>CM060678.1:166238523-166783523 GCA_030686995.1 Artemisia argyi
GATTTGAGTTTGTGAGTGAGATTTGGGTTTGAGAGAAAACATAAGTTTGTGTGTTGTGGCTGCATTTGTGTTGAGAGTGAATTAGGGAAAGATTGTGTATGCTTAATATTAGAGTATGTGTTGGACTATAATTTTGCTATTGGGTTGTTATTACATTGGGCTCTTAATTCAAATTGTATACTCAGATTTTTGGCTAAAAGAAATATATTAGAGTGTATTTTTGGATTTTTATGGTTGTTATAAGTGTTAAGCTTTTCAAGTTTCAAGTGAATTATTAAGTGATATCATCATACTCACAAAGTCATTCTAATAACAAAGAGTAATTCATATAAATTGTAATTAGCGTATAACAACATCCATATTCATATGCGTCTATGCGACTACAAGCTATTGTCAAACCACTTTCACCTCCTACCTTGTTGATATTACTATTTATAACATTTAGATTTTTGCAGCATCAATCAAATAACTTACTATCTTTTATATATGCAATTTTGCTATTGCTTAAAGTTAATGAAACTTAAAACTTTCACCATCCATAAATTTGTTGTAACAAGAAATGTATAATAAAAAAATATGGTTAGCCGTAAAACTTAGTTACAGGGTACCCGCCGCCGCAATGTGCGGGTACCTTTCTAGTTTAACTTATTCATATATGCCTAGACAATATTCTCTGTCATCTTCATTACTTAATTAAATGTTTTCAAACTTCACTAATTTCTTTCCATTATCCATATTTGTGACTACCTTTTTTCAAACTTTACCAATTTGTGACAACATTTAATTAAGGAAAGATACAAGCTTTTATGATTTTTAAAACTAAAAACAATTTAAATTTTTATTTGTATCCAAAATCTTCAAATCTTCATACGTTTTGTGATATGTATCTTTATCCAAAATAAAAATTATATTGTTCAAACTTTTTGGGGTTTTTGCATATATATCTTTTTGAAAATGCATAATTGCATATATATCCAAAGTATGCATAAAAACCATTGTATTATGTGCATCAAAAACTTGTTCAAAGAATATATATGCAATTATTCATTTTGGGAGGGATATATATGCAATTCTGCCAAAAAAAATTTATACACATGGTTGACATTGATTTTTAAATTTTACACTATCTTTATCCTAGACGTATAACTTTAATTTAAGTATAGTTATTTTTTCCTACTGAATGTAATTTTGGTCAAGATGTTGGCTGAGACTTTTATGTGACATCTTTTCATTTTGGGAGATATTGTAACAAGCATAGTTAGTCCGCACTTTCAAAAAGAATCATATGGGCATTAACTTTTCTCAAAATCAACTACACGAGTACATGTGCATAGTAATGGGATTTTATAGCGGCATATAGTTATAGTTATATTTTGGTTACACAAAATGTTACACAAAACACTTGACCAAAATATCACTATAACTATATGCCGCTATAAAATCTTGTTGCTATGCATGAGTACTCGTCTAGTTTTTTAAATATGTCCAATCCCATCATAGGGAACAATGCTGACAATTGTTTGCCCCATCTGCCAATTCTTTTACTTTCTTTGGCTTTCTATATTAAGTGTTTTTCTACATATTTGTAACACCCAATTTTCAAGGTAATGACTTTCGATATATTTCAAATCTTATAAGTTAACTGATGTTAAAGTTATAAGGGTTCGTTAGTTAGAAGGACATTGTTTAAAAATAAGTTATCAAGAAAAGTACCATTCATGCAATAGATTGGCTAACAGGGACTAACCATTACAAACCATGAAACTTATTTAGAAAGATACTCATACCCTTACCTATGAGTTTATAAAAGTCTGTATCTTCATTCCTTCTAATAATCACACGTATAGGAGGAGGGAAACATGCACAGTGTTGAGGCAATATTGACAAGATCCATTAATGTTTTAATAACGACAAATAAACCTTCGAAACACATAAAATAACAAATGTTAGCCAAAATTCCCCGACTCACATATCTGCTTCTGGCGCGCTGCCCGCGCGTTGACGCGTGGAAGACGCGCCAGGCTTCTGTGAAATGTCGGGACAAATTTTGAAAGCCGGCTTTCCTCTTACCTGACAAATGTGGATCTTTCAATACATGTATGAATATGTTATGTGCTTAATTAAGAACACTCGAAACTGGTTTTAGGATTAGAGAGATCCAACTTTTTGAATACCCGTTTCTGGGAAAATGCCAACTCTAGCTTTCTTACTCTCGCCTCTAGCCAAGGCCTTTCTAAACCTAGGGAGCTTTTATATTTTACGTAACATCAAGTGAAAGCAATCATATGCTCATAGCCCATGCTTAAGTCTTCTCTAATCACGTAACGGGTCTACTCCCTTATTGGTCAAACTAAGTCAAAGATCACTTTGCGTAAACGCATCCTGTCCTGCATGGGATATGCTTTATATCCAGGCAAAGCACTTGGCTCGTTTGTACCAAGGTGTTGGTTGAATACGTCGAGTCGTGGAAAGTCACGAGTTATGAGATTATGGATTCTCGACGTTGAGTTACTTAAGATTATAAGTAACATTTGATTTTCTCAACTATAATCATGTTTGTCCAATTTCTTTTCTTTCTAATGACAACTTGATTATCTCTTAATCTCTTCTTAATCACCTTCTTAATCACAAGAGACAAATCCTCCAAACAACTCAACATCTTCTAAATATTCCCTTACACCTCTTACACTCTTACAACTTTGACTCCCACACTTTTCCACACAAGATTCCCTTCTTACAATATTCCATCTACTTTATACATTCCCCATATACACTTTTTCTACACACACTACTTACACACACTACTCACATACACATACCTTTACATTCAAAATACACACACTTCACTCACATATCTCTCTTCATACACACTATGCTCCCCATTAAATCACCTTTACATTATTCCTTACACATACAACTCACTCTTACACATATCCCATCCTTACAACATATTCCTTACACCACAACAACTTTATTTTCAAAATACACACACTACTCACAACCATCTCATTCTACACATACTGGGCTCCCAATCACATCCATCTCTTACATATTCCCTTACACACTCTTACACAATCCGACTCATCTCTTATATTTCTTACACACTCTTCATCACAACCATCCATTTCTCTACAACACATCTCAACCATCCATTTCTCCTTCCTCCCCAAGAAACGGAATATTCTTTGGAATATGCTTCTCTTAACCTAACCATGGTTCACTTCTAACCAAACTATGGTTAGTTCCCAACTCACCCATCTCTTACCCAACTATGGTTAACTCTTAACCGCACCAAGGATGGAACATTCCCTTGGATACACCCTTTAACCTAACCATGGTTAAATCTCTACACACTTCTTTCTAAACCTAACCATAGTTACTTCTTAACCTAACCTCACTCACTCTTCCCTTTAGAGGAATATCCCATGGCATATTCTCTTCTCTCTTTTATGCCATGTGAGGAATACCCATCCTACTCAATTATCTCTTCTATTCTTTCTATATTTGATAATTGATTTCTTATAAACACTTCACAAAAATATTTTTCAAATTGGCTATTTGAGTTGGTAAACCTTAGATTGATTAATGTTAAGGTTTAGTGTGAAGTACAACTGGGGGTTTAGCAAGGCAAGGTATTTACAAGACCAAAACTCAACATTTTGGAAAAATGTTACAGAGCCTTTGGCGCGTCACCCACGCGTTGACGCGTGGGCAACACGTCGAGCTCGGTAAATTTTTCCCAAGTTGGATCTTGGCCTATAAATACCCCACCTTGGCTCTTGTATTCCTCACCCCTTGCCATTATTCTTTCTCTCTCTCTCTCTATCTATCTCTCTCTCTCTCTCTCTCCATTCTTTCTCTCTAATCCTCTAATTCTAACTTGTGTTCTTAGTTAAACACACTAACATCTTTGAAAGAACACATCTCCTAGCAAGGGAAGAATCACAAGAACTTAATCCACTCTTGTGATTGTGTCGAGGGTCTTCTTCTTATACCCTTTCTATTACAATCGAGCCTCTAGGTTAGGTTAGGGCTTGGTTGAACAAACACTTATTCATTCTTTCAATTGTTTGTAAGGGAAGTCTTGTATCTTGGTGACCAAGCCTAGATCATTGGGGATCTAGTTGGGGTTTCATACTTCTGGTGGGAAGTCTTGGTAGTGGTCTTGGTGACCTTTAGGAGAAGTCGAATCACGATCGTGATTCTTTTGGGTGGTTTCCAAGGGCAGAATATTGTGGGAGTAACTCCTTCTTTGTGAGCATCGATATTGATAAATATCGGTGGAGTGAATTGTAACGGTTTGTAGTCCACCGAAAGAATTATACTAGAGTAATAGTATTGGTGTCGTGGATTCGCAACTTGACGTACGGATGGTATAAACCCCCCATCCCGAACCAGTATATATCGTGGTGTCTCTTTACTCGCTTTATATACTTATGTTTGTATAAGTGGTTGTTCTTTCTTAAACCACTTGGTGCTCTTCTTGACTTAAAGTTTTTAAACGTTTTAAAGGCCAAAGAAACCGTATTCACCCCCCCCCCCCTCTACGGTTCTACACACAGGTTCTTATAAAAAAATTCTTATAACCAAGTTTAAGCAAAGAATCAAGAAATAAAGCAAAGGGGTTGTAATTTGGAGTTAAGAAACTTTAAGAGCTGAATTTTTATTGAATTTTGTTGGTATTTAGTGTGTATGACGAAACATACAAACTTATATCAGCAGATGATGATGGCGATAGTGACGACTACAATAATGATAGTTGTTTTATATAAAAGTTTAAAGTAAATAAGGAATATGTTAAATATATAAAACTTTTAAAATTAATTAAAATCAAGAAATACTTATGTCCATAAAATTGGATTTAAGATTAACCTTAAAGTTTAAGATTTAATTGTAAACTCTTTTAATCAACCGGAATATAAGGTTTTTGTTTTTTACACTTTAATCCAAGATTAAAAGAAATGAATTGCTAAGGCCATGAGTTTTTTTGTTTTTTGTTTTTTGTTTTTTGTTTTTTGTTTTTGTTTTTTTAATCAAATTTATTAAATTTTTGACCGAATCAGTTTTAATTCTAACTTTTTATTAAGCAATGAAAATGACCGACTTCAAAATGAACCTCTCCCCTTATTAGTGGAACACTTTTCTCTTTAGAATGATTAAAAAAAAATCCTTAATATTGGTTAGTTGCAAACACTCTCTCCCCCATGGAGAAATCCGGCCACCCCCTCCCTTCCTATTCCGGCCATAAAACCACCCCTCACGTCCTCTCTACCCTTTTACAATTCTGTTTTGTGATGGGGTATGAAATACGCTGATTTGGGTGTGTTTTTATTAAAGGAGGTGGCGGCTGTAAGTTATTATCTTGATATATCAAGTCGGTTTCTTCATGTTTCATATGGTCGATTCTCCTTTTTTAGGGTTTCGTTCATATTGGTCCTTTTATTGAACCTAAACGCTTAATCGTTATCCCCTTGGATTTCAATACTATCTGTTTGCTAGTAACCCTTTTAGGGTTTTGGTATTGGTACGTTTCTTCCTGGATTTATGTGCTATGTTAGTGGGTTAGAGGGAGAGAGGCTGTAACCGATTAGGGTTTTGATGAGTTGGTCGACTTAGGGTTTTCATTACCATTGGTTTTGTCTTCCTGCAAGATCGATCATGGGCTGTACAAGGATGCGTTTGTATTGGATTGCCTTGTCACTCCGATTAGGTCTTTCAATCTTCCTTGTTTTGGGTTTATACGGTGGTGCTGCGTTTCACTCTTTTGTAGATGTTGATCCGTGGCTTGGTGTCGATGCTAGGATTTTTATATGGTCATGTAGTTGTTTTAATTCGGTTATGTTATTAGCTTCCTTGATCATTTAGTTCTCTAGTATTGTTGCAAGTTCTGTTGGGACAGTTGCTTCCTTCGTGCTGCTGGGTGGATGCGGGATATTCGCATTTCAAGTTTAGTCTTGTTATTATACCTAGTTTGATGATTTGTAATTAGCTAGGTTTGTTTTGTGTTTATGGCCTGTCATGAACACTAGTTTATCAAGCGCCTGTGCTTGAGGTTAATGTGGTACTTCAACCACATTCCATTTGTACTTAACGATTTTTTGGTTATATATTTACCTGGGTCTCCCCTTTACAAAAAAAAAAAAAAAAAAAAAAAAAAAAAAAAAAAAAAAATCCTTAATATTAAGCAGGAGTATTTAATTCATGCATAATAATTTTTTTCTCATTTTTATTGTTAATTTTATTGCAATGGTTTTTTCTTTTTAAACAAGGCAAATGATAAAAAAAATAATAATAAAAAAAAAATAATAAAAAAAAATAAAAGATATAGATAATGGCCTATAAATGTATCATAATTGTCATTATTTCTTTCTATATGTATAGATTTTTTATTTGTTATTTTTTATTTTTTTTTTCTATTCTATGTACTAAACTTGCATTTTTTTGATATTTTTTTTATGTATTTTTTGAAAATTTTGCCCATCCTGAGCTAATAAAATGAAAGGCAAAATGGTCATAAAATACATAAAAAATACCACAATAACAAGTTTAGTATATAGAATAGAAAGAAAAAAAAAATTGTTTGATACATATAAAAAAAAATCATGACAACTATGATACATTATTAAGCATTAGCCCAAAAAGATACTCAAGTTATGGTCATTTCCAATCAAAGTATCTATACATTTTTTTTAACCAATTGGGGTATTTTCGTTAAATATTTAACGATCATCATATCTGTTAAGTTTTACATTTCAAGTCCACCGTCGCCACACCACCAATCACCGTCGCTACCACCCATCCCACCACTACTACAACCGAACATGGTCGCCACCACAAGCACAAATCACCGTCGCTACCACCAACCCCACTCACCAACTACTACCACCAACCATCACCGCCACACCAACCCCACCCACCACCACCAACCTCATTCGCCACCACCATGCACCCCCTATCACAATCACTCACCACATCATCCTTCATTACGATGGCGACGAGTGTCGGGGTTGAGGTTAATGGCGTTGGTTGGTGGGTAATGGTGGTGACGACGACAGTGAGTTTGGTTGGTAATGACGACGATGTTGCTAATTCAAACTCAAAAAGATGAATTTAAATGAATAGATCTGTTGATGCATAATCTGGCGCGGACTGATTCAATGACTCTCCTTGGGCCGTTGGTCGCCTTCTCGAGTCCTAAATAGACCTGTTCAACAAAGAGAACCCGTTAGGAGTGGACTCGAGGCCGTAGCCCCGGGATCCACCTCCGACGGTCAAGTTAGTATTGATGCGCGGAGCATATGAGAATTAGGTTTAGGGTAACCTGTTATATTGTGCCCCTAAGAAGGGAGTTCCAGCCATGTATTTATAGGGCATGGATTTGGGTTTAGGTGTAGAGTGGGCCGCTGTCTGCCGGGTCTGGCCCATGTAGGGTCCAGTCCGGATCATACGTCCACAAGCCCCCCAAGTTTAGTATGACATAGCACGTGGCTATGTTATGCTAGACTTAAGTTCTGTTCATGGCCGCGTATGCCCAATCAACCATGACGGCATGGCCCATGTGTGCGCAACTTGTGTGCACATGGGATTGCTATTGTGATTGTCTCACAATGGTGAAGGTGGATCTTGTATGTTGCATCCTGGGTAAGGGCGTACCTTTTGTACCAATAGCGATGCAACATGGCGCAACAGAAGACGTGCTTCTGTGGCAGAAGTGTGCGCTGTGCACAACAAGAATGTGCGCAGTGCGCAACAAAGGTGCGCGCTGTGCACGCTGTGTGCGAACATTACATTCGTCTTTACAACCGACAAAGGACGTCTCCCATGCGGCAAGATGGTGCGAATATTTAAATCCGTCTTTGTACCGGGCTTGCAATACCTCTTACGTACGATCTGCTTCCAAATATACATGAATGGCGCGTACGGAAACAGTGGTAGTATATACGCTGGTAGCCCCCCAAGTTAGATGGTGCTACTCTTCTAGGAGCATTTAACTTAGTTATTCAAATCCTGAAAAACACTTAATGCAAATATTAAAAGTATATGTCGCGAATCACAACATATAAAACTTAATGAGGTAAAAGATTAGCGCGTAGCAAAAATATAGCACATAGCATATATAATTAACACATAAGAGAAGTAGTAGTGCGAATTACACCTATCGTGAGGTTTTACAAACTATATAAGAGAAGTAGCACGTAGCTAATCTGCGAACGCAGTGCGCTCATGGCGATTTTTCTTTTATTATAATAAAAACAATGGCGCGAATGGACACACCGTGACCGCGACTAATAGTTTCGCACGCACAGACGCAGATAGATTTATCGTGGCCGCATAGACTCTAACGTTTTGTGGATGATCGCAGAGGACCACGGCTTTCGTCCAGTGCGCTCATGGCGATTGACTTGCATCGTGGTACCTGTACGTGACAGTGTGCTCATGGCGCCAATCTGCGAAGATGTCCGAACGCATGGCCTAACGCGGGTAGATTTATCGTGACTGCTTTGTTCGCGGCTAAAAGATAAAGTAGGTCCAATCGTGCGGACTTAGTGCGGTTATAGGTAAAATCGTGTTTACCAAATTAATAGATTTACATAAAATCTTTTAAATATTCGCGGCCTTATAACCAAAATTGTGTACTACAAATACAAGTTCGTTTGGTTTTATAACCAAAATCCATTTATATTATATATTCCAAAAACTAGATGAAGGGAATATAAAATAGAAGATATAAGAATTTGATACCTTTAATCGACGTAGGCTATTATGGCTCGTAAGCTGTAGAAAATTAAAGACAGAAAAAGAAAATATATACATAGATATTTACGCAAGGTTTGTCACCTACGTAGGCTACTATGGCTCGATATGGGAGCATGAAACTTATCGTAATCATGGTCCCACTAATGGCGCCAACTTGTTGATGCATAATCTGGCGCGGACTGATTCAACGACTCTCCTTGGGCCGTTAGTCGTCTTCTCGAGTCCTAAATAGACCTGTTCAACAAAGAGAACCCGTTAAGAGTGGACCCGAGGCCGTAGCCCCGGGATCCACCTCCGACGGTCAAGTTAGTATTGATGCGCGGAGCATATGAGAATTAGGTTTAGGGTAACCTGTTATATTGTGCCCCTAAGAAGGGGGTTCCAGCCATGTATTTATAGGGCATGGATTAGGGTTTAGGTATATAGAGTGGGCCGCTGTCTGCCGGGCTTGGACCATGTAGGGTCCAGTCCGGACCATACGTCCACAAGATTCAAATGTGTTGTTATAATTATGTATAGTCCATACAAGTTTAGGTCCGTTTTGACTTTGATTAGTTTAAGGAGATAATAATAACATTTATTTTCTTTTTTAGCAAGAAACAATAAAAGTTGTTAACAAATACATTTCAGGGGAAAAAAAAACCCAATTTCTTTAGTAAAAATTTGACTATTTTTCAAAGTATCATTATACCGTTTAGAATCCTAATCGTTGAGCACGTCTCGTTAGTTTCAAACGGAATCCCGGTTATCAAGTGAATCACTAGTCCTACTACGTATTAATTAAACACGTCTCCAAACAGTTTATTTATTGGTCTACTCAGATGGATTTGTGTAAGGTCACTACTGATAATGATGATTCGGGGTTTGAAACTGTTCATCTTCCTGATGATGATTCTACTTTGAACAATATGCCTACCACTCAACTTCTTGAAACTTTCATTGAAGATGTTATTATTAAAAAGGTACTAATTTTGAAGAATTTTATGAATCTTTTAATCCATAAGTAAATACTGTTTTTTTGTTCAAATTTGATTTTGTAGTACATGCATAATATATTGTTCTCTTTTATATTTGCTAGTTATCAAACTTTTTTTTCCTTCATACAGCATAATGTGGAGTTTCTTAATAAGTATGATAGTTTTTTTTTTTTTTTTTTTTTTTTTTTTATAGACATCGCTAGTGTTAATAAAAAGTTTGCATGATCAACTTTTGTTATTTTACAATAGGAAAACATTGGGCTGTACACATTTAATGGTTTTTTTTTTTTTTTCTTTTTTTTTTTTTCATCCGTTAAAGGAAACCCTGGATTCAACAATGGATAAAGTTATGAGGCTAATGATAGAAGTTGAACGTGAAGAGAGAGCTGCCGAAGAAGCAAAAGAGGAAGCAATTAAGAGTGGCTTTGATATTCTTGTAAAGGTGGATGAACGTAAACAAGCGCAATGGAATGCAAAGGAAACAAATGACATGGTTAGTGACACCTTATACCCAACTACTCAGCTTTTGTTATTAGTCATTTCAATGTGTACATGCTTGATTAGTTTAGATATTCACACTTACAAACATGCTAAGTATTATCACATTGGTATTGATACGCAGCTAGCTAGAAAAGTTTGTGTACAGAAGGCCATTTTAGCTACTAAAATGGAGGTGCTTCAGCTACAGGCGGCACATACATTGGATGATGGAGATAGATCTCTTGAAGTTCTTGATGAGGTATTTTGTAAACAAATATAAGTAACATAAGTTTCCTTGGTGTTATTGTGTGCTCATGACAATAATAACTCCTTCATTAGATGCTTACAACCCTCGATGTAAGATTGACTTCGGCTAAATTGAAAAAAGACTTGGCAATTAGGAAAAAGCAAGAAAATGAAGCAATTTCTCAAATAGCCCTTGCACATGAAGAGTTTCGGCTAGAAAAGATGGTAGAAGAGTCAAAGAAACTAAAACAAGAAGCAGTTGAGATCAACAAGGTTGTAATATAACTTAACATATGTGATTATACTTGTGTTCTCGTTACAATTACATGTATATTATAAGAAGAAAGTTGATCCACACATCATGGATTTTTTTTTGCTATAGTTGCAGGAGCTACTCGTTGATCGTGGCGATGTAGTCCATATGTTACAGTAAGTTTTTTCAATTTTGAACAACAAACTGACACATGCAACTAATTTGTTACTGTTTTGAACTTATATTTGTATACAACGCTAGCTAGGACCCAATAAGGAAACTAATGGTAACGATAAACTCAAGATACCAAACACATTTAATATAGTCTTATATTTGTTAGTCCTTAGACACAACAATTGTTGATTTGTGCAGTGGAGGGATATCTGCTATATGTCAGGATGTGAATTTCGTAAAAAAGGAGCTGGACCAAGTGACACTGTCTGGTGAAATACTGTCATCTACCCGAATACCATCCATCTTAGCTTTGCAATCTACCATTAAAACCAATGATCTTGTAGAAAGTTCTTCAGAATCAGCAAGCGAGGAGGTGAACAAACTGCATGGAAGTCAAATGTTTCGTAAAAGAATCAAGAATTCTAAGATAAGAGACAAGATTCGAGGAAATCGAAAGTTTGCTTGTTGTATCAAGAAAGTGAAGATAAAAGGTTTTCAAGGGGTATCAGAAGAGAGCTCAGCTGCATATCAGAGAAAGGATAGTTTTGATGACATATCGTTCAAGATTTGTTTGGCTATTATTATCATTTATCCTTTTATCTTGTGTTTTCTTTTTTAAAGTGAAAAATTAGTAGCGAATGGTTATGTCAACTGGTATTTTCGAAGCAAAATTTTATCTGCAAGGCAAAGCTGTTTCAAAGCTTGGTTAATTTTTTCCTATTTAGCTGACTCCACATCTATGATGATTGTGCCTGTACTCTGAAGATCATTTAACCCTTCATTGCCAAAGCGCTTCTAGCTTAGCGGTATCATGTGGTGTGACTTGTGAGATGATCCCACCATGAGTTTGTGGGTTTTAACTCCCGTTTAAAAATGTGATTACTTGTATATATTGTGTAAATATTGTCCACAAAGGGGAGGGTTTTGCCTAATTTGAGTGTATGTTGTGGTGGGCTTAAACACGTGAATCAATCAGCTAAAAGATCAGATAACATGATCAGTATCACTCAAAAATAAAACATGGATGATTAATCAGTTAAAATTTCATATACACGTGATTCAAGAAATATATAAAAAGAGTTAATACTTGCTTAGCCTTGTTATTTTATGTTCTTTAGTTATTTATAGTATTGATTTAGTTGGACGCGGTTTTAAAAAAATAAGTAGAAGTTTTGACTATGGTCAATTTCGTAGAAATTTCTATAGATTCTGAAAAATATCAAAAAGTGATAATGACGAATCCTGACTAGCAAAAATATCGCTAGTTACCAACTTAAATCCGGTTACCAAGTTAAATTAAACCCTATATATTTAACCTTTTAGATTAACCTACATATTTCTGCCATATTTTTTAAGATTAATCTTAATAAGTTGCAGGTTTATAATAGTTTTGCAGGTATATGCATGCATCTTTTACTTATGGCCGGAACAATGTTGTGTAACATAAGATCGATTACTTGTTACACATATAAGTACATCTTTACATGTTATACCTTGTACATGTCATTATTCTTTTTAAGTTGTACTTTATGGACAATCTTTTGTGATAATGTGCAACTTTCAACTTAGTTTTCATTCATCTGGATATGATTAGATGGAGTTATCTAAGCCCACTGATTACGAGATTGAGCAAGTTTATCATAAGGATGACTTGACGTCGAAGGACATTATGAACACCAGTTCCCATGATCAACTTTGTTGCATGCTTGACACTTCCATTCAAGATGTTAGAGAAAAGAAGGTATGTTTTTATATTTAACTATAACTAAATCTGTGTTCAATCATGCATGCATGTTATTAGTCCTGTCATATTTATATTCCTATAATGGTTTGTTTTTGTTTAGTACAAAGAATTTTGGTTGTTTTATTGTATGTTTGTTCAAAGTTTTTCTTTTATTGCAGAAAACAATTTTGACAACAATGGAGTTAGTTAACCGGCTTATGGGAGAAGTGGAAAAAGAAGAGAGAGCTGCAGAAGAAGCAAAAGAGGAAACGGCTTTGAGTGGTTTAGATATTCTTGCAAAGGTGGAGGAACGTAAGCAAACGCTGCTACAAGTCCAAGAAGCAAATAATATGGTTGTAAACTTTGTTTAACTTGATTTACTTACATGTTGTATAAATTCATGACAAAGTTACAAGTGAGTTTAATTACTTACTAGTATTTGGTATTGATCTTTAGCTTGTTGAAAAATTGAATGCTGAAAAGGATGTTTTAGCTACTAAAATGGAGGTGCTTAGAGGTTGTGTCACGAATATGTTGGATGATGAAGATAGATCCCTTGACCTTCTTAACAAGGTATGAGTACTATATTTGTTCTGTGGGTTAGTAGGTAACTTAATCGAGCTGCATTGAGTGCTAATTACTATCATTTTCTTTTCATTAGATGCGTACATCCCTTGAGTTGAGATTAAAATCAGCTCTAACTGAAAAGTAGTTGGCATTTAGAAAAAAAGAAGAAGATGAATACGCACTTGCGTACCATGAAAACCAAATAGAGAGGTCGGTAGAAGAATATCATAGACTCAAAGAAGAAACTTTTGAGAACAACAAGGTGATCATAATGTAACATAATAGTTGATTAATGATAATACCAATCTTAAACTTTTTTTAATAGTTCTTTGGTTTTGTTATAGTTGCAGAAAATCCTTGATGATCGTCACCAATCAGTTGAAATGTTACAGTAAGTTTTAGTATCTAAATGAGCAACTTACATACTGCAGGCTCGAACAACTTATTTTAGCAAAACATTACTTAATTTTCTGTAGCGAAGAGATTTCGGATAACTTCAAGGATTTGACCCTGATCAAAGAGGCGGTTGACCCATCGGTCCCGTTAGTAACATATGATGCAGCTAGTTCAAGTCTTAAAAAACTAGAGGTAAATAAGAATGTAGTTGCAGCAATAACAGAAGAGCCACAAGCGATGTTAAGTGAGGGCTCGGTTGATTTGAACTCAACCATCAAAAGCAACGATTGTGGAGAAAACCATAAATCAATAGTGGAAACTAAAAACAGTGCAGATACAGATAACAGAAAGGCTGGTGCTAATGACATCCAACTGATCAAGTGCGCAGTGATTATTTATCTTTTGTTTGTGCTTATTGTTGCTTATGTTCTGGGAAAGAATTTTCCATTTAACAAATTATGATAGTAAAAACTTGTTCTATCAGCATGGCCGGACAAAGTTCTTTCAAACTTAGTTTCTACTTTTTGCATATGAATCAAACAATTTGTCATAACATTTGTGCCATGTGCGTCAGTTGTAGCTTTTCATAACTTGTTTTACAAAACGTTACTTTTTATTTGTGCAGCGGAGACATGTCTGATAAATTGGTGGAGGTTGAACCGCTATTGTCAAAAAATTCAAACAGTACAAGTGTTGAAAAACCTGAGGAACATAAGAATGTTAGTGCGCCCATTACAGAAGAACCAAAGGCGTTGTTAAGGGAAAGTTCGGTTGCTTTGAAATCAACTATCAAAAGCAATGATTGTGGAGAAAAACCAAAACCAGAAGCGAAGATAAATGGTCTCAAAGTGGATTCGGTTGAGGGGGTTACTGAAGAAGAAGCCCTCTTTGTTGTGATGATTATTTTTATGCTAGGTGGGGTGTTGTTGATGTTGTTTGTTTGGTTTGTAGGTTACTTGTTTAACTTACTAGTAAAGTAAGCTAAACAAAAGCATGCTCTATCAGCATGGCAAGACATAGATTTCACAAAGCTTAGTTTCGAGTTATATGTTTTGAAGGTTCTTTTTATCATGAAATTGCAAGCAGTGATTACAATAATTGATGTGAGGAGTTTTGATATAAAGCAATGCTTCTTTTGCTTCTGGTTTGTCTTGTGAACGTTTGCGGACAATGCTGTTTTAATGTCTTGACAGATGTTATAAACTTGCAGCTGCTATTAGAGCATAAGGCGTACTGTGAGCCAAACCCCGCTAGCGGCACCTTAGGTTGCTCCTTAGCCCAATGAAAATAAATATTTATAGTATCCATAAATCACTATCTTAGATAGTATATATTATCATACATAACTTTTGTTTTTTTATACATTACTTGAATAAAACTTTATATTGTTACTATAAAATAAACGTTTTTGCACTCGCTGCAACACGCAAGCAGGTACCTCGTTATTATTTGTTTACACAGTCAAATATCAGCATATCTATTATACATTTATACCACATGAGTTAAGATCTTATAAAAATAATACAATGCAGAAAAATAATCAGTTTGTAAAAAATGTGAACCTGTTTTAAAATGTTTGTAATGCTTAAGTACTTTAGTTATGTATGTATATTATTGTATGGGTCAAACTGGGTCGTATAAGGCTTATAATGTTTGGTTGTATGTTAGCCCAAACAGGCCTTTAATAAGTTAGTTAAAAACAGTTATTAGTTGACAGTTATGTCGTTTACAAAATACTTATGATGAGACATGATGTTTGATTTGTAAAGTCATGTTGATTCATCAAGTATATAATCGAGTCAAAAGATAAAATAAGTTCTATTTTATTTATGCTTAAACGTTGTCAATTTTTACTTATGTCTCACACAATCAAACACGAAAACAAACATGGTTAACACTAACTATTTGATAGAAAACAACTTGCTTCGTATTAAACCTGTGACAAGTTACCAACAGTGGTATCAGAGCCCACGTTCTGATCCATGGGGGAAGCAGTTACAACGAGAACCAAAATACACTCAAAACAAATACCACTCTCAAACACATTTAATCCCAAACATCCCTCAACGACCCAAACATACTAAGCATATTTCCCCTGAAGGAAAACAGTTATTAAAGAAGAAAGTTGAAGTTGTCTCGTACAATTCACTAAAAACAACGAAACCACCAGAAAATAAAAATCACAAACAATTGGGAGAAGATACTAGTACATCTAGAAGGGATAAAAGGGCACGCTGCTATATTTGTAAGAAGAGAGGCCACGCATATTGGAAGCGGAGGCGGACCTTTTAAGGGGCAGGGGAGGGTCCCGACCCCCCCAAAAGTCGCGGCAACTAGTGTAAATATTATAGGTTTTAGGAGTAATTTAGTTGAGTTTACAAACAAATCTCCGATTCGGCCCTCCCAAAATAAATTCGCCCCGCCCCCCCCCCCCCCCCCCCAAAAAAAAGTGTTCAAGTTCCGCCACAGATTGGAAGTGTACAAATAAAGGAATTGAAGAAGAAAAGGATACGAGTGTCATGGAACATAAAATTACAACAACACCACCAGTTTATGAAACGTTCAAGTATAACCAGAACGAGTACATGTGGATGTGGATTTTATGGTAGAAGGTTCTGATAAAGGAAATTGGGATGATATATGGTACGTCAGTAGTGCATATAAAAAGCATATGTGTCCCATGAAACATCTATTTAAAAGGATGAAAAGAAGGTTCAAGGTAGAAGGAACAGAAGAAAGGGAAAAGAAGTTCATAGTGTCGTATGGTGTAGGAGAAGTTTTTGTGGAGACAAATGAAGGAAAATTGATCGTATTAAATGTGATTTATATGCCAGAAATCACATTAAACCTATTGAGCTGGGATCAATTAGAAGAACAAGGTTATGTGGTAAGTTATGGTAATAACGTGTGTAGGGTGAAATGTATGTTTGACAACATGGAGGAAGAAATCGTGCAAGATAACACCACACAAGAAGAGGATGAACAGACCATTACAGAAAGCCACAACAGATTCTTGGATGAATATTTTAAATCATTGGATTTAAATGAGGATTGTTCTTTGATCAAAGGTATGGAAGATTTAAAGATGAATGAACAAGATGGATACGACTATGTGGACAATGAGTATATAAGCATGAATGGGACTCTATATTTCATGAAGGTAAACACATTCCAAAGATTTATTGTATTCTTAGACTAGTTATAATACCCGCGCACGCGCGAGTTTTTTTTTAATTTTTTGAATTATATATTTTTATTTATTAAAAAATAAATAATTTAATCTTTGTTTTGTTTGATTTAATTTACGATGTTTAATTATAGTTTTTTATTATTAAAGATAATTATTTAAAAATTTTAATCTTATTGTTAATTGTATCTTATCCATATTTTTTGTATTTATCTTCTACTTGTGTTATGGATAAATATAAAATATTACCTAATAAGAAAATAATTTTTTTTTAATAAAATTATTACTAAATAAAGTATGAATGCATTTTTCTGAAATGAAAAATTCCCAATAAGTGTTTTGTTTTATTATATAAAAGATTTATTGAAGATAGATAAACTTGTCTATGGGAATTAGGATGTGTTGAAGCATAAGTTCATGGAAATGCTCGAATGGTTTTATATGGTTCATTTGAAACAAGAAGTGCTAGGGAAATTACGACCTGTTATTGGGGTAATTAAGATAGATTTGTTGGGTTTATACAAGTTTGTAGATGCATTAGGAGGTTACATGGATGTGACTTTTAACAATAAATGGAACCAAGTTGCAAACCTGTTAGGATTGGCATATGAACATCATGAAACAGTTAAGGAAATGTATAGAGAATACATTGGCATGATTAAGGTGTACTATGAAGAGGCAAAGAGGGTGCAAGGAAAACCAGTTGTGGCGAATGGCAGAGGTGCTGCACACATTCAGGTTCCACAGGTTGATGCAGAAGTACAAGAAATGCAAGAAGAAACTCCAAGGAAAAGGAGTAAGATTGAAAGAAATGATGAAACTATGGAAGATGTCAACAACAGAAGCAACAATGAAGCAGCAAGTGGAATAATGGAAGAAGGCACAAGCAGCAGTGATGATTTTGTTATCATTGTTTGAACAAAGAACCAAAGAGCAAGGCAAATTATTGCATTACAACATTAGGAGGGAGAATGTGAACCTGTTTTATAATGTTTGTAATGCTTAAGTACTTTAGTTATGTATGTGTATTATTGTATCGGTTAAACTGGGTCGTATAAGGCTTATAATGTTTGGTTGTATGTTAGCCCAAACAGACCTTTAATAAGTTAGTTAAAAACAGTTATTAGTTGACAGTTATGTCGTTTACAAAATACTTATGATGAGACATGATGTTTGATTTGTAAAGTCATGTTGATTCATCAAGTATATAAGGTTTTAGATCGAGTCAAAAGATAAAATAAGTTCTATTTTATTTATGCTTAAACGTTGTCAATTTTTACTTCTGTCTCACACAATCAAACACGAAAACAAACATGGTTAACACTAACTATCTGATAGAAAACAACTTGCTTCGTACTAAACCTGTGACAAGTTACCAACAAAAAATGTTCAGAAAGTTGAGAGAACAAAAAATTAACAACAAAAGATAGGTTAGAAAATAAAAAATCCCTGAATTCTTTTTAAAGTTTGCACTATCTTTTTATGAAAAAAATTGATAATTAAGCGACAAATAAGTTTACGTAATTTTCGTTAAAAAAAATTATTTTTTAGCAATTATTAATAATGTTTTCTATTTTTTTCAATTATTAATAATGTTGTCTATTTTTTTCACTTAGTTTAACGCGATAATAGCATGTTTTTGTAATTTTAGTTACTAATATCTTTTTTTTTTTTTTTTTAGATCAAGCTAACTGGAAAACGTGAAGAAATCAATGCTTGTATTAACCCAAAATTACTCATCAAATGTGTATGTTTAAGCTTTTTCTTAAGCTTTAGCTTACGAGTTCTTGACTCGACTTCTATTTTATAATTTTTTTCTTTGGACTTATTATTTATTACAATTTAAATATAAAAAATATTTTTGTCTTCGTCTTAATGTTTATTACTACGTTTTAAGAGGAATGAGACAACAACAAACAAATTTTCACAATAATGATTCAAAAAAATTTCACAAAAATATTCAAAAAAAACCGACATAAAATGCACTAATCACCCGCTAACACGTGAATGTTTTTGTAAAAGTTTGTTTGTGATTATATCATTCCTCATGTTTTAAATGTAAAAAAATAAGCTCTAAATAACAGACACCCCCAATTGCATGTATCCAAACACCCTATAAGTAAAACTACACGAAATTGTGACTAGAAAAACATTGGCGCTAATTAATAAGTTGATCGGCGTTAACTTTTTTTCTCATTTCCAACGCCTAGTCCTATTTTTCAAGGTTACATATATCGATTGCTTATTTTAAAGACCGTTGGCTTTAATGAAATAAGGTCTTATTTCGTATTTCTTGATTTCTTTCAGATGGATAATAATATGAACACCCCTAATCAACTTCTTGATAATTCCATTCAAGATGTTAAAAATCAAAAGGTATTATTATTATTATTATTATTTTATTCATTACTTGTTTAGTTTCATTGCATTTGTTATTCATTACTTTAAATAAAATAGGGGTGTTTGGGATGAACCATGACACCAAAGTGGCCTAGTGGTGAGACATTATCCGCGCGAGAGGTTTTAGGTTCAAACCTCACTAGATACATCTTGGGGCAGGGAAAGGGTCCCCAAAATGGTCACGTGATACACTGGTTAGGCCACGTATATTTGAGTCAAAGACTCGCCCTCTCCCGGTAATGTGAACATGGAAAACCGCATTTGTTTACCCCTTTTTTGTATGCTTTTTGGTATCCAAACACTGTAAATTTGTTATCTGCTTAAAATATAAGCAGATCGATATAACACTTAAAGAAGCAATCCCGAACACCCTTAAAGTGTTTGTATAAATGATAAATGTGATATGTAATATAAGTCTATTATTAGGTGTAAAAATCGTAACTTCCTAATACATCTAATGATTTTCCTTTGCAAAATGCCATTATTAAAGACATGTACTAGTGAGAATGATATAGTTAAGGACTTAAGGTAGTGGTTGGGAACCGTACCACGGCGTTTAGGGAACGCTACTAAATTGGGTGCAATTCGCTTGGATTCGTCAAAATTACATGTACTTTCTTACTTTTCTGAAATTTAAATAACCACAATTTTTGGTTTTTAATACTAGTAGAAAGTTAGAAAATATACACTGGTTTCTTGATGTTTTTATAGTAGTAGAAACTGCTTATCTGCTAAAAAAATAAGCGCGTTACAACCTGGTTATCTGTAAGTGTTTATTTGAACACTATAAACTGCTTATCTGGTTACTAAATCTGCGGATAAACACTTAAATAAGCAATCACAGACACCTCGAAATTTTCAAAAGTATGCGGACTTACTTCTCTTGCAATATGCATAGCCTCTTTTTTTGTTCTTTTTAGTACAAAGTTGAAAACTATAAATATTCAAAATTTCGCTGTCTTGATGTTTTCTTGCAGAAAACACTGGATTCAACGATGGATACAGTTACGAGGCTTATGAAAGAAGTGGAATGTGAAGAGAAAGCAGCAGAACAAGCAAAAGCGGAAGCTGAATCTGCTTGGAGTTGCTCTGATACGATTGCAAAGTTGAACGAACTTCAACAAGCACAGCTACATGTAGTGATAACAAATGAGATGATACTTTTCAACCTACAAATACATAGTCTTTAAGGACTTGTTTCGCATCCGTTAAGTGTTTTTCTGGCCTCTGTAGCTTGCGAATGAAGTGAATGCACAGAAGCAACATTTAGTTACTGAAATGGAGGCTCTTCAGCTTCGCGTGGCAAGTTTATTGGACAACGGAAATAGCTGTCTTGAACTTCTTAATGAGGTAATACTTATGTTATTAATATCAAAACTTGCATTATGAAAACTTGATTTGTGCTAATAGTTAAATTAATTATTTTTTATTAGATGGATAGGGCCCTTAATATCAGATGGACTTCAGCATCGACGAAGAGGAAATTAGCTATCTTAAAGAAGCAAGAAGGTGAAGCATCTGCTGCTGCAGCGGTTTCATATGAGGAAATGCAGGTGGAAAAACTGAAACTAGAGTCTAAGAAACTGAAACAAGAAGCATCAGAGACGTCCAAGGTAGTAATGTAGTATTGTTACGAAGGGGGTGTTTGGAATTGCGATTTGAAAAGTGTTATCGGATAATTGCATTTTCAAGTTGATGATAATCAGATTAGACTGTTTGGGTATTAGTCAAACTGATTCTGATTGTTTACGAGTCATATAATCAAATTCGATAACACTCCTCAGTTTATTATCACATCTTCAAACAGCAGACGCACATCCAAACACCATCTTCTACAACCGATTTTGTCACAGTTATCACTTCTAAATCAAAATGCTAAACACCTCATTAAAATATATTAAGTTAGTACTCTTGTTAAGAAAAATAAACTAATCCACATTATGGTCAATCCCTTTTTCTCATGACAGTTGCAGGAGTTCCTCATAGATCGTGCCCGTGCAGTTGACATGTTACAGTAAGTTGTAATGTTTACATGAGCAATTATCTTAGCTTGGCTAAAACATCTTGATTAACACAATTTTACTTGATATATGCAGTGGGGAGATATCTAATAAATGTAAGGATGTGAAACTGCTAAAAGGAGAGTTGGACCAAGCGATCCCACCAGGTGGAATAATGTCATCTCGTCAAACGCTGTCCATCTTACCCTGTCAGCCACAATCCGAGCAAGCTGATTCTGATGTGCTCTTCAAAAATAGCTTAGGGCTTGGGTCATTTGATACCACTGAAGACGATATTCAGTCTGTAAATCATAAACAGATAAGAAGTAGAGACTCTAGGCTGTTTGGCAAAACATTTGCTAAACACATCAAGAATGTGAGGACGAAAAACAAACTGCATGGAAGTCGAGGGTATGCTAATAGTATCAAGAAAGTGAAGATACAATGTAAACTGCATGAAATTTGGATGCTTGCTAAAAGGATCAAGAAAGTGAAGAGAAAAGTTAAACTGCACGGGACTCGTATGTCTGCTAAAAGTGTCAAGAAAGTGAAGATAAAAACCAAATTGCATGGAAATCGAGTTTTTGGTCAAAGTAACAAGAAAAGGAAGATAGAAGGGGAAGTGCATGGAACTCGAATGTCTGCTAAAAGTGTCAAGAAAGAGAATAGTGGGTCATATGAGGCTGACATAAAAATTGGACCTGCAGTTGCAGACATCACAGAAGTTGGACAGGGAAAGTCAACTGAATGTTCTGAAGACACTTATGCTGAGGGGTTAGCTTTGCGATCAACCATGAAGAAAGAGACTGGGCAAAGATCAAAACGAAAAACGAAGAAAGTGATGAAATATAGTGGGTGGGGCCCTGCACCAAGAAGGTTTGCATCTGCAGGAGATCCTAGAGGTTACTTCTGATGAGGTCCATTGGTCAGATTTCATAATATTTTGTTTGTGTCCAGTAACAAAAATAGTTAGTCTGCAGAAGTTTAGCTGTACCCACAAAGCAGGATTAAACTTGTGTCTTTGTTTCTTGTTCTATAAATAGCACCTTATAACACATTAATCTTTCTATATATGCAAATATCATTAGTTGCTGGTTAAGATGATCATTGACATGCATAATAACAAAACTGCTTGCTTTTTTTATGTCTCCTTGGGTCAATGTTCAACCTTTTCTAACAACAACAACAACAACAACAAAATGGTCTTGTTGGCGGTTGGTAATCTTTATATTCAGAGGGCAAGAAAAGACATGCGTAAGTGTTCCAATAGACATAGTAACCAACATGTTTTTTGTTTTGATAAGAAAAATGCTGATTCATATGTATAACTTTAGGTGTATCTTAGGCTTAGTGTTGAGGAAGTATCACTGCGCATTTTGCGTACCAAACGAACAACATGCCAATTGCCATGCTTTGTTACTTACGTACAACAAAACCGTCATGCAACTGATCACTGCCCACCTTTTCTTTGTATAGCCATGTCTGCTTTTAGCATTGTCCTTGCAAGAACATGTGAAATGCGTTTAGTAATTGTATAAACGATCTAACTGTTTAAAGGGACCCAGACCCAATGTCTGATATCCACTTCATGTTTTGTAGCAACATACCTCATGTGGCCATAAGAAATCATGTCTAACAAGCGGAGCTGCTTCGTGCCGTCCCTACCTGTCATTGATATTAGGTATTTCATATTTGAAAATCAAAGAGGTGGCAAGAGGGTAGTTGGGTCTCCTTAAATATATTATAAATGGGTCTAATTGGATATTTAATACAAAGTGTAATTATATAGTAATAATTATCCAATGGGTCTAGTGTCTTTTTTTTTTTTTTTTTTTTTTTTTTTTTTTTTTTTTTTTTTTTTCAGTTTTTTGATAGACCCATGTTTCTAGAAAACCCATCTAGACCCACACCCGTATAAACCCAAACCTATATAGACTCGTGACCCAAACCCAACCGACCCACAAATTTTGCCACCTTTACTCGAGTCCATGTAAAGTTAATGAAAGATGTATTGGGCCTTAGTCAAGAATATGGGTCCAAGGCGCCAACCAAGTATTTATTTGTTATATGTGCCAAGTATATAATTTTTAGAGTAAACTCCAAAATACATCCCTGTGGTTTACCCAATTTCACACCATACATCCCTCCCAAAAAAATTGCAACATACACATCATCCGTTAGTAAAAGTTAACCAATATACATCCACGGTTAGTAAAAGTTAACCAATATACATCCACGAGGACTAACAGTGCAAATATTGTATCGTTAACTTGGACACGTGGCAGTTAAATAAAGGTATTTGTGTCATTTTATAGCTCCATCTACTTCACCTTCTTTTTCTACCACAGATCCAGATCCAAAAGAAATCATCATACCCCAAATACGACAATCAACATATCCAAATCATAAATCAAAAACACAAACACAAATCATAAACACAAATAAAAACACACAAACACAAATCAAAAAGACAAATCAAAAACACAAATGAAACCCACAAATCAGGGATTTCCCCGTTTAAATTATTATGCGAAAGATTTAAACTTGAAAGTTGACTCCAAGAACTCTAACTCTTCCAGAAACGTAATTGCTACAGCGAAAGATTCAAAGTTCGAAAGTTGACCACAATCATATTTGAAGCCACATGGGTTTTGATGGATCTGGGTTCGTTCTTTGCTATCTGTGATGTATCCTTCAGTCACCACCACACACCACACCACCGTATCCATCATCACCACATTGTCGCACAGCTTCTGGGTTTTGATGGATCTGGGTTCGTTCTTTGCCTTGTTCACCGGAGCTAACGCCGGAGTAAAAAAACTGCTGGGTTTTGATGGTTTATATGATTGATGTTCTCGGTGTGTTTGTTTTCAAATATGTGATGTTTAATATAGATCGAGAGTATTGTGTGTGATAATTTTGGATTTTGGTGAAGTAGGATGATTTTGGTGAGTGTATGATTTTGACTGAGTGTACTGTATATTATAGATCGAGAGTATTGCGTTTGACTGAGTGTATGATTTTGGTGAAGTAGTAGGAAACATAAAATGATTTTGGTGAGTGTATGAGTTTGTGTTTGTTGCAAATATTGGGTTTAACTGATTTGCTTTTGATTTGTGCAACTTTTTAAAGCTATAATGTTTGCCTGGATATGATTTGGGTTTTTGATTTGTGTTTGTGTTTGTGTTTTTGATTTTGGTAAAGTAGTAAGGAATGTAAAATGACACAAATACCCTTATTTAACTGCCACGTGTCCAAGTTAACGATACAATATTTGCACCATTAGTCCTCGTGGATGTATATTGGTTAACTTTTACTAACCGTGGATGTATATTGGTTAACTTTTACTAACGGATGATGTGTATGTTGCAATTTTTTTGGGAGGGATGTATGGTGTGAAATTGGGTAAACCACAGGGATGTATTTTGGAGTTTACTCTAATCTTTAACATGAGTTGTTGTTATGTGTATAATATCATGTACTTATTTGTATACCATAATATCACGTGCCTGCATTATGATATTTAACATATACATATATATACAGAGTTTTGGGGATTATGATTAATTTAATCTGATAATTATAAAAATAATAACAAATACGTAGTAATAAATTGTTTTTCTTAGTATATAAAGTTAGGTGTATTTGTTAAATTCATAAACTAATTAGAAATTATGAAAACCAAAAATATGATGACGTGTTTGATATGTTATATATTTTTATTGAAAAAACCTTATAAATTACTTTCTTTATTCTTTTACAATTTAGACGCATGTATTTATGATTTTTTTTTTCTTTCTTGAAAACTAATTTGAGCCAGCTTTGACCAAAGATATGTTCAGTTTTGACTTTTATTAGTTGATTATAACGTTCAATTTTGTGACATGACAAAATTTAGCAGTATAATTGGCCAATTAAAAATCTATTCTTTTCTTATTATTCTTAAATGCTCAAAATGTGTAATTCTCTTATTATACTAAGGAGGAGGATCACATAGAAAGTTAGTTCCCTTCTAAAATTTCTAAAAAGTCATCAGGCATTGACGTTTGTCATTTCATGGTTGTTATGAGTAGAGAGTATTTGATAATCATTTGGATATCGATGAACATTTTGTATTGATGAACTTTTTATACTAATGAATATTTTGGACCGATGAACATTCTGAACATTGTTTGTTGATTAACACATTTTGATGAACAACTTTATGTTGAATCTTGATGAACATTTATTTGATCAACAATTTTGTTTCCTCCACAATATTTGATAAACAATTTCTTTGTTGACTTTTCTTTGATAAACACTTATTTGATGAACATTTTGTGATGAGCAATTGCACATTCAAAGTTTTGTTCATCACAATTTTGATTTTTTCATCAAATAAAGTTTTTAGAATTATCAAAACATTTATATTCAAATAAACACATACAAACTCTAAAATCATAAAATTGTTTCACTAAGACATTTATTGAACATCTTAAGAGTGTTTTCATATACACATGATTTCTTTGAAGATTTATGAGAAAAACTTTAGGAAAACAAATTATGAATAATGATGTTAATTTAGGGTTTGTTGATCATGATTTTTCCTGTTAATTTCATTTCACCTTAAATTAAGCGAAACCTTTATTTTGATGAGCTTTAAATTCTTGAAAAATCTTGTAATTTGTAACACTTGAATGAATATATGATGAAATGAATACAAATTGAAACCTTAAGATTGGGGTAAAAATATGAGTAGTAAAAGAAAAGAAGATATGAGATACGTGAAATTGGGAAAAAGAGAAAAGATTGTATGCTTATAAAGTATGGTCAAATATAATCAGGTTTATCAATAAGGAATTGTAATTCAAACGCAAATATAAAATTTACAACTTTTATCACGAGAAATACTTTCATGTCACACTGGTTCTGAAAAGCTCAAGGGCAACGCCAGTCCGTACTCTATGCATGACTCTAACATCTCTATATTTCTTAGGATCAATGGGAACATAATAACGAGGGTGTTCCGAGTCCACAAATTGTGACGGTGCTTCAATAACCTTGTCATTTGGTCCCAACACGAATAGCGCGATTGAGTAACGTGTTTTGGGCTCAAAACACGTTACTCTATGCTTTGCGGTCCAGTATCTCCCGTTGCTCCATGCCTAAACCACAATTTTATTAGCTTCGCTTTAAATGACAATCTTAATGATTCTTATATAGCTTACAAATAAGATGTAAAAGTTTGATACCTTGCCGATATCACCAATGTTAACAGCTAGTGTACCAGGAACAGGATCAACCGGAATAAACTGGCCAGAGTTTTTATCAATTAACTGCAGCCCGTTTACATTTTCATCATCTTGTAAAATGGTAAGAAATGTAGGGTCCGTGTGAATGGGCACGCCAGTTGATCCTACGCTTTCCGGACAAAAGTGGTACTTGTTCATTCTCAATTGGCAACACCATCCATCAAACAAATCTCCGTTCAAACCACTGCCTTCCATCAACTTCAGTCCAAGAAGTCTAGCAAGGTCACGAATAGCTTTTATATATTTGTTTATAATCTCCCTGCAACGTCAAACAATTAAATAAGTAAGAGTTAGAGCTTTTCATATGAGAATTGATTTGCACACTCACACTTTTAATTGAGATACTCTACTGTATGCATTACATATTTGTACACTGATTACGGTGTGTTTTAACTACTTATACAGTTGAGTGTTTCAATAAAAAATATGAGTGTTCCAATCACCTCACTTTTCATAAATTCAAGCCATATAAATTTCTTAAAACTTAATAGTGAGTTTGACAACAAACGATCAGCATTTGCAAATTTTTACTAACATTTATAACTAACATACCTTATGGTAACATTTATAGAATTATAGGAACACACCACTATTAACCTTACCTTTGGTGAACGGAGGCATTAATCCGATCGCAAAACTCACCGGGCAAAGAAATACCATCAATGCTAAAACCTTCAAAGCACGGACCAGCCAGGTAACGTTTCACGTAACCCTTGCCAACTTCAGTATGAACTGTCCGCATCTTGATCTCCTCTGGTTGATCAAAGAGTGAGGCAACAACCGCCTTCATCTCGGCCATGAAATCCATCGAGACCCCATGGTTGACTATCCTAAAACAACCCCATTCTTCACTCGCCTTCACAATCTCCATAGATAGTGTGTCAAGCTTTTGCATGTCAATCACAGGCACACCCTCCCTCGGCATCCTCATCTCCGAACACGTAAGTTTCCAACCAAAACAGTTTACTATGTGATAATGCACGATCGTATATGCACAATATATGTCGGTACGATTTAAAAGAGTTAAATACTTTTACCAATACCGAATTTATAAGGATTGCATGTACAACCGAATGTATATATCGACTTGGATTATGGGATTTAATATTTATCTATAGCTAGTTACCTTATTTTGATATTATGTAGTTCCATTATGATAACTACTATTTAATGGTCATCCTTCAAAAAAGAAAAAAGACTAATGATCAGATCGAAGATAATTTTTGCTTTGCATGCTACTGAGCTAGAAATCTTGTTCAAAACAAAGACGGTCCCTTTAGGGGTTAACGATATGATAAATTGATAATCAGACACTAAAATTAAGGATTAACATTTTGATTAAAAATAATAATAAAAAAAAATCAAATTATCTCTCCGTAATATATAACTAGTCGAGTACCCTTGTATAACGGCTGATAGTTACGGACGCCCTGTGCAAAATTCATTTTAACAACAAAAGTGAGGCCTAAAATAAAAAGTAAAGAAATTTTTAAAGAGATAAAATAAGAAACAATTATTCTAAAGTTGTCCTTGCTATAATTTTTCCATGCATGAAAATTTTGAGGCCTATATAATTTGGGGAGGCCCTGTGCGACGGCACATCTCGCATACCCTCATATAAGGCTTTGTAATTGCAAACTTGTTTAATGTCTCGTGTAACTTATACACACAACAAAAAAAAAAATCGAAATTCTAAAAGTTTGTGATCGCGAGTTTTAGCCCAAATGGCTAAAGCACATACGAGCATAGTCGGCCCACAAAACTAAAGACCCAGCACATCTTGTGTGGAGCACAACTCCACACGAAAATACCAGCCGAAAGCATAGCAGCTCTTGCCTGGAGAATCGATCCAAGCAATAATTGGTCGGACAGCTTATCTTCCAAATCGTTAGTGTATTACCGCCACGTGTAGTTACCTCATTGGTGTTGAGATAGCCCCGCAGGCATATTGCTATGACATGCAGATCGTGCATCATGTGAATATTCCCATAATAACCTGAGCCAAGGATGTCATGTCACGTGTGTTTTTGTCTCTTCCATAGTATAACCTCCGCGTGGGTCATTCCGTGTTGTCGGATCATATCCACGGACCATGCACACCCAAAATGCATCCCTATAAATACATATACATTTCATAAAAATAGTCAAGTTATCTTACACACACTAACCCTTAGTTGTATTTGAGTGTTATCCTGATTCAATATAAACATTCTTATCTCAGTGTCCTTACGACTATAAGAGGAACCGAACATACGATTAGCCTCATCTCACACCATTAACTTAATTACCCTAATCCTAGTTTTACGTACTATACATAAAAAGTTTGGATAAAAAGAGGTGAGTTAGAAAACTCGCTTATTGGATTTAGGTATTATAGATGTAAAAGAGAGTACAAGATGTGAGTTAGAAAACTCGTTAAATTGGTCAATTATGATTATATCTCCTATTCAAACAAATTCTAAAAGGTCACATTTTAAAATTTAAAAGCGGATTAGTAATGTAATTAAAATATTTACTTTAGGGGTGTTTCCTTTCTACTTATTAAATAGGCTCAAACTCTTGTTTCATTTTAATGGATAGATCAGCAAAAACTTATCTCTCTTGAATAAGTGACTAATCTAGACATTAATCTAAACCACTTAATTTAAGAAACACCCCCAAAATTATGATTGGCAATGAGCTCTTAGGGTCAACTTGGTTTGTTAATGGATTTGGATTATGATTAGGATTTTGATTTGAATTTGCTATAAGCTTTAGATAAAGGCTTTTTCTATTATGTGCCACCATGGCATGGGTTAACACTCATTTATTACCTCAAGATTCCTCTCCAACAAATTATTTCATAATAATTGCGAGTGATTTTTTTTTCTCTTCCAGTTGTACCCTTCCCATTTTATCTAATGTACAATTTAAGAATGTCATAAAGGTGATAGATCATCTCCATAGAATACGTGCTTCTATTCAATGATTTGAATCCCTCTCATTTAAGTACGTGATATCTCTATTCCCTCCTTTTTTTTCTTTGTTTTTTTTAATTTCCCACCACTTAATTCAATTGTTTACTTCTTCCTTCCTCCTACATTCTAACTTGTCTATATATTGTGAATATCTCAATGATTTTTGTTAAAGAAAGCATAAGGTAAATAAAATTTTAAGATATTAGTTATCTAGTTTTTTTAGATAGGTTTATGACCCCTGTTGTAATCTATTTTCTCTCTTTTTTCTCTTTTGCAGATGAATGAAGGTTTTCAATTTGATTTAAATGAGGTACCTATGGATGAAAACTTGTTGATGGTTCAAGAGGCAGATGCTATTGACGAAGCGGGCCACAACGAGAAAGAATACGTTGTTGAACCTTTTGTTGGTAAATGTTTTTTAAGTGAAGAAGAGGCTTTAGCTTTCTATCAAAAGTATGCAAGAATGAATGGTTTTTCCGTTCGAAAAGGAAGGTTCGAGAACAAGAAAGGAGAAAACAAAGGAGAGAGGAAAAGACGTGATCTCTTTTGTCATTGTGAAGGAAAGCCTGATGTCAAGTTGGTAGACTACTCAAAAAAACAAAGAAATCGAGATTCGGCAAGATGTGAATGCAAGGCTATGATGCGTATAAAATTACGAAAAGTTAATGACATTTTTCTCGAGGAGTGGCAAATTACTCGATTCGTTTCGACACACAATCATGACTTGTTGTCAACAGATGAGGTTCGTTTTCTTCCATCTTATCGTAAACTTACAATAGAAGATGAGAAACGTATATTATTGTTAAAAGAAGGTGGCTTGTCCGTTAGACAAATTATGCGTGTGATGGAGCTTGAAAGAAATGTGAAGCATGGTGAACTGAATTTTATTGTTAAAGATGTCCATAATTTTTTTACAAAAAATCATAAAGCGAACTCACAAAATGATGCAAGGGATCTTTTAGAGCATTGCAAGAATGCTAAGAATGAAAACAATAACTTTCAATATGATTTTACAATTGATGCGGAAAATAGGCTAGAACATATATTTTGGTCTAATGCTCATTGTTTTGATTGGTACCAAAAATACGGAGATGTTGTGGTGTTCGATACTACATACAAAGTGAATTCATATGACATGCCTTTTGGCATCTTTGTCGGTATTGACAATCATGGAAGAACCATCTTACTTGGTTGTGCACTTTTGCGTAATGAGACAACAAATACATTCCGATGGCTTTTCAAGGTAATCATACATGCTTTTGTTAGTTAATAAATTCAATGAATTCACCAGTTGGTCTCTAATTATGTTGTGTATATTCTATAGATGTTTACTTTGCTAATGAAAAAGTCACCGAAGACTATATTGACCGACCAAGATCCATGGATGACACAAGCGATTGCAAAGGAGATGCCTTTTACAAAACACGCATTTTGTATATGGCATATCACTACAAAATTTAGTGGATGGTTTACTTCAGTCTTAAGAAATGAGTATTCAAATTGGTGCTCTGAATTCTACAACTTATACAAGTTAGACACAATTGAAGAATTTGAGCACCAATGGCCAAGAGTTATTGAAAAGTACAACTTAGATGGTAATAAGCATGTTGTGGGATTGTACAAGATCAAAGACTTTTGGGTACCCGCATATCTTCGTGACTTCTTTTTTGGTGGTATGACGACTACGGGAAGATCAGAGAGTATCAATGCATTTATAAAACGATTTATATCTTCTCGTACATGCTTAAGCCAATTTATTAAGCAAGTAAGTAACTTTATTTAATCAAAAAAATTCTTTAGCCTATTTCCTTCAACAGTTTCATAATTGTTAACTTATTTTGATAATATATATACTTATAGGTCTATCTTGCAATAGAAGATGTTGAGCAAAAACAAATGCATGATACTATGTTGGTGAAATACAGGGGCTCATGTTTGAGGTCACTCTCACCATTAGAAGAACAAGGTTATCGATTTTTTACCCCATTTGCATTCAAAAAATTTCAAGAAGAGTTCGGTAAAGCAATTCAATATTCGCTTAAACAAGTAAATGACATGACTTTTAATGTTAAGCACCATGCATCAAGCCGGTCGCACAAAGTGTTTTGGGATGGAAAGGTGGCTAAATGTAGTTGCAAAGCTTTTGAATTTGTTGGGATATTATGTCGGCATATTTTAAGTGTTTTTATCCATAAAGATTGCTTTGAAATTCCTTCTACATATTGGTCTCCACGATGGTGTCGACAAGAATTTCAACTTGATGAAATCTCTATTGGCCATCAAGATAAAAATATTGAGGATTCAACTTGTTTGAATAACGTTGCTCCACCCTCGATATATATATATATATATATATATATATATATATATATATATATAATGAGATGTTAGCTAAAAGTTGAGGATGACAATCTTATTTTAAAAGAAGACAAAAAAAGTGTCATTAAACCTTACGATTTGTAAGTGTGCCTATTTTTATTGAATCCATGTCTTTGGGCTTTATATTACTATGGCAAAAATATACATCTCAAATTTGTTATAAATTCAGTAAATCAATCCTGTCAAAAAGAAATTCACAATTTCTTTAAAATTAAATATCTCGCAAAACCGTTAATCGATACAAGAAAAAAATCATACCATCGCGACAAGAATTAAATTATCTTTTTATAGATATGCACTTCTATGTATTTTCGACGATTTTTTTTTTAAAATTTTCGCCTAGAAAAATCACACGTTGTTTGTAAAAATCACATGTGATTTGTAAAATCGCATGTTTGTGATTTTTCTGAGTAGAAATGTTGAAAAAAAAAGTTCGTTGAAATTATAGAGAAGTGCATATCTATAGATAGATAATTTAATTCTCGTCGCAATGGTGTATTTTTTGTAGTTTAAAGATTTACCGTTTGCAAGATATGTTGTTTTTAAAAAATGATGAAAAAGGTTTTTTATTAATTTAGATGAAAAATGAATAACTAAAATTATTTTTTTGCATATATGACAAATATGAGATCTACATTGATCTCGACTCATATTACTATTTGAAATCCTAATCTCAACCAAACAAATTTTACTACTTTGATACCAAATCTGACACGACCCGAGATAGGTAGTATCGATAGTTGGCACCACTTCAAGCGGGTGCTTGCTTCCTAAGAATTAAAGACGAAGAAGAAGAGAGATTTACTTAACAATTCATAACTTTTATTCTTTCAATGATAAATAATGGGATATAAATACCCAAATAACTCTAACTTGTAACACAAGTCGATAATGAAGACATTCTTAATACGACACAAACACATATCCTAAACATTACAATAGTTATCCTAATACGATAGCCTTGTGTCATTAACCACAGGCGTAACACTCCTCACTCCTTTAAAACCACATTGCCCTCAAGGTGTTGTCTTAAAACATTCTTAATTGACTTTCCTAAATAAATATGAAAACAATCCTACACAAAGACACGTAAATAAAGATAGATGGTATGACATAATCTTTATGCCATACGTTTGGACTTCTTGAGTCGTTTGGGCAGTCCGTCCTCCTGCAACATTGGTGTAATTTGGGATCCCATAATCTTCTTTTAATTGCAGCTTTCACCTTTTTTCTTTTTTTGTATTCCTTTGCTTTGGACATAGCACAACACCATTCTTAATACGACACAAACACATATCCTAAACGTTACGATAGTTATTCTAATACGATAGCCTTGTTCCATTAACCTCAGGCGTAACAAAATCCTAATGGCCAATACCTAATACCAAACGGCTCCTTTGAGTGTTTTGTATACAATGCTTTTTTGACAACTAACATTCAGCATTTGTAAATTTTTAAACGCTCCAAACTAAAATGTTACTTATGATACCATTTATAAGCAACTAATATTTACAAAGATAGGTAAACCACAACCACGTTTCAACGCTAAAACTTTTTCTTTAGTACACTGGTTTTCCAATAAACGAATAATAAACGGAGCAGTTGATAAACAAAAATAAAAACTCGTAATTTTTCTGTGTTAAACACAATCTATTAATGAATTTTAAAATAGCCGTAAACTGTTGCCGTAAACTGTTGGTTTTCTTACTTTTGTACATTAACAAAATTAACAACTTATTATTCCACTAAACAAATAATGGCACCAAGTTTAATGTTTGGAATACTGATCGGCAAAAACAGTATTATTAATGTTTTCTTTATTACCAATAAAATTGTAGTTTCCAAGTAAACTAAATACTTATTTGTTCATACAAAAAAAAGAGGGTTTTATATATTAGTTGATCAGTATGCTTGTTTATACTAATACAACAATCTAACTTTCAATTTAATTTTATTAACTGATTAAAATTATATTACTGAGTGATTGTGTTTGGAGGTAGAAATGGCTAATCATAAGAAATTGAACGAAACCATCATTAATTGTTTTAAACTAGTTGATATTACCATCAAAGATGTTCAAAGTAACAAGGTAAAGCGAATGTTGTTATTGTAGCTCTTTTTCTACTACTACTGCTACTCTATTTCTGAAAGAAAAAAAATGTTAAGGGATTTGTTTAGGTTCTTGTTTTTGTTAATATAATAACATTTGAGTTAATGCAGAAAACCGTAGCTTCAACACTGGATATGGTCATCAGCTTGATGAAAGAAGTGGAATGTAAAGAAAAGGCTGCAGATCAAGCAAAAGAAGAAGCAGCTGCGAGTGGCTTACATATTCTTGCGAGGGTTGATGAACTGAAACAGTCTCGGAGCCGTGCAAAAGAAACATATGATATGGTGCGTATTACCTTTCACTCTAAGATTTACATGTAAAAAAGTTTAAGAGTATATTTGTGTAGGTGTATATTAATAAATATTTATGCCAAATGCAAAATGAGTTACTCCCTCGATCTCAAAATTATTATTAAAGACAAAAAACAAAAAAATTAATAAAAAGTGAGACGATTACACGCTTCAACTGGTCAAATATAAACTCTATTAACTAAACTCCTTTTTGATTGGTTCAAATAAAAAATGGACAATTATTTTGATACGGAGAGAGTATTACTAATTGCTTTTATTAGATCATTGACATATGGATCTTTGCTAGTGATCATTCCGGGTTCTGATATTCAAGACAAAGCTTAGAAGGACATAACACAACGTTGTTTGCATTATCTTCTATAATTTTACTTTTTGCAGCGTTATCAAGAACAGTATGCACAGAAAGAGGTTTTAGCGTCTGAATTGAAGGAGCTTTTATTTTGTATGTCGGGCATGTTAAATGAAGGAGGTGAATCTCTTGGAGTTCTTGATCAGGTACCACTACTTTGCTAACAGCGTTTGATAAATATTTGCATCAAGGTCATAGGATGCTACTTACAATCATGTTTTTGTTTGATAGATGCGTACAGCCTTGGAGGAGAGATTGACTTCAGCTATCATAGATAAAGAGTTTGCAGATACCGAAAAGCTACAAAAAGAATTATGCGCTCAAGAAGCACTAACAAATGAAGTAAACCAAATGAAAAAGGTTGTAGAAGCGTCTGAGAGAATGAACCGAGAAGCAGTGAAGATTTCCAAGGTACTGTTATATTGTAATAGATAAACCAGTTACTCCGTATATGTAATCCCAGTAATGTTAATTTTCTACATTCAACAGTTGCATGGGTATCTCATAAACTGTAGTCATATGGTCAATATGCTAAGGTATGTTGTAACATATACTTGTTCAACATCATCATAGACGTAAACATCAGCGTTTTACATAACATTGACTTGTTTTTAGGGGCGACGAATCTGATAAATCTGAGCATGTGAACTTGCTGAAAGAGTTGCTTGACTTAGAGGTCCCCCTAAATGAAATATTGTCATATAGCCAAACATCATCAATTTTAGCTCCTATAAAACCTCATCATGAGCCACAACCTAAAACGGCTGGCAAAATTGAGACCCCAAAGGAGAGTGCTAACTCTCTTGTGTTATCTGATTTCGCTAAGATATCTGACAAAGTTAATGATGTCAACATGCTTAAAGAGAAGCTTGACTATGCTGTTCCATTACCCTCAAATAAATCAGCGCCACCATCATTATCGCTTACAAGGCCACCAACACCACACTCTCTGAACCACTATGTCCCCTCTCCACCACCCTCACAACTATTGCAGCAACCAAACTTTTACACCCTCACTATCACTCAACCACCACAGCACCACCAGCGGCCCCCTTGTTGCAACTACCACCAACACAGACAAGCTGACTACTTCAACAAGCTGAAACAAGAAGCAGTGTTGAATACCCAGGTAGTAATCTAGTAATGTGACAACATTCTCGACTCATTCTGTTTTATTTAATTTAAAAATGCCTTGGTGATTTAACCTTCATATATAATCTACATTATGAGTTTTCTTTCTTTCTTGTGCCACAGGAGTAGCTCAATCATCATATCCAGGCAGTTCATATGTTACCATAAGCCCGTAAGTTCCCATATTGCACACATGAGCAGCAACGTTTGACACTTGAATATCACTTGTTTTTACATCCGTAACTTTATATCATCTGTGTGTGCAGAGAAGATGTTAGCTAGCTGGTTTGACGCATATATTGTCGTTAGATGAACAACTCGTCAAATATGTACAAGGCTCGAAAAGGGATTTAATTTGATCGATATAGCTTTATGGTTAACAAGAATTATGTATGGTATCACTGAACTTTTAAATCTTTCATGCTTAAGTATCTACAAAATGTGACTAGTGGTTTACCTTGGATCATTATACTTGTGCTTTGAAGAAAATATCACTAGCTTGTTTTGTCAATCAGCAGCATCAGTACCAATTTAGAAAGGTAAAACAAGTTGTTTGTTCTTTTGAATTTTACTCCAAAAAGAAAAGTTTGATTGATCATCACAAGTTTATATGTACTTTTATAAACCAACGAGTTTCTAAAGCCCATGCAGCGGTTTAAATTAGACATTGTTATCTGAGAGGCTAAGATCTTATAATTTTCAGCATTTTATCATCAGCTGCTAGATTAAGAAAATTAAATGTAAAATTTGTGGTAAAAAAATTAAAAACTGAATTATCCACGAAAAATGGCTCACATAATTAATTCACATATTAAGTTGAAAGAATACAAAATTATGTCATGTTCGGGACGGATCTAAATCGGGTTAGCCTTTTTAACACCCTTTAAACAAGTACCAACCCCACCCAAAATGTTTTAGTAAAAACACAAACTGATTTGATGAGTAAAAATTTCCATTGATTTAATGAATGACATTTAACCATCGATAAACGCATTCTAGCAAACGACACAAGAGTACACGTGGATGCCAAAAAACATGACACCAAACAACCCCACCAACACGTTAAGTCCACATGGATGCCTACAAAATTGACAGTTGACACCACCTCTAATTTTACTATTTGTACATTTTTTACTCATTTCATCCCCAAACCATCCTCGTTATCGTACGACTACCAACAGATTGTTTGCAATACCCTAATTTTAAACGTATCGTCGTTTTGATCGTCAAATGGATTTGGAGTTTGACCATGATTCTACTACATTTAACAAGCCATGTGAACTTGTTGATACTACTATTGAAGAGGCTGCAAATAGCAAGGTATAATCTTTCTTACTATTTAACTGCATGATACTTTGAAACAATCTTGGTATTATCCTGATATATTTTGGCTATTTGATTAGTAAGAATGTTGATTATAGTATTTTATTTTTACGTATATGCATAAAATGGTATAGTTTAGGCAATTTTAACCTTTGGTGCTTTGGGTACTCGATATATATTTTTTTCGCTTCATCTTAGCTAACATGAAAATTTGTTAGAAAGGGTTTTCTGGATTTTTGCACTTCTCTAAGCCGAAATGACTTGTTTAAACAAATTTTCAAAATTAGTACCTTCTACTATTGGGAAAGAGAAAGTTAAGTAAAGTTGAATTTGCAATAATATGCAACTAGAAAAAAGGATCGCCTAATTGATTTTTTATCCAACGAATCACCCTTTCTATATTGACTGTAATTATCTAACAACCTCTATTTCATTACCCATTTATGCAACTATTTTTGTGGTAAACTAGGACCTAAGACCGGGTGTAGTGGAGATGTTTTAGACTAGTCCTTCGCTCGGTCTCACTCGGTCTAGAGTCTAGACTAGTCCCAACCATTACACCACCCCTTGTTGAGACTAGTCCCAGCTAGTCAACATGGATTAATCGCGACGGAGTTGTTTGTGTGTGTGGGGTGTGTTTATTTATTTTATTTTTTATGGGTATATTTTTTTGTCGTGACCTAGGCCTCGTTGTTACACCAACTTTGGTTATGAAGTTCTCCGGTAGAGAGAAAGTTGTCTAGGAGAGAGAAGCTTGTTGTGGCAATGGGGATGATGTGGCGGTGGGATGTTGGTCTCTTGATGGTCACCGCTACACCGAGCCTAAGAGTAGGGGTGTCAAAATGGCCTACCCGAACCCAAACCCGATTAAGCCTATTCGGGTCGGGTTACACGGGTCGGTAATTTTATTCGGGTAGATCCGATTAACACGGGTTCTAAATAGGGTCAGGTTCGGGTATTTTTTTTTAGCCTCAACTTAAATTGACCCGAACCCAACCAACCTGACTCGACAACACTTTTACAATGTAAACATATGAACTAATCATTTTACTTATATTCAGGTTGACCCAAACCCGAGTAACCCGAGTTCTAAACAGGGGCACTACTAGAGATTTGAGAATAGAGCCCTTTTCATAGAGCCCGGTTTTAGTGAAAAACGGGCTCTAAATGGATTCTGTTTTAAAAAAGGGGTTTAGAGCCATGTTTTCTGGTAAGAAACCGGGCTTTATGTTAAAAATCGATAGAGCCATGTTTTCTTCCAAGAAACCGGGCTCTATTATTCTTATAGTGCCATGTTCTCTAACAAAAAAACGGGCTTTATGTTGTGATCCCTTAAAGCCGTGTTTTCCTCTCAAAACCGGGCCCTATTACAATAAAGGTATAGACTTTTTAGTTTGATTTTTCATTTTGAGCATTGAGCGGGATTTCTCCCTCCTATTTTTTTCACTTTGCACCTATTCACCTACTAGATCTAAACACAGAATAAAACCCAATATCAACTCAAACACTTCAAAGTTCAAACTAGATATCATCACCACAGCCACACTATCTCCGCCATCGCTCACAATCACCGCCTTCGTCGTTGCCCACCACCACCGTGGCCACGTCGGGCATCACCACCGCCGTGTCGCCACCATAATTGCTAGTTAGGAGGTATAACATCCAATTTATTTACTATTCAGCTAAATGTTTTTTTACTATTCAATTTTCTAGCAATTAGATACAAGTATATGTTCTTCAATATGTTGAGTTTGATTTAGGCATTTTTATTGTTGAGTTTCAATAGGCAGTACATATAAGGATTCACAGTAAGTACCCAAATGTATTGGAATCTAATTGAATACAACGTGCTTGATGAAATGCTTGTGTGATATATGACAATCATATCCAAGTGTTTGAATAAAATATCTAAAAGAACTCTAAGTGTTTGATTACTGATATTGCAACACCTTTTATTCTATGAGGAACCTTGAAACACCTTCTACTTCCTTCATAACTAGTATGGTACAAGTGTATAAATTTATATGCTTAATATGTCCCATTCAATTGACAGGTAACAATGGTCGTAAGAAAAAAATAATAATATAGTCTTCTAGTGGGGAGGTGGTCATCTCAGATATTGCGATGTGTTAAGTGGAATAAGAAGTCCTTTAGTGGGGAGGTGTATGACTTGAATTAGGCGAGTCCTTGCTATGGTATTATCTTTTTAGCTTCAAAATTTTGTTGCTTGTACATGATGTGGTGGAGTTTTATGTTAGCCCTTTTCTACCTTCAGAGTTTCATTTATTTTTACAAGAAAGTTACTCATAAATGAGTTAATCATATGAATACTTTCACTGCAGGTTCTCATGAGTCCATTACTCAACAAGTGAGTACTTTTCCCTCAGTTATACAAGTGAGAGGAAACATGGACTTATCTTTAATGAAATGTTGATTTGTTCCCAACGTAATAATTACTTCAAAAACAAGACAATGTGTCCTTTCTGTGTGTTGGTGATGTTGTTTATGAAGTTGCGCATTAGACTTGTGGTAAGGATAGGTTTGTCTATGTGGAGAGGTATATATTTGATTTTTCAGACTTGTGTTTTAATTCTTTTGAACTGTATTTGATTCAAGTATATTAAAATTTGCAGGATGGACGGGTCATTTTCTTTTCTAATCCTATATACGGGTAAGGAATTAGTGTACATGATAAACCAGGTTCCGCAAGAGAACTAAATGTGAAACTAATTATCTAGTCTAATTACAGCAACATGGGGCGTCTTCTGTAAGAAACAATGCCGAAAGTTAACTTGTAGATTTTCAAGATATCTTCAGTTACTTTTCTTTGAGATTTTGGCTGGTAGCTCCTCCTCTGCAACTGAGTATCTCGTGACAAGGTGCAAGTAGAGGTAGAAACAATTTAGAGATCTATCTTAGTAGTATAACTTTAATTGCAACCAGATAGCTATGTATGTTCACAAGTTATGCTGTTGTAGTTTTCGTTCTTCTTATACTGTTAACTAGTAGTCTGAACTTAATCATTGGTTGCTTTGTTGGCCGTTAATCCTTTCATTATATGTTTTATCATATTCCCATCATGTATGTGTTGATAATAGTGTCTGCTCAAGACAAGGGGTCAAGTTCAGTGGTAATAGAGTCGGTTCATTTATTTGTGACTATTTAATTCGAGATACATAGGATATTTCTGTTAATAAGATGGGTGTTGGCGACACGTTTTGGGCCGGATTTAATTTCATATTAGGATACATGCCAACATGCTTAGGTGATCCAGATAATAATCTTAGTATATGGGTGACGATAATGAAAAACGTTAAAGCCAAGCCCCTCGACGCATTATACTTTTTTCTTCAAATTCAAATCTACAGTTTCTGATTTTGTTCCAGTTTTTTAAATAAAACCAATCATGCATGTATTTTTGCATTTTATTTCCACAACAACACATTCATATTCACATTGATATTTCTTATTTCACCATGTTCATTGATTTTCCCCTGGTTCTTTAACTCCGTTATACTTGTATGTTAATTTATTGTATTTTTACATTCTTGTAATTATACTTATATTGGAACAGGACATGGTCAAGCATGACATGCTGTTGCAAACTTGCAATAGTATCTTTAGTATTCTCTCCGCGGTTTGAACCTCGCAACAAAAGGTAAATTATGTTTATTTTACTTCAGGTTTAGAGCGTGTACTATGATGGGCAAAGTCAAGACTTATTATGGGCAAAGACAGATTTAGGACGCCATCAACTTCATCAAACCCTATCTCATGTGGTCAGGTTACACAAAGAAAATGCATAATAACGAGACTTCACAGTAACGTCAATGGTGTATTTTTCACTTTCATTTTCAGTTAAGTAGTCAATTTAGATAGCTTGTAGCTTTTTGAATTGTGATGTTTGCAAGAGTAGTCGCAAGATTAGTCTCACTGTAATTGTAGAAAGAAAGTTGTTATATCATTGTTATATCAGTAAATCTTTTTTTATTTGAATCAATACAAGTTTCATTTGGCCAAAAGGAATTTGATTTCATGGCTGGAATTTTTTTTTTTAATTATTTTTTGTTCACATAGAGCCATGTTCTTTGAATGAAAACCGGGCTCTATAACATGTAATAGAGCCCGTTTTTAAAACCGGGCTCTATATGCTTTTCGAATAGAGTCCCTCCTCCTTTGTGCCCTCATGCAAAACCGGGCTTTATGCCCCTTTTCAACCGGGCTCTATGTCATTTTTTGTAGTAGTGGGGGTTCAATTATGTTTTTTTTAGCCTCGACCCGAATTGACCCGAACCTGACCGGGTGAACCCGACTAACACCCCTACCTAAGAGAGTAAGAGACTAGTTGTTTGATGACCGCCATCTCACGATTTTATCCACTTACATTTCTAGTTGTAATGGAGTTGGATAAACTTGTTACTTCCTCCGTCCCAACTTATAGTACCGTTGATCATATTGCACAAAATCTAAGTAAAGTCGAGACCATCACACTGTACATCAATAAGATGTCTTGAGTCTTGACTTATGAAAATCATTTCTATTGGTTGAAATATGTAAGTTGACATTTATTCTTGGATAGGTCAAAATAGAAAGATTGACTTATAATTTGGAAAAAGGTAAATAAATGCATGGGAGGTGATTGTGCACCACTTTCTTATTTTGGTTAACTTTGAATTGGTTTCCGATTTTTTTTGGCTGATGTTTGACACCATGCACTTTTTCTTAAATTTGTACTGTTTCATTAATTATTGACCATATACCTTCACTTTAATTAGTTGCATATTTAGAACATAGACACAAAGTGTCTCGGAGGCTTTCAGTACTTTACAAAAAGTATCTCGCCAATTTTCATATTTTTCTGTGCACTTCACCAACTTTTCATTTTGACGATAATATACTCCCCGCCAAAACAACATAGTTAGTCGGTTACATTTGGGTGCATTTTTCTACTAAATTTACTGTAGTTTTTATTAGTAATAAATTGAGGATTGCTTTAGACAACTGTTTTTATAGAATGTGAGTTTATGCAGAAAAGCCTGGATTCAACGATGGTCTCAGTGACCAGCTTAATGAAACAAGTGGAATGTAGCGAGAGAGCTGCAGCACAAGCAAAAGAAGAAGCGGCTATGAGTGGCTTGCATATTCTTGCAAAGGTAGACGAACTTAAAAAGAAGCAGCAGCTTGCAAAGGAAACAAATGATAAGGTTGTAGTTTATTTGGCATAAAGAATATATGAATATGAAGGATGTAAATGTATGTATGTTCTCTAGTTTTCATTATAAGTGTACAATTGATATACCCGTGATTTGAATAATATGTAGCATGCTGGAGAAGTAACGGCACGCAAAGCGGTTTTAGCTACTGAAGTGAAGGAACTCCAATCTCGTGTTTCGGGTGTGTTGAATGAAGGGTTTACAACCCTTGGAGTCCTCAATCAGGTAATATACTAAATATATTTTAGATAATACTAACATTGAGGTTGTTGGGTGATAATTATGATCAAAGCTTTTCTCATTTAGATGTGTAGAGATTTGGAGAAGAGATTGACATCAGCGCTGGAAGAAAAGAAGGTAGCAGACAAAGAAAAGGTAGAAAGAGAATTTTTGGCTCGGGAAACACTTGCATATGAAGAAAGCCAAATGGAAAAGTTTGTAAAAGAATCCGAGAGACTGAAGCAAGAAGAAGTGAATAATTCCAAGGTAGTATCTTAATAACAAAATGGCTATCTAATTAGAGCGATGATTGGGGTGCCTAATTCGTGGACCTAAAAACATGTCTAAACTGAGGTGTCATCCCCTGATTGGTGACATCAGGGGGACCCACTTCTTTATATTTTATTTTTCATCATCTTCACCCCCTATTTTCCACTTGTCTTCATCCTCTTGTTAGGCCTCTTTTTAGTCCTACCAATTAGGTCCATGAATCATTTTTCGTCTAATTAATGTCATCAAATATGATCCACATTATTTATTTAATTTTCATTTCTTGTTACAGTTGCAGCAGTTTCTTGTAGATCGTGGTCACGCTATTGATATATTGGAGTAAGTTGTATTACATTGGCTGATTAGGAAGTTTTAACTCTTAGGATCTTGCCAACATTAACTTAATTTATGCAGTGAAGACATATCTAGGAAGTGTCGGGATGTTTGCTTGCTGAAAGAGTCGCTTAACCAAGCAGTCTTGTCGTGTAGCCAATCATCATCCATGCTAGTCTCTTCAACCTCATCGTTAACCAATGATATCTCAAATGAGCCAACTAAATCCCATGTGAACCATATAGTTTTAGAAACAAGCTTAGGTTTTGGGCTAGATGATGACCATGTCCAAGGTACTACTAAGGAACCAATGAGAAGAGAAGAAAGAGTGACTTTAAAACCCCCTATCTTCTTTATACGGCGTGAACTATCATCAAAGACACCAAACATCGATTTGAAGAAGCAGGTAAACAAGAATCTAGCAGTTGGGGCTGACTTAAATAGTTCACCTTCGGTCTCAGATATATTCACTCAAGCGGGACACGCGAAGTCAACTGAGGGGTCGGTTGCTTTTGGTCAAACTTATGACCAGGAGGTAGCATCCCAATCAATTAAAAGCTCTAGTAATCGTTTTCAAGAAATTTCAACAGGAAGAAACAAGAAAGGGATAGGATGGAAGAAAGGGAAAGGAAGCAAGAAAGGGAAAGTAATGTCGAGGTCGTCAACGCCGACGACGACAATGATCTTACCTCCAAAAATAATCTTTGGTGCAGAAGATGATCTTGGTCCTGTTGATGATATTTGTCCTATTAATTATTCTGATATTGATGAATATGGGTATGATGGGTATGATATGTAGCAAGCGTTTAAGAGTGTTTTGAAGTAAGTAGCAACTATCGGTTAGTGACGTTTTGTACAACTATCGGTTAGCGACGTTTTGTACAAAATGTCTGTTTGGAAATAAGCAACTAGCATTTCCAGTTTTTCTAATTGCTACTTCTAGTAGCATTTACGAGCAACTAGTGCGTTTTCTCTTACTAATTATGACTATATGACTATATAGTTATGTTACGGAATGCTTTATTAAAATAGAAACATCTACTGGCTTTCTGCTATTATTTACTGTTACTACTTCGTCAACGGCTATCTTCGTCAAACATACGTTGTATGTTAGGATGATACAATCTTATACTGTATGTTAAGATGATAAAATCTTATGCTGATAGGAGATGAAAACTGATGGGGACAGATCGATAAGATAATTAGCAAGAAGCATAAGAAGATATCAACTTGCTTCACAGAAACAACGTATAGTACTAGTCAAAATGTTCAAGTGTATTTGTAGTTTATGTTTTACACCTTTTGTAGTGCAAAACGCAACGGCGGTGATTTTTGTAAACCCGCAACAACATGCGGTGTCGAGCGGTGATCATATTACTCATTAGTGAACATCGCAAGTTGGCTCGAAATGCTATTCATTTTAGCTTCATTTTTAGTACTCATCACGTCATTATATGTCGGTATGTATAACTCAACTTGAAGTCAAAAATTATTAGTTAAAATTGCAAATGATGTTTTCAAGGTCGCAATTGCCTGGTGACGTGCAGTACGCCTGATCGCTACCTAGTTGACATCTTAAACAAATGTTAACATGTCCATATTTACCACAAACTAGAAAGAAGACTGTCATAAACTTTACGCAAAATAAAGAGAGGATGAGGAATGATAAACCGCTCAAAATTGTTTTACACAACATATATGGGAGAAACTTTCAATATAAAATTATAAATGATGAAACACACAAAACGTGACATAAAGTTACACATTTACCTTTCATCACTCTCTTTTTCCAATCTTATCGTCGATTTTCAATTATTTTGTATCTTTATTTATTGTGATTTTTTATAGATTTTTGAACTGTACTTCACTTATAGGTTCAATGTTCATCATACATTTATACGGGGGGCATCAGTGTTTTTTTCTTTTTTTTTTTTTTTTTTTTTTTTTTTTTTTTTTTTTTTTCAATTTGTTAATAAATGTCATTTTTTTGGGTAATTTGAAAAAGAGTCGGGTCAGATCCTTTTATAAGCAAAAAAAATGTATCTTTTTTACTATGGTGCCATTATCACATATTATAAGAGTCTATACCTATAAAATGAATTTTGACAGGTATATTCAATCGGTTTAGGTTAAAAACACTCACTTACTTTGTATGCCGCAAGCAGCAAGCATATACAAAGGTTGTGTACATGTACTTGATGGTAAGAAAAACCAAATTAAATATGTTGCAAATTATATGATACGCATTTGCATTTTTTTTTAGATATTATTAAAAGCAATATAACAAGATCAAAAATCGCAAATCAATATGAATATGAACATCATAACAAGTATTCCGCACATTACTTTTTCCTAAACTTTTAAATCCTACTCTTATCACGAGTTGACAAAAGAAGCTATATAAGTAAAGTAATATTTAAAAAAGAAAAAGCTATTTTATGTACTATTAATTTATTATGGTACCCACTTCCCCATGCTCCACATTCCACAACTCCACTAACAACTTCCCCAGTTCTCTGTTAATTAGCAACATCTCATTTCTTCATTTTTCCCGACCAAAGAACCAGCGGAGAATGTTTAAGAACACCAAATTGACTCTTTAATTGTTAGTTATCAATAAGCGAAGAAGGCACTCTGATTATTATGGTGAGGGCACTTGTCTCTTTTTTTTTTGTTCTTCTAGTTACTACCTCCGTCCCAATTTATTTGTCCAGTTTTGACTTTTGGAGTCTTTCTTTGTCAACTTTTACCGTAAATATTTTTATTTGTGTTATATTATACTTGATAAAAATTATACAAATTAAAAATACACTTAAAACTCAATCTATTCATATATTTTGCATAAAATATTAAATAACACAAACATACATATTTAAGGTCAAAGTTGATAAAGAAAGACTTTGAAAATAAAAAATGGACAAATAAATTGAGACAGAGGGAGTATTTGATTTTTTTCCACACGATTTAGATGTCTACTCAAGATTTGTTGGGGGCAGGGGCGGAGCCAGAAATTGACGTTAAAAGGGGCCGTAAGTAATTTGTATAACAATATGTAATTCATAGGTCGGTTACTCTATTGGTTTAGTAGTTCATCAACTGCCTGATTGACTTTAAACACATTTGAAATTACAATTATAACTTTAAGTTATTGTATATAATAAACCTTAAATTGTTAATAAAATACTAATGTATTTTAAACACATTTGAAATTATCTAACTATACTATCCCTTGGGCTTTTGGGCCAAATTTCTTTTCCAACCCGATCCATCCCACTCCACTATAACAAAACGGGTTATACCCAAAACCCAACGCTATTCACTGTCACTCACAGTGAACGTTAATATGTGGGATCCGAGAGCTTAAGGTCCGACCAACCAAATCCAACGACATCTATGGTTGCCCCGATCCGATGAGGTGAACCCGGTGGCAACTACAGTTGCCTGTGAGGGGGTGTACAGTGCTATGAACAGTAATAATATTTGTTTATTCCATATGTGGTTGTTGAATTGTCCAAGTGTTGTGGTTGTACTACAACCCCGGTTTCAACCACATTTTAGGATTTCTTATCTTCATTTAGCGTCATTTGGCAGCAGAAACTTAAAACTCCCCGTTGTGATAAGGTTTGGATTTCGCTGTTTTCTTTTTTTCTTTTTCCTTTTTGTTGAATTTTTTTTACCGTTTGTATGTTGAATTTTTCACTTGAGCTTAAGAACTTTATAAGCACATAGTGATTGGGATGCCTAAAATTTGAATTTTTCACTATGAGCTTAAGAACTATTTGTATGTTGAATTTTTCACTTGAAAAGATCATACATTTCTTTTTGATGAATTTTTTTTTACTGATCGTACAAATTTTAGGCATCCCAAACACTATGAGCTTATAAAGTTCTTAAGCTCAAGTGAAAAGATCATAAGCCGAAAAAAAGTCTTAATTAGGAGTTTATTTAAGGAGATGTTTAGGTACTTTGAAACAGTTTATTGTATTATGAGAATGAAATAAGCTAAGCGTAAGACTTAAGAGGGTGTTTGGGATTTTATGCTACTAGGTGGTGTTTGTTTTAGCTTATTTTTGGGCTTATGAGATTATTTGGTTTGGTTGGGTTTGCGTCATGATGGTTTATTAGTTTATCTTTTACACAAATGATATAAGTTACGTATATGCATAACAAATAGACATGTGACTGGATCAAATGAAAATTGAGGGAACTATGATGTCTAAGCGTCACGGCCTAACTGTTTCTTAGTAAATTTATCTATTTCTGATGGAATTGGATTTTGTTTCAGATAAGGAGGTGTGATTTGGTTCATATTTGGCGTGCATTGCATCAAAATCTGATCACTTAAACAATGGTGGTAAGTACATGTACAACTACTTTATCATTATCATTTACAGATAGTGAATGGTGCAAAAACTTTAATTTGTTTTGTGTATTTCCGGTGTTGATGGAGATGCAATTATATATATTATTGTTGTTGTTTGTAACAGCAAGTGACCCGCCACCAGCCTATTCTGGATAAGTACCAGCTCAATCATCAACATTGTCGTCACAACCGTTGTGGACATCTCATAAGGTATGATTAAAGGCTACCTTTCGGCACTACATTTTGACGCTATGTTTTATTTAAGATATCATATATATTAGCTATGGTTTACATAATAACAATAGTCATAATAAAAATAGTCTTAAACATATAGTCGGCATATAATAACGACATATATGGTGAAATTATACATGATAATATAATTATCTATTCGTACCATATGACATGTTTAGTACGTATAATTATTTAGTGATGTATTGTATGTTTTTTTCAGGGGGGGAGGGGGTGTTAGTTTTGCTGTGATGATGTCCCAATATGTTACTGGTAGCGTTGAACAACAATGCTGATAAGCAAGAGAAAGCCACTAAAGTTAACACAATAGATATTCAACGTTTATTACTGATAGCATCTAACAGCAATTTGGGAAGCTCAAAGAAGTTGTTTTGGCCAATGATGAGAGTATGAAACACCAGGAGATCCCAAAACTAAAAGCTCAAAATGTGGCACGAAAGTAAGTTTGATTGAATTCATTTAGCAAACATACCTTCAATTTAATTTTATTGGTTCTGAAATATGTGTGCTTTGTGGCTATATACAGGATGCTAGAAAAGGGAAAATGACAACAAATGAAAAGGTTTGGTGGTACACAACATGGTGGTTTTAGCAATCAACCGACACGGTTTCATTTGCCACCATGGGTTCTGGATCTCTAACTTTGGGTCTTTTTGGTTTTGGCCAGCCCATACCTATTTGGTGCCCGACCCTTACTCATAATCGCTCTCTTACAAACCTCTCTCATTACTTTGTTGCTTATTAAATTAAAAAAATTTAAAGGTGATAGTAGCCGATTTTTATGATAAAGACACAGTTGCTGCAGTGGTAATTGGGACTGGTACCAATGCTTTCTATTTCGAGCGGGCTGATGCAGTAATAAAATGTCAAGGTCTTCTCACGACTTCAGGAGGCATGGTATCTTGGTCTTTCTACTATCAACTAGATAAAAAAAAAGAAAAAAAAAATTGGTTCTTCACTTACCTAATATAATGTCAATTAGGTTATCAACATGGAATGGGTAATTTTTGGTCTTAACATTTGCCAAGAACATCTTATGATATAGATCTTGATGCTGAGAGCCAGAATCCAAATGATCAGGTTGTTTTTGTATCATGATGAGTCTCTATATGCTATATGCATGTGATCTTCATTTTGTACTCTCATTTTGTATTTAATAATCCTATGACTGATACAGGGATACTGCTGCAGGGTTTTGAGAAAATGATTTCAGGAATGTATCTTGGTGACATTGTAAGAAGAGTAATCCACAAGATATCATTGGAGTCTGATATATTTGGTCCAGTTTCATCTAAGCTGTCAGCAAGGCTTGCGTTAAGGTTTGCTTTACCACGATACTGTTTATTATAATATTCATTGAATAGGATTCTTTTATTGAGCCTAAATTAGAAACGCGGTCCATGAAGTGGAAACGATGATGTTATTAGTTTACTTTCTTAATAGGCATGTAAAGTCAAAGGGAGGTTATATGTGCAAAGGCTTTAGTTAGGCAACCTTCATATGCAAAAAGTATAATGCACACATCAGAGCCTTACAATAAATTGATTGTTTCTTTGCCATTATTAATGCTACGAAAAGTTCGGTAAATTAGTTATGCCACAGTTTTTACTGAATGTGTAAACAGTCTGTTTATGCTGGAAAATTACGTATCCTTCATGTCATATAAGCCTTGAACCATGTGCATCAATACTACTGAAATTAACATTGGCAGCAGTTGAAACGATCAAAATTAGATACGTAATTAATTTCAAGCGCTGCCAATGTTAATTTATTTTCTGTTGCTTATCGAATCTTTAGAATAGCAGTTACATTTTGGAGAAGACAAACATTGCACCGCCTCTTTGAACTTGACTACATAGAGGGTGATTGGATGCTTATATTTCCAGCTTATGGGTGTCTTTGAACTTGGAAAGGTTATAAGCCGAATATTGCTCAGCTTATCAAGTCAAGCTTATGAAGTTAAGTAAGCCGAAAAAAATGCCTTATGTGGTTTTCCAATTTCAATAAAGCCCATAAGCCGAAAAAATAAGCTAATCCAGACACCCCCTTATTGACATATCTATTAACTAATAACGAGTAGATGATTATAGGTTGTTAGCACGGTAACTTTTTTAGGCGTTTGTGAATTTATTTGCTTAGGAGATATCATTGTGATTGCATTGACTCAATTTGTCATCTAAATATTATTTTTCTGCTTATGGTTGAAACTTTCAATTCATAGGTACTTTAATTCTATTTTATGCATTTACTGGTGTATCTTCATGCAGATGGCGAATACTCCCCTTCATGTTGCTGGTGGCCATACCAACATTGAAGTAGTTAAGTATCTGATGAACTTGCCAGGGACTGGAACCAATGAGTTGGAAGCAAAAAACATGGTGAGTAAAAATATGGTTCTCACCCTATTATGTCGTTTCAATATTTTTTTTTTGAACGGCAAAGTGAAATAAAACACGCTAGAAAAAAAAAAAACTAGCAACTTATACAAAGGAATGCAACATTGGGTTTTGAAGCCACAATGTCCATGGGATGTTCTGTTTTTTACATCTACTCGAAAACCATTGAAAAGAGTTAATTACAATGGACTCGAAGATAAGACTCTTTTTCATGTTTGAATCTTTGAACACCACTCCGTTTCGAAACCTCCAAATACACCACATTGTTGCATACACAATTACCTCTAGGATCCTTCTTCTATGAACATCAATCGATTCCAACCAGCTAAGCATCGAGGAGATGTTATCACTAGCTGGCATATTCAATTCACACCATCTCGATACCCTCCTCCAAAGTTGAACCGCCGTATCACATTTAAAGAACACATGATCCGAAGACTCCAACTCATTATTACATATAGGGCATAGCACGGACGGGATATCTATGTCTTTATCAGCAAGATTCATTCTCGTTGGCAACCGATCCCACATAAGACGCCACATCATGATATTAACTTTAATCGGGACGTTTCTACACCATCTCGTTACAATATTACCAGTTGTAAGTAAACTAGAATCAATTATCTTCTTTGCACTGTGAACCGAGAATAGCCCATCCAATTCAAACTCCCATTTCCATTTGTCTTCTGTATTAGAGAAGTTTACATTCATTAACATAAATAACATCTCTCTCAATTGGTGCTCTGTTCTGCTTCCACTTCTGATATCTCGATTCCACATCCAAGCCCACTGATCTTGAACCCAACGCTCATCAATGGAGCATTCTTTGTTCAACTCCATATCGAACAACCTGGGAAATTTGTCTCGTAACCGATGTTCGCCAACCCAAATGTCATTCCAGAATGAGACATTACGACCATTTCCAACCTGTAAAACCATCGAACCTGAAGGCATAATTTGTTTCTCATGCATTTGATCAACAACTTTGACAATAGTTGCCCATATTCCATTTCCGGCAGGTTTTCGATCGGATGTAACAAACCCACCATCCCTGCCGTGTATGCTTTTTATCACTTTCACCCATTTAGAATCATGGTCATTCAAGAATCTCCATCGCCATTTATATAAAAGAGCTAAATTGGAAGCTTTTAAACTACTTATACCCAACCCGCCCTTGTCTCTTTCATTTAAGACGGAATCCCATTTAACCCATGAAATTTTCCGATCATTAACACCTCCCCCCCAGAAGAAGGTAGCTCGATATCGCTCTAACTCTTTTATCACTGATTCAGGTACTTTGAAAAGAGACATATAATAAATACTCACACTACTCAAGACCGAACGAATTAAAGTATATCTACCTCCAATCGAAAGCAGATTTACTTTCCATTTTGATAGCCTGTGTTGCACTCTTTGGACCATCTCATTCCAGTTCTGAATACGCCCCATGTTACTTCCAACTGGAAGCCCAAGGTAATGAAAAGGAATATTCGCTGCCACACACCCTGTGATACCTGCTAACCTGGATACCTCCCGACTTGTAACACCAATCCCATGCAAGTTGGATTTGGATAGATTTAAACGGAGTCCTGACACCAAATAAAAGCAATTTAATATAGTGATCAGACTCTTAATGTTATTTTCGTCCCATTCTCCAAGGAAAATAGCATCGTCTGCATATAGAAGGTGGGATACACGATACTCATTAAGCCCTATTGACATGCCTCGAAATAAACCATGGAAGGGCTTCATGTTGTTATGTCGTTTCAATATAATCTGTTTTTGTTATGGGACTACACGAAACAAGCGCTGATTATTGTTTAATCATGTTTTGCTTTGTAGTATGGAGATGCACCATTGCGCATGGCTGCGAAGACTGGTTGTAATGAAACGGCAGGCCTTCTTCTTTCGGACGGTGCTTCTAACGAAGCCAAAGCAAATGTATGTGTTATTTCTCCTTTTCTTGAGCATCACATTTACAAAATTGTCAAAGCTTATATTTCTCATCAGTTCATGTAGTATAAACTTGATTAAAATTTAATTGTTTATTTTTATGCCGAACAGAACACTTTTTGTAAAATTTTAGGTTGTTTACTAAAATTAGATATGTTTGCATTCAGTCTGATTAGAACCTTTATGTTAACTAAATTTATTGCGTAACACGAACTCTTATGCATTACTGATTGGTAAATAGCTTGATATAGGGGCTGTTTGGATAGCTTATGTAGCAACTAATTAACCTTGAATCATGCTTAATGTTTGTTCTAGATTGGTGCATAATGAGATGGGAAGCGGATCATAACCTCATACATCACGGGAAGAACAAATGGAACTTATTTTTATGTTGAATGTTGGTTCAACTTATGATACCATGCGAAAGTGCCACCCAACCGTAAGTGCAAAAAAAACTTAATTTTGAAAAAATATATGTTCTTTCGGTTCGTGATTTGAGGAGCGGCTAAATAGGTTGTCATTTGCCGCTACTCATAACGCAGTTATGCAGACTACAGTTGATAAGCTATCTAATGCAATTAACTTTTTGTCTTAATTTTTTAGGTGCGCTTAATTATTATGAGGCTGTAGACTTGGTGATCTTCACAATTCAGCGGTCCAGCAAACTTGACGACATATGTGGGAGGTATGGAAACTGAGCACATGTTTTGGATGGCATGGATTTGAAGACCTTCATACTACTAATATGCTTCTTCGTCGACCTATGGAAGGGATTGGGATTGGGATGGTGTTGATCACAGTAACGGTTGGTCTATTGCTGTTTTTTTCCCCCGATGCTGTACATTATAACTTTAAGGAGTATAGGTTTGAGTGCTCCTATCTCACTGATGTTAGTATTTTAAGGAGTATAACAATTGGGTTTGAAACGGGTGGCTTTGAGTGCTGAAATGGGGACTAAAATGGATGTATTTGGGTGCTAAAATGTGTGTATTTGGGGTGTTGAAATGGGGGCTGAATAAGTAGTATAACAATACAATTTGTTATTACGCAAACCTCAATGTAAAGTTACGCAAACCTCAATGTAAAGTTACCATAGTCAGAAGACTTTGTAGTTTACTTATAACTAAGTTGGTCTCATTATTTTTCCGGTATCATGTTTGAATTTGCGCAAATACAAGTGACCGAATCTTTCGAGAATGCAAAGCTAGCTTCATAACCTTGGCCAAACAACTGCCTGTGCCGCCTAAGCCAATTGATTCGAAGAACATGTTGGTGCTGTTGCATCTAAGGACATAATAGAAGAGAGTAACACAATGCAAAAGGTTTCAAAACTCGCACTGATGAGCTGTTAGTCTATCCATCTTTTGGACAGTTTTTGTTACTATTGTATCATCTTAATGTCGTCTTATATTTCCATTTTACAAGACTTACTAAACACAGCGGAAAATACTTCTTTACCAAAACACCCCGCGGCAACGCGCGGGTTAACCACCTCGTTACAACTATGTCTTTAAGTTAATATATATAATGACCATAAATTATTAATAAAATATTAATATATCTTCTTATCACATCTAACAAATTTTACATAAACAGCTCAACATTTTAAATTAACTAGATATCATGGTTTGCTAATTATTTTTGTATTATGTTAAATAACAAAATATAAAAATTGAATTAAAAAGGAAAACATGCAATCAAAATTAAATTTCATTTTCTTAAGCAATATGACAAAAAAACCTTGAGTACGTGTACTCTTACTACACCCACAATACGTGTACTATTATTACATTACACATACAATAACCCACCACATGTACATTTGTCTTCTACCTCACACAACTTTTCCATCAAACTCTTCTTCCCATTGTTCAGAAAAGAAAAAAACAAAACTATTTTTCTCAACTGTGTTGACGATGGAACTGAGTGTTCCATAGATATTTGAAACTACTGAAATACTTACTCAAGAAATTAAGAAAATGGGCAAACGGTGGCTTAAAGCTTAAGCAGTGATTGCAGAAACCGAATATCAACTGAAGACTAACGAAATATCAGAGATATTAATTGGGAGAGGCTAGATTAAAGTGCTCAGAAACCGAATACACGCTGAGCTAGTTGGGCTGTTGGGGGTGGCCGAGCACCTGCCTGCCACCCTACTGGCTCCGCCTTTGGTTGGGGGCATGTCGCCCAGTACCATGTGCATGGCTCCGCCCCTGCATACACATGTTACTACAAAAATATTGTCATTTAGTAAAAAAAAAATGTCATTTAAAATTTTCATGTTGTTCTCCTGCACTTAAAAAATATATGTAGAAGTAAAAAAAAAATAATAATAAAAAAAAATAATAAAACTATTTATATTTTATAGTGATAATAAAATGAAATTTCGCTTTTTTGCATGTTCAAAACACATTAATCTTTTAGCAACACTTACAAAACACTTATAAAAAAGTGTCAATAAAATCTCTATCGCTATAAGGCTGGTCACAGTAAGGGTTGCCAATCCTCTTCATTTTTCATGCCACGTCAGCTTTTTCTCTTCAACGATTGTGTGCCTCAGTAAGGACGATCTACACTACAAAAAACATACCCCACAAAAATACTTTTCTACACACACACACAAAAAAAATGTTAAACTCGATCGTGTACACGACCAAGTTCCAAAAAAATCGCCATGCGATCGAGTTGCCACAATAAGCCGATCGAGTAGTGATCGATTGAAATTGTCGATCGTCCATTGCTACTGTGGGTAGCCTAAGTCTATTTTTGCATTGCTGGCTCCTTTTACTTTGAAATTTATGAGAATCTAATACTTTTTATAAACTTTAACCACACATTGTAGTATCCACATCTCTTAAGTAACATAATGAAATGCTCTTTCATTCTTAACATAAGTTTACTTATACCATAAAACATATAACTTAAAAAAAAACATAACTATTACTACTTAAATTTTGAAAAAAAAAATATAATAATTAGTTAATTAATGCATTTTTTTATGTTTTTTTATAGCTTTTATATAAGAGTTTGTCTCATCAAAATGCCCTTAAAACATTAATTTAGATGATTAAAATCATTAAGTTTATTACAATAAAAATTACAACTAATAAAGGTAAATTATAAAGTGTCACCGTTTATATAATATAATATAAGCAGTTATCTAAACATTTAATATATTATTTATTTAAAATATTTTCTCATCTAAATATTTTTTTCTTCATAAAAAATATGTGTACACAGACATTTAATTGTTAACGAGACATATTTTAGGGCCCTTAAAACTTTTTGGGTCCTGAGCAGTAGCCTATCTTACACACTCTCAAAGATGTCCTTGATGAGACGCATTTCTATATTCAGTTTTTTTTTTTTTTTTTTTTTTTTTTTTTTTTTTTTTTTTTTTCACCGATATTCACCAGTAACCAAACAACTACAAACTTTTAATTCACCCTTTTAAAAACTGAACTCCAAAATTGTTCTACTTATAATCAAAAACATTATTTGAATATAGATAAGGGGATTTCATTTTCATACTTAAAATTTAAATTGCACCTAGGGGTGTTATTCGGGTTGATCTGATCGGGTTCAGTCAATTCAGGTCAAGGCTCAAAAAAATATCCGAACCCGACCTTCTTTAGAACTCGGGTCACTCAGGTCGGTCAATTCGATTTCGGTTAAATTCGGGTCAGGTCAGCTCGGGTTTGGTTCTAGGTCATTTAAAAGTTATACAATTTTGATGTTTGCATACAAATTAGAAAGAAAAAAATGAACTCGGGTCACTCGTGTTGACCCGAACTAGAGTAAGAGACATATATTATACCCGAACTGATCTTGTTAAGAACTCGAGTCAACTTGGGTTGACCAGATTGACCCGAATATAATTTTAGACCCGATTAACTCGACATGAAAAGCCATATTCAAATTCGGGTTCGGATCGGGTCGGCGTTTATTACACCCCTATTTGCACCCATCATGTGCGAGTTTTTTACTAACTAATTGCCATTCTAAAAAATAATTACCAATGTATGGCATGTCTAAAAGTATTATCTATTTTATGGCATGACCTATCTTACAATTAATATATCCTTATTTTTAATATACTTTATTAATTACGTATTAATTAAGGAAATTGCAAATTGCATACAAACAAAGCAAAATAACTCTACGTAGCTCTACTCAGCCGTCCTATCATTCGTTCATGGCATGGTTTCATGGTGAGTTGTTCATTGTAAAGAATCTTTTACATATACTGTTGCATATGTGTATTGCTTATGTTATACATAGATTATCTTTAATATATATCTCAGTTCATATTTATTTAAATTGATTTTGTAGAGTTTTGTGTTTTATCTAAATTAAAAAAAATGATGTTAGAAGCATAACTTGATGAAGGTGACTAAATGATGTTCGAAGCATACTTTATGTTTGTGCACTGTATTTGCATTGGTTAGTTCATGTGCTACTTTTTGTTCAAAAAAATAATAAAGTTGATATCCTACTATCTAACTAGTGTATGAATATATGTATGTGAGCGAACAGTTTTTATTTATTTATTTATTTAAACTAAAATTGTAGTCAAATTCACATACTTTGATGATTTGATCGACCATATAAGTTTGCTTCTAATAAATGAATTAAAATTTAAGGGAAAATTCCAATTGTAAGCCTAAAATCGAATTTTACATCACAATTGAGTCAATTTTTATACAAATTTCAATTTTGGTCATGTGCGACTTGTGCTACTGTGCGACTCCATACATTGTGCGACACGTGGCATTACCCCACTATCATATCAACTATTTGCTGACCCCACTGCTATTTTGTTTTATTCGAATATGGTGTGCGACTGACGGCTGTGCTACTTGTACTAGTGTGCGACTAGCGGCACGCAATCTTTCTTAGATTGCATGGGGAAGGAACGCAAACCGTTTAATAATAATATTTTTACTATTCTAAGTTTTTTAATAATTTAACGTCTCGATTATCGCGCTAATACTATTCATACTTTTCAAACCTAGATCTAAAAAAAACACACACAAAAACACACACATTGGCAGATCTATACCAATTGGTGTTACGATTTTATGATTTTTACATGGAGAAGAAGAGACGTCAAACCGTAAGTTAACATTTTATGATTTTTACCCGGTTGGTGTTACGATTTTTGTGGTTATATTTTAATATAATTTTGTGTATTTACTTGATTTAGGCGAATCCTGAACAAGAAGAAGAACAAGAACTGGTACAAGAGACGTGGAGACGGCAAAGCGTACGTTTCTATGATTCCTAATTTTGGTTGTTTTTAATTTAAAAAGGCATTGTTAATGTTAATTGGTTTATAAAATTCGTAATTTTTTTTAGTGTTTGAAATTATTTTTTAGGTTAATCGTTTGTATGATTCTTAATTTTGTTGTTTTTTAGTTTAAAAATGCATTTTTAATGCTAATTGGTTTATAAAATTCGTAATTATTTTTTTTGTTAGTGTTGAAATAATTTTTTAGGTTAATCGTTCCTCTGATTTTTAATTTTGGTGTTTTTTAATGTTAATTGGTTTTTAAAAATTCGTAAATTGTTGTTTGTTATTGTTAAAATTAATTTTAGATGTGTTTTGTGACAACATTTGGAGCGATTAGTAGCTTTTAGCGTTTTAGAATATAATGTTTGTTTGGCAATGAGTGTTTAGCTTTTGAATAAGGGTATCTTTTTATGATCATTGTAAGCTTGTTTATAGAATCTTGATTGGTATTTAGTATATAAAAAGTTGAGCTTTTGTGACTATGATGTGCACGCCTTAATAAGTATTCATGTGGATGTTTCTAAACTTTTCCCTGGCCATCTCGAAGATGTTTAAATTGCGATTAGTGAATATTAATGGGGTATTTATAGTTTAAGCATGATTAGGATGTTTGTTGTAGTTGTAGTATTCTAAGTTATGTGTTTGTTTATAGATTCTTGATTAGCTAACATTTAATGCATATTTAGTTAATAGAATTTCTAAGCCGGGTCTTTCTGTGTACATTATATCTCACGGCCGAGACTAGTGGGATCGGGTATTGTTTTTGTAGTTAGTTAGTAGAATTTAGATTAGTTACTATTCATCGGGTAGTTAAAGTCTAGAAGTGTGATTATGATTTAGGGTTGCAATTGTAGACTTCGTTACTGGTGATTATTCTGAAACTTAAACGTAAATTGTTGTTTGTTATTGCTAAAATTAATTTTTAATGTTAATTGGTTTTTAATTTTGTTTTTTTTGTTTATGTAGGTCTATAATGCGAAAGTTACTGTCCGATGTAGGTTGTACTTAATTACAACCATTAAGGGTAAGTTGGTGATGCGTGGGAATCGCAACAGGCTTTACCTCTCGAGGGATCTCGAGAAGCTTACAACCCCTACCAGGCAGTGTACCTGATCGTTGTAGTATAGTATAGTGACAAGTACCGGGGGATTGATCGTTCAGCTTAGGAATAGTGTCGCTAGGATTAGAAAACCTAATTACTAGTTCTAGAGGTGAGGGATGATTGTTTTTGTATTTTTATGTTTTTATGAAAGCAAGTAAAATCTCGGGTTTTGGAAGAGTGGGCGGAATTAGTTGCTATTCAACTAACCCAAAACTAATATATAATCAAAATAAAATACTGAAAATGAAATTAAACTAATTATTACAAAGGTTGTGAGCAGTAATTGGAGAAATTGTGTTTACTTAGACTTCACTACTCCCTAGATATCTTTTACACATTAATTACTTGTTATAATTGTATGGATGACGGATTGTATTCCTTAATACCATTCATGGGGTGGCATACATAACTCCCCAATTCTATGAGCTCTTATCTCCTCCTACACCATGACCCAGCACAACTATAGGGATTGTAAACAGTGGCTCATGCATTAAATACAACCAATAAAGACCTAGTACGCCTCGGTTCATGTTTCTTAAGACGTTCAAGCATGTTACCATTTGGAGATCTGCCAGTTTTCTTAAGCCTAACATATAAAATCATTCATCCAAGACAAGAATAAACAAGTAATCAACACATAATCAACATCTAGGTTTCATTAGATCTAAGCAAACACAAAAGAGATCTAGCCTAGCATAATGGAATTGAGACAAGAACAAGATATAGACAACCAACACATAGACATATTGATTGAATTAGAAGAACACTTATCTCAATTACAATGCAAGGTATCAAGGGTTTGGAACCCTTGAAAAACCTGTAAAAGATGCACCAAATTCGTCTTTAGGGTTTCACCAAAACTTCTCCCTTTTTTAATGAAAAAACTAGAAAACTATATATAGGAAAACCGAGGTGACGGCGTCAAGAGTAAGGGTGTGACGCCGTCATCTCGCCGCCAAATACTTCCTCGGACGGCCTTGATCTACTTATGACGGCCTATGTGACGCCGTCAGCTACCACGGTATTTTATTCTTTGGGTCTTGACGCCGTCAAGAGCAATCTGTGACGCCTTCATGCACTGTTCCAGCATAGAAATTTGAGACTTTGCCGTTTTCTTCACTTTTATGCTCCAAAAACGTCCAAAATGGCTTCTTTTCCATAATTCACTCTCCAAGTACCTAAAATCACAAAAGGAACGATTTAGGGCAATATTTGATCAAATAAAGTCGGATTCGGGCTTAAATGACCCCCTAAAAACGGATCATTTTTCGCCTCATCATATACCCTTACACTTGAGATTTGCTTGTCCTCAAGCAAATGAGCTTTTATTCTACTCAAAAGATAAGTTAGGGGTCATTTAACACTAATATAAAAGTAATTACAACAAATAATCGTTCCACTAAAGACCAATAGACAAGCACGGAGGTCATACACAAGCACCTCACAAATAGTGTTTGGATACTCACATCTCTCGGGTGTAATAAAGTAATATAACATTATGGAAATGGAAGATATCTCTCACTACCTGTCATAGTAAAATAGATTACCATAGGCTTGGGAAAGGATCAAACCTCCACCACATGGCGTAAGCACCTAGGATAAACTATCAAAGAGGTCTTTTAAAGGGTTGTAACGTTAGGTATAGGGATATGAATTACACGGTTTTGTTGGATAAAGGAAGTTTTACTGGTGGCGAGTTAACAATCTTGGTTAATTACATGTACAAGATGGCCTTGCTAAGCCAAGACTAGACTCGACTTAAGCTAATAAATGAGAAATAACAAAAACATAAAATGAACATAGAATAAAAACGGGATGGTAGTCCGTATTTTTTTTTTTTTTTTTTTTTTTTTTTTTTTTTTTGCATACACTCTTACCCTACTATCCAAAATAATACATCATAGGGGTATGAACATTCCCCTTACACTTGAATCTTTACATACTTTACATTCAACTATTCTAATGACTCGAATTAAGAAAATCAAAACACTTGGAGCACTTTTAAGATTAACGTATATATGGGGGTAGTAATATTATGTTCTTCCCCATTACTCCATAAAATAAGTACTTACCCATGAGTCCCAATCGTCCCAAAACAATATGTACAAGGATATGACTCGACTTAGCAACCATGTAATCAATTAGAAAGTTAACTTAGGATTTAACAAATAACAATAATGCACTAAAAATGAGCGCATACACGGAAGGCTAAGGCGATTTGGTTGTACATTTAAGTGGGGTGTAACAAATTCTTCCTTTAAGTAAGATGCTTAAAGTTAGAAACGAAAAGATAGGCTCGGAGGGGTGTACTAGGGGTTTCGTGTACTAAAAATGAGTACAACGCTAAGGGTGTGGGAAAAAATTAGTTGACTTAACTAGCCAAGTAATATGACTTAAATGGTCAAGTAATTATAATACGGTTTTAACACAAGGGTGATCCTAATGCCTCTTATCATGTAGTAAATCCTACCACACGAATGTAGTCTCCCTGAGATCTTATGCCCTAACACAATTCCTTCCTTTACCATGAAATGACACTTTTCCCAGTTTAACACCAAGTTGGTTTCCTCACAACGTTTAAGCATCTTTTCTAAATTAGCAAGACAGCGGTCGAAGGAGTTTCCGAAGACTGAAAAGTCATCCATGAACACTTCCATGCTGTCTTCCATGAGTTCGTGAAAGATTGCGGTCATGCAACGTTGGAAAGTGGCGGGGGCATTACATAGCCCAAAAGGAATCCTTTTGTAGGCAAATGTTCCATAGGGGCAAGTAAACGTGGTCTTTTCTTGGTCCTCGGGTGCTATGGGGATTTGAAAATATCCAGAGAATCCATCCAAGAAGCAATAGTACTCGTGTCCAGATAATCTCTCTAACATCTGATCAATGAATGGTAAGGGAAAGTGATCTTTCCTCGTGGCATCATTGAGCTTTCGATAGTCGATGCATACCCGCCATCCAGTGACAGTTCTCTGGGGCACCATCTCACCCTTGTCATTTTTTACTACATTCATTCCACCCTTTTTAGGTACAACCTGCACAGGATTGACCCAGGGGCTATCCGAGATCGGGTAAATCAATCCTGCATCTAAAAGTTTTATGACTTCTTTCTTCACTACTTCTTTAATGTTAGGGTTCACGCGCCTCTGGGGTTGCACGGTAGGTTTATAATCTTCTTCCATGAGAATCTTATGTGTGCAAAAAGTCGAGTCAATCCCCTTAATGTCGGCTACACTCCATGCAAGCACCCCCTTGTGTTTCTTTAGGACCTCTAAGAGTTTAACTTTTTGTTCATGTTCCAAGGAGGAGTTTATGATTACCGGGAGTTGACTTTCTCCCTGAAGAAAGGCATACTCCAAATGATTAGGGAGCTCTTTAGGATCTACGTTAGGTGGCTCGATAATAGAAGGTTTGAGCTTGTTTTCGGGCTTTCGGAGCTTGAGATGCTCCGTTGCCTCTTGTCTGGGGTAGAAGGAGACTGCATTAACATCCTCCGTCTTTTCCACCTCTAGCAAAGGCAGAAAACTCTCGTCCCGCAGCCAGCCTTCATCGATTTGTTCATCGATGCAACTATCAATGACATCTGTGAGTTCATCTACTTCCCCGATAAAGTAGAGCCGGTTGGATGCTTCGAGGGAGAGGTCCATAGAATCCTTAATGTCGAAGGTTGTGCTATCGTCTCCTACTCGTAAGGTCAATTTGCCATCGTAGACATCGATGACTGCACGAGCGGTAGCAAGAAATGGTCTACCTAAGATGATAGGTACCAAGTCATCCTCCTCCATATCCAGGATTACGAAGTCGACCGGGAATTTGAATTTCCCAACTTTGACTAGCACGTTCTCGCATATCCCTACGGGGTACTTGACTGATCTATGGGCTAGTTGGATGTTCATACGGGTAGACTTCAATCCAGAATATCCTAGTTTTCGGAACATAGAGTGAGGCATGAGATTGATACTCGCTCCCAAATCGGCAAGAGCATTCTTGATTGATAGAGGTCCTATGGAGCAAGGCAAGGTGAAGCTTCCCGGATCGTCTACCTTCTTTGGTAGCCCTCGATGGGTTACCACTGAGCATTCTTCCCCCAGGGTCACAAGACCCTCGAGTTTCTTCCTGTTAGCGAGAAGCTTTTTGAAGTATGTGCTATACTTTGGCATGTGATAGCAAGCATCAAGGAGAGGTATGGTGACAACTGAGTCTTTTAGGTATGACAAGAACCTCTTGTTATCATTCTCAGTTTTCTGGTTTCTTAATCGGGACGGAAATGGGATTCTCACAGGTTGGCTACGCAAGGCCGATAGGGAAGGGATCGTTACGGGCGGTTGGTCTGAGGTGCCAATGCTGACATCCTGCTCCTCCTCCTCAGGTTTGTCTGGATCGAGGGTGACGGGGGACGAGTTTGGGTAAGGAGGGTCCTTAGTCGTCGTTCCAGCTCGTGTGGTTATCGCGAGCATGGGGTCCTTTTTTCTTTCTAATGGCGTTTGGAGGTGATCTAAGGCTGAGTTAAGCTTGTTGAAAAATTCTCCAATACCCTCCTGCTGCTCGTCGAAAAGCTCATTAAGCCCTTTCATTTGCAAGTCTTTTTCTTGAGTGAAGTGACCAAGGTCACTTTCGAAATTGCTCCTAATTTTGAATTCAGGGCCTTCCTCCCCTTCTTTTCTCTTTACCAGATTTCCCCAAAGGGTGTAATCGTCATTTTGGTAGAAAGGCAAAAGGGAGGGATCAGCATAAATGTCCCCTCCTGACAAGCACGCATGTTCAGTTGTGGCTGCTCCTCCGCATTCCTCTACCTCATGCGGGCCTCCACAGTAATCGCAGATCAAGTAAGGATTCGACAGCAGTTTAGGTAGTTGCGATCCAGCTAGGCAATCCACTCTTTTGTGAACTTTGCTCAACCGATCCGAGGTGGTTTCAGAAATGCTGACAGTCGACTCAGGTTCATCCCAAGTGTCATCCTGGTCTTGAGCATATTCTTCAATCCTGTCCCATCCTTCCTCGGTACTAAGATTGGCCAATCTTCCTTTCCTAGATTGGTTGATTCCGTTCCGGTCATTAGAGGAGGTATTTTCGTAAAAGATTTGGACCAAGAGCCAAAGTTCAATGCCATGATGTGGAACTTGTCTTATTAAATCTTTGAATCTAGTCCATGATTTATGGAAGGGTTCATCCTTCCCCTTTCGGAAACGAAGGATCCTATCTCTAAATGCTGAGGTTTTTCCAGGTGGAAAGAACTTCTCATAGAACTTGGATATGAGTTGCTCCCATGTGAAAATAGATTCGGAAGGGAGTTTGTCATACCATTCTTGGGATTTTTCGTATAAGGTGAAAGGAAAGAATCGCAGTCGGGATGTGTTTCTAGTAGTCCCATCCGTATGGATGGTGTCCACTATTTTTAGGAAGTCCTTGATATGTTGGATTGGATTTTCCTCATCAAGTCCGTGGAACTTACACACACTTTTGACAAGCCAAACATCATTTGCATGCAAGACCTCGTTGGTGTGTTCGTTTGGGTAAACAATGGCATTGGAAAAGCCACGAGGAGTTGGGGAAGAGTAGTCCTTGAGACGCTTAGGAGGAGGTATTATAGGGGTATTCATCTCGTTGTGGGAGCTAGGGGTTGTGGTGTGATTTTCTGAATTTTCTTCAGAGAGAGGTGCATCAAAGTCGATAGCAATGCTGGATGGTTCAGGTGTTGAGTGAGTTCGTCTTAACCTAAACATTTCTCTTTCGGGTTCTGCATAAGGCAAGACAAGGTCTTTAGTGGTACTACGACTCCTAGTGATCCTAAGGTTGGAGAATTCGTTGGTTGCCATGATGGCGGACGGTGAAGAGTTACGAACAAAGGCACGAAGAAATAAGATAGACTAAAGAAGACCTAAAAATAAAAATAAAAATCTTACTAGAAAGGAATCTAGCAAGTAGACCTAATAAAAAGAAATCCTAACCTAGACAATAACTATTCCCCGGGCTGCGGCGCCAAAAACTTGATGCGTGGGAATCGCAACAGGCTTTACCTCTCGAGGGATCTCGAGAAGCTTACAACCCCCACCAGGCAGTGTACCTGATCGTTGTAGTATAGTATAGTGACAAGTACCGGGGGATTGATCGTTCAGCTTAGGAATAGTGTTGCTAGGATTAGAAAACCTAATTACTAGTTCTAGAGGTGAGGGATGATTGTTTTTGTATTTTTATGTTTTTATGAAAGCAAGTAAAATCTCGGGTTTTGGAAGAGTGGGCGGAATTAGTTGCTATTCAACTAACCCAAAACTAATATATAATCAAAATAAAATGCTGAAAATAAAATTAAACTAATTATTACAAAGGTTGTGAGCAGTAATTGGAGAAATTGTGTTTACTTAGACTTCACTACTCCCTAGATATCTTTTACACATTAATTACTTGTTATAATTGTATGGATGACGGATTGTATTCCTTAATACCATTCATGGGGTGGCATACATAACTCCCCAATTCTATGAGCTCTTATCTCCTCCTACACCATGACCCAGCACAACTATAGGGATTGTAAACAGTGGCTCATGCATTAAATACAACCAATAAAGACCTAGTACGCCTCGGTTCATGTTTCTTAAGACGTTCAAGCATGTTACCATTTGGAGATCTGCCAGTTTTCTTAAGCCTAACATATAAAATCATTCATCCAAGACAAGAATAAACAAGTAATCAACACATAATCAACATCTAGGTTTCATTAGATCTAAGCAAACACAAAAGAGATCTAGCCTAGCATAATGGAATTGAGACAAGAACAAGATATAGACAACCAACACATAGACATATTGATTGAATTAGAAGAACACTTATCTCAATTACAATGCAAGGTATCAAGGGTTTGGAACCCTTGAAAAACCTGTAAAAGATGCACCAAATTCGTCTTTAGGGTTTCACCAAAACTTCTCCCTTTTTTAATGAAAAAACTAGAAAACTATATATAGGAAAACCGAGGTGACGGCGTCAAGAGTAAGGGTGTGACGCCGTCATCTCGCCGCCAAATACTTCCTCGGACGGCCTTGATCTACTTATGACGGCCTATGTGACGCCGTCAGCTACCACGGTATTTTATTCTTTGGGTCTTGACGCCGTCAAGAGCAATCTGTGACGCCTTCATGCACTGTTCCAGCATAGAAATTTGAGACTTTGCCGTTTTCTTCACTTTTATGCTCCAAAAACGTCCAAAATGGCTTCTTTTCCATAATTCACTCTCCAAGTACCTAAAATCACAAAAGGAACGATTTAGGGCAATATTTGATCAAATAAAGTCGGATTCGGGCTTAAGGGGGTGTTTGTTATAAGAATATTAGTTTAGATTAAATAACCATTTTGTTTTTTATGTTTTTAGATTAGTGTAGTTTAGTTTTTTTTTTTTTTTAAAATTGAGTGTGCCTATCGTGAGCTTTTGGTTGAATAAAATTGCTTGAAAGTGCTTATTATTAAGCTGTTATTCAAACTGCTCATTTTCAAATCTGCTTATTAGGGTCTACTTTTTAGGGTGTATTAATGTATTTTTTTTTACCCAATTTGGCCAAATGTTGATATTGTCCCTACATAGCATAACAACGATTTATATAGTTTTAAGTTTAAATTTTTTATAGTTTTTATTTGTTTTTTATTAATTGTCTTTCACTCCTTTGTTGTTATGTTTGCAGATTTTTGTATTGGAAAGCTTTCCTAACTCAAGGTTATGGTGGAGAAAAGAAGATAATGTTATTCCCCGCAGTGTAGCTTGGAGTGATAATGCAAAGTTTACCAAATCTGACTACAACCGTTTATTTTATTCAACCAAACCTCTTAACAAACTCATGCCGACATCTATCGAAAACCAATCACTTTGGTGGCGATCCAGTATTGAGTTTTTCCAACAACTTGAGACATCAAACATCCAAACTCCAAAACCAATGGTACGCAGAAAATTTGCCCCAAGGATTTGCCATACATTTGTTACCAAACATGTTAAACAGGAAGTTATCAAAGAGGTTAAGCATGAAGTGCATGCCAGAACTTGTAAACCTGTTGAGGAAGATACTGAGGAGGAAGAAGAGGTGAATGCGGAGGTTGGTGATCAAGGGTTGAATGGTATGAGCAAATCAGAACTTGTAAAGAAGTTGGCAGATATGGAACGCGAATTGACAAACTACAAAGCTATCAGTACTCGATTGAATGCAATTGAAGAACTCCTAAAACCTCAGATTGTTCCTACAGTGGTTCAGAAAGCTGAAAGCATAGGGCTTAAGATTGGTGAAGCTGTAACGGGTGGTCAAAATTTGGTAATTGCTAGTAATGGTGTCAAGAGTTGTGAAACCGGATGTAACAATTTGGTTGATGTACCTGTGGGTGCTGAGTATGTTTTAAACAAACATAATGGTGGTGGGGTTGGGAAAAAGTCGGACGCACCGGTGGATTTATCAGATTCTGTGAACAACCATAACTTGGTTGATGTTTCTGTTAGTGTTAGCAATACTTTTAAAGATGCTTATGAGAGTCTTAAAAAAGACAAGAATGATTTGGTCGACGAGAGTCTTAAGAAACACAAGCATGATTTGGTCGACGAGAGTCTTAACAAACACAAGCCTGATTTGGTTGACGAATGTAATGCAGGGAGAGTATTCGAAACTGGGACGAATGGGGTGAACAATTGTGTGATCAACCAAGTTGATGGTGATAATGGTTTGGAAAGCAAGACGGTATGTGTTGATAAGTTTGTAACAAATGTTACTACCGATGGTGTTCCCGGACTTCATGCTTCACAGGTGTGACACTAACTAACATAATTGTTTTTATTTACTTTTATATAATATCTTTTCTTATTATTTAATTAATGATTATTTTTTGTATTTATGTCAAGGATAATAACGCTGATGAAATGATGCATGTGGATGAAGAAGTTCAACATATATGTCCATCGCCTAGTGAAGGGTTGGTAGCAGTAGATGCTTTGATGGACTTGATTAGTTTCACCCCTCCTCCGGTAATTATATGTTAAATAGTTTTAGGTTATCGATAATTTAGTCCTTTTTATATCAACTGATCGGTTAAAATTCTTTACTATATCTCCTTTGCATTGGCATACTTTGTTTTCAGGAAACTAGTCAGGGGGTACGTGATATGGAAAGGGATAATCAGGTGGAGATGTTGAAAGTTGACGATGACATGACGGTTGTCGAAATTGTTAACGCTATTAAAGACCATCAGAAGGTTAAAACTGTTCAGGTTCCATTTGCTCGTGAAAGGAAGAAGAGTGTGTACCTACAACATCCTTTTACCGAACCACCACCAACTATACCCAGAGTCCGAAGGAAGCGCAAGAAAAAGGTGTATAAAAGACATTGAAGACTTTGCTGGGCGCTGACGGAAAGGAGATTGAACTACAACCATGGAATGAGGTACAAACATTGTGATTTAATTAAAGATTCAAATTGTTTTTCCATAATTGTTATTCAATAATACTTTATACAAAAACTTTCAGGATCTGACTCGTCCTAAATTCTCGCCACCAAACCGAGTGAACGCTTTTAGAGATATAAACTTGGTGTTGCGTACACAGAAGGACCTTTTCTACTCATTCCCTTGGTCAGATAATGTGGTGGACTGGACGTTTTGGGCAGCTTTGTTGTGCAAAGATGGAAATAGGAAAGGTTGGCTGTCGGATGCGGTATGTCATTTTGATATTCATATTATACTTTGTAAATGCTTGAAATATGAGATCTGTGAGATTTGGTTCATTTATGGTTACACGATTCCACTAGTAGTACAGTAGTTGTGGTTTGGATTGATATTACATTGGTTTGCTGTTTTGGTTTAGTTGCATCAGTTACTTAAGGGGTGTTTGGATAAGTGAGGTTTGCTGATATAGGTTGTATTACAGAGGTTGTGTTTGGATTAGTTAAGTCACTTAGGTTGAATTTAGGCTTAGTTGAACTTAAAAACAGTAGGATATAACATTAAAAGTCAATTTAGCTTTTCATTTGTATCATAGTTAGAGTTTTAGTTGCATTATCTCATTAAGTAGTTGCATAAGTAGTAGTTTCACTTTAATACACTCATACATTAGATTAAAACTACATTTACAGTAAGATTAGAGCATTAAAAAATCAATTTAGTCAAAGTTGCTATTTAATCAAAAAGTCAAAAGTAATTGAACTAAATTTTCTGGACAGATCTTGGTGAGCCATTCTAAGGTTCACTATTGATAGGAAATACTTGTGGTTTGCTGTTTTTAGTAGTTTGTCAGCTTGTGAGTTATAATCAAGAAGAAAATTTCAAATTGAGCATTTGCTATTTTCTTCATCTGTTTGAGTATTGCTTATTCACTAAGTGCTTATTCCAATTGTTTGAGCCATTATCTGTGTTTTTGAGTTATCAATTGGCCTAAGTTCTGTCCCATTAAGCTTCATTTAGTCAAAAACACAGTTGGTCAAAGTTTGGGTCAAGTTGGTCAACTATTGCTTATAAATAAGCTCTTTTTAAACTGCTTATCGGGTCCAATCAGCTTATTTGGGCTCAATTTTTAGAAATTTTATTTTTCCTAAGTCTTTTATATTACAAATCTTGTAAATTAATTTTTCAATTTTCTATATTCTAGCACATAGAACTGTGGGTCTTGTATATGATGCACTTCAGACCGCACGATGCCGATTGGGTTGCCGTTAGCCCATTCTTCAGCACCGTCATCTTGAATCGTGAAATGCCTTTGTATTATGCTGACGGGGTTACTTACGGTGTACCTTGGTTTGCGGAATCTGTGCAGAAGGTAACAATTCCTATTCCAGTCTATTTGGTGTATCATGCTAGATGCATAGGCCGCGTTCAGTTTGAATTCATTTGTTGGAAAATGACTTTTACTTTTGTTTCCTGTAATTGTAGGTTTATTTCCCGGTGAACGAAACAGAAGTTCATTGGGTTTTAGCAGAACTTGATATTCATTCCGGTGTCATAACCTTATATGACAGCCTTGGTGGACCAGATAATCCAGATGAAGAGGCACGACCGTGGTGGGAGAACTGGATGAATGTTCTTGCTAAGCATCTCCCATTGTACCTGTATGAAAGTGAGGTCCTAGAGAGGAAGAACATTGACCACTCGACGTATTGTATAACCTTTAGGTGGGCGCAGAATCTGCCGATACAAGGTCCTACATATGGTGACTGTGGCGTGTGGGGTTGCATATTCCTATACAGGTTAACACATCACTTATCGCTGGCTGCAAGTGATCCCGTTGAGGTAGCTTTAGCGTATCGTGAGCAACTCACATCTTTCTATTGGAAGTACAAGATGATAGTGCCTAATCCTTATCTAAAGTAACTGTGAATGTTAGAGTTGAATTACAAAAAACAATCCCTTTATGTTTCCAGGATTTTATGTCATTTACTTTGAAACCATGTGTATAGGTTTATGTTATTAACTATTAATCATGAAAACTCAGTGTCTTTGTATTCCATTTTCAGTATTTTATGTTATTTACTTTGAAACTATTTGTGTTTGAACTTCAATTTCATCAATTCGTTGTTATTGTGTATTCCTGGGTATTTATTTAGACATGCTTAACTTTATCATTGGTAATATATCAATACCAACCACATGCAGCAAACAAGATGTTAGTAATTCATTACAACATTAGGTAGTCAAAATGAGTACATTAGAAATCAACCAAACATTAGTACATTAGAAAGCTTAAACATAACTTGAATACTTCTACCAAGACACTTATGACTAATTCAAAACAAAATACATAATAAAGAAGAACCATGAAAAATACAAAAGAACTTTCATTCTTTGTGCATTGCTTGCATTCTGCATTGAAGTTTCTTGAAGGTTATTTATCCTTTTCAACAACTCGGGTATGATAACAACGGATCGGGCGCACATCGGCGGGTCGTACCAACGGCTAAAAACACAGTTAGGACATAGCCGAAAATGACGACCCGGATTACGATCTGTCCATGACGTGGTAATCGTTGTCGCAGCTCCGCAATGGTTGCAAGCATTATTCATGATGAACAAGGAAATTTGGCTTGTGTGTGTGATTTTTAAGTTGATGTTGATGCCATACACTATGTACACACTATTTATAGTACCCAAAAAGGTAAATAGTGTTGAAGGTAGGTGGTAACCAATGTGCGACTGTTTATAAGTGTGCTAATGTGCTACCGTGCTGCCGTGCTACTAGAAAATGCGGAAAATGCAACAACCTTTTTTATTTCATTAACTCAATGTAATACAAACAAACTAGTCGGTTTCATATTCAGAATCCGTTTCGAATACCTGATATGGATAACAACCAAATTCCAAAAAAAAACTCATTTTCTTCATCTAGTTCTTTCTTTATATTTGCCAGCCATTCCCGTTCATTCGTTGCTTCTTCTGCTAAAATTGATGCTGCAGCTTCTTTGTCTAGTCGTGTTTGATGTTCTTCGTCCTCTACCTTTTTCCGAAAGCTTTCTTCCCATTCCCTTTGTATTTTATTATTTTCTTCGAAGGCTTGCCTTAACCGTTCCTCTTCTAATTTCCATAAAATGTCCTCTTGTAGAGTAAGTCCCCCAGGGTCATTACTAGTTGTCGTGTCATCGTTTGTCAGTGAACTCATAGTCAATTTTGGATATTAGTTTGTTTATAATTAGTAAAAAGACTACATATATACATATATATACACGATTCCACTAGTGTGCGACTGTGCTACTAGTTTATAAGCATTAAATAGTTGTATGCTTTAAATTTTGGTTGTTGGTGAATTAATTGACATGATTGACATAAGACATGACTTTAATGTTATATAGATTTGCACACCTATTACAAATTAACAATTGAAGTATGCAACATGGAATGTGCGACTGTGCTACTTGAACTGACTGTGGACATTTAATGAGGTTGGACATTTAATGAGGGTTAATGCATGTTAGGTTGAATGACGTGACTTGATGAGTGCTTATTCACTCATCCTTTTTAGGCTTTATTTCAGACCAAAAACACCAAATACTAACCAAAAATGCCAAGAGAATGCATGTTTTTGTATTTGTGTATGTGCAGGTACGGATATGAGAAAAATGGACAAAAACACAGCAAAACCGACAAAAACGAGCACGAGATTGGAAAAAGGTCAAAAGCCGGAGCCGGGGAAGTCAAATGGTCAAAGTCCAAGCTCAAAATGATTAAATCAACCTCAGAGATTCATCTTAATTGCATATTCAGTCCCTGGTGAAAGTTTGGAGAGATTGGCGATTTTAGTCCCTATACTTTCAGATATTTACTAGAATGGTCCTTGGAATGAATATCGAAGAAAAGTCAAATTTGGTCCCTCATGATTCAGAGATTGACAATTTTGGCCCTTGGAAGTAACATTTGGAGAATTACAATTTTAGTCCTTATGATTTGCAAATGTACAACAATAGTCCTTGTAAATTGTTACTAAACCTTACACAACACATCCGGATCCAAAAGAAATGTTAGTCCAAAAATAAATACCCATTTCCCATAAGCCCAAAACCTACATTAGCCCACTACCCTTACCCTTTATTATTACCCAGCCCACCCACTAAACTTAACTTCGGTCAACCTTTTACACCGGTCAACGCCAAAGAAATAAATAAAACCCCCAAAACAAACCCCGCCCAAATTACCCCCAAATATCCCCAGATTTTCACTGTACGTGGAACCCTAAAAACCCCACACACCAAAATTACCCCAAGATAAGTAATAATTACCCAATAATTGGCTTCTAGAAGGTGTCAGGGAATGTCAGGGTATAGCAGAGACACGTGGACTAGTGAGATAACATCACGAGGATTGGTCACATCACATCAATCAATCCCACGACCAAAATTGAAGGGAAGCATCTGGAAGCGTGATCAATGGCTATCAAGAGACTCAAAGAAGCACAAATGACGCGGATAGATGATCTGGCAACCCCCAAGCTCTCCTCAGCTCTCCTATATATACCCCCTCCATCTCATGTAATTAGTGTACTTACTTTATTGTATTGTTATGCTGTTATTTTTATCTCTTGTAATGAATCCTTTTTATTAATGAAAATCTAATTTCAGTTTTATTATAATTGTCTTATTTCTTATTTTATGCTTATTGATTATTTCATTTCTGTTTTAGCTTAACATTTCTAGTTACTTATTATCTTATCAAATTCAGTATTACCTTTCAGTAAAGTTACTTATTGATTGAAGTTTACATAAAAAAAAATAATAATAATAATAAATATAAATATATATATATATATATATATATATATATATATATATATATATATATATATATATTTCAAATTAGTTTTTATTCATTCAAATAGTTAGTTTTCTGTTATTATAATCTTCTTAGTTCACTGTTTCATCAAACTCTCAAAAATACAAAAGTCAACAAAGGTCAACTGTTCTAAAGCTTATTTATAAGCTGAGCTTATTGGATTAAAAGGCAGCCAAAGGAGGTCCACTTGGCATGTCAAAAGACAGGCAAGCATAGTGAACCCCCTCTGTTTGAGCTGAGGGGGAGTTGCTTTGTAAGTTTTCCGTTTATTGTTACTATTACACTAGTAGATTAGTTATAGTTAGGATTGCTTATTAGTTCTGATTTCTGTTTGTTTGAATTACCTATTTGTTTTTTTTTATCATAGTTAAGTATATCTATTTCATCGTTCTGATTTCACAATCTGTTTTGGATCTGTCATACATATGTTGCTGTGATATTGTACATCTGATATCTGTGTTTTCTGGTAGTATTTGAATTTGTGAATCATTGTTGGATCTGAGTTTGAAGTTTTGTTAGGTTTGGATTGACAACTGTTGGATCTGTGGTGATATTGAGTAGGAACAGTCATAATATAGGGTGTTTGGATTAAGCTCATCAGCTGAATTCTTGTTGATTTCTGTGAGTTTGGTTGGTATAACTAGTTAACATTAGGTCTAATTAGGTTAGCTTAAGTCATTAAAAATAAGTAGGTTTTCATTAAAAGTCAATTTAGTTTCAAACTGGTCATGTCAGTTAATTACTAAGTAAGGTAGATTGATTAAGTGGTTACTATATAGTTGATTTAGCTTAAGTTAGGTTTAAATTAGCTTAAATACCTCAGTACAAGTAAACTAGGATCAATCAAAAAAATCAAATTGGTCAAAGTTTTATGTTCAATATAAAGGTCAAAAGATTTCTGGTTGTCTGAATTGGTCAGTTTTTCAAGGAGGTACACAGACCTCAAAATTGATTCAAAATACTTTTCAAAAGTGGTTTTGCAATATTTGGTAGCAAGTTTGCAAGTTTCAAAAATAAAAAGTTGGTTTGGAACTCATCTGCTTATTGAAAAGTTGTCCTTAAGCTGACTGTTTCAGCACAATAGTACCCTGCACCATCAGTTTTACCCTAGTTTCTAGGCAGATTTGAGGTGATTAATTGGATTGGAAATCATTTCTCTGAGTGGATTTTGTATCTTTGGTGGTCAGTGCATAGTTTGTACCCTTTAGTTTACCTCCCTGAGCTTATTAGACCTGTTCATTTGGCTTATCAGTTGAGCTTATTGAACTTTAGGACTGATTTCATTTGAAGGCTGCATTTGTTTACTTCTGATCTTAATTTGAGTTTTGTGAGTTATCTGAGATCATTTGTGCCCTTAGAAGTTATTCTGAATTGGCTTGTATCCAGTGCTTATCTTCTATTCAGCTTATTGCTTTTCTCGCTTAGCTTATTTGATCTCTTTGGTTCCATACTTGTGCTTCTGAGTTCATTTTGGTTCTTAACTGTTTCATTAAGTTTATTTGGGTTCAAAAATCATCTGGTTAAAGTTTTGGGTCAATTTTGGTCAAAGTGCTTAACAATAAGCACTTCAATATAAGCAGTTTTGAGCTAATCAGCAGTTCCACTGCTTATTTTTCCATTTTTATATTTTTCCTAGATTAAGAATATTATTTTAGAATTTTCCTGAAATTTTCAGATTTTTCCAAGTTCATTTGCTATTTTTCTTATTTAATTTTCAATTTTAATCATTTTTAAATACTTTTTAATTACTAAAAATTCCAAAAAAAAATCAGAAAAACCCCAGAAAAATCCAAAAATATTTTTAAAATTTATTTTCATTTATTTTAGATTTTTAGAAATTTATTTTGCAAATTTCCCATTTATTTTGAATTTATTTTTCATTTTTAATTAGTTTTAATACTTTTTAATTTCTAGAAATTACATAAAAAGCCAAAAAAAAAATTAGTTTTTAGTTTTAAAATTTCTTTTTAGTTATTTTATAATTTTCAAAATTTAATTTTTATTTTTCTCACTTTATTTTCATTTTCTTTTAATTTTTAATTAGTTAAAATAGTGTTTAATTCATAAAAAAATAAATAAAAAGTCAAAAAATATTTTTCTTTTTCTCAAAATTTTCTTTTATCATTTTTGATTTTTAGAAATTATTTTCAAGTCCATAGGAGTCGCGTAGCTTAAAAGTCGCGTTTTATTTTGCGCGTTGACGTTTATTTCACGTTTAACTTTACGGTTTTCGATTCTACGTTACGATTTAAGCTTGTTTAGTTGATTTACGTGTTTAGTTGATTATTTGTGCTTCATTTAATATTTCATTAGTGTAATCTCATTAAAATCACTTTTTACCACTTTCACGACACGTTTCACGAATCGGGAATTCGAAATTCCATTCACACCTTCGCACGGACTACGACCTCGGGTTATCCGTATTTCTTTGCGGATCTCTTGAGCTTATATCTATACTATAATATTGATATTGTGTTTTTCACGAATCAATTTTTGGCGCCGCTGCCGGGGAAGGTTGAAGTGAATTTTTCGTTTTCGTTTTTCGAAATTGTGTTTTGAAAACCTTCCTTGTATATATTTTCTATAAAAACCAAAAAAATTGAAAAATCAAAAAACACTTTTCCTAAAGTGTTTTCAAAAATACCAAAAAAATAATAAAGTTACAGCCTCTTTCCGATCGAAAGAAAGGGCGTTGTAAACCAAAAAAGTCTCCCAATATAATTACGCGTGAAATTAATTGCTAATCGGATTACTTTTGACTCTACGACCGAATAAGCGGAAAATACGGATAGCTTTGACATTAAATTGCAAGCTGAAGAGAGATCCAATCTTCTCTCCCGTTCCGTCGCGAGTAGGTTTAAAGGAAACGGTTTACGATTAACGTAACGTTTAAAAAAGAAAAAAACAAAAGTTTAAGTTTTTGAATTTTGCTTTATAAAAACAAAAATACAAAAAGATTTTCCTTTTCAAATTTGATTTTCCTTTTATTTTTCAAAATTTGAGTTTTTTGTGGTGTATGAACACCCGGTCATCTTCTAAACGTCTTATTTCTCCATTATCGAACCCCGAGAGTTTGATACGTCACACACACAAAGTTCGTTTCCCTAACATCACGGAAATGGAACAAAACAACCACAACAATCAACACCCTCCGGTGGGTGTTGTTCAAAATGCACCAGCTCCCGATCTCCGAACGATGGAGGAGCTGTGTCAACCGACAATGCACGGTAGAGGCGGTCCGATTGCCCCTCTAAATATTGAGGCTACGGATTTTGGACTTAAGCACCACATGATTCAACAAGTCCAGAATTCGTGCCAATTTCACGGTTTACCGGGTGACGATGCTAACAAGCATCTCGACAAATTTTTAACCGTCACCCAAAGTATGAAACAACATGGGGTCTCCGATGACGCCCTTCGTCTTTCTCTCTTCCCCTATTCTCTTACACATCATGCCACCGCGTGGTTTGATCGTCTTCCCAAGAACTCGATTCATACCTTCGAAGAGATGGTATCGAAGTTCTTGGCGAAATATTTTCCACCATCAATGGTGACGAAACTTCGCAACAATATTAGCAATTTCCGTCAGCTTCCCGACGAATCTTTATTCGAAGCTTGGGAACGTTATAAGCTTGCTATTGATCGGTGTCCAAACCATAACATGCTTCTTGTTACGATAATTGATACGTTTTACAATGGTTTGACTTTACGACATCGGGACACGATCAATGCAGCTGCGGGTGGAACTTTTATGAAACGACGTCCTGAAGATTGCTGCGAACTTATTGAGAACATGACTGCTCATTACAATTACTGGGATTCCTCTGCCGAGAGGAATGAGTCAAGAACAACCGTTGCTCACAATTCTTCTACGTCTAATTCTGAAATAGCCGCAATTACTAAGAAACTCGATGATTTGTCGACTGCTGTTTTACGAATGCACCAAACGTCTCAGAATCAAAATCAAGTCAAAAACCATCAAGTTAACATGATCAACAATATTTGTGAGACTTGTGGTGGTCCTCATTCGTATTTTGAGTGCCCAGCCACCGGTGGCTACACTCACGAGAATGTGTATGCTGCTTCGGGAACCTACAATATGGGCGGTAACAGATACCAACCACAAGGTGACCGAAATCTTCTTAGCTACCGTTCGAACCATTATGTTGGACCACCCGGTTTTAATCAACCGTCTCAAGTTAATCAAGTCAATCAAGTTAATCAAAATGTGCAAAACCGAAATCATCAATTCAATCACAATGCTAATCAAAATCAGATGAACAATGGTTTTCAGAATCAAAACAATGGTTTTCAAAATCAAAATCGGGGAAATTACAATCAAGGCCCGAATCAAGGGAATTTTAATGGAAATTTTCAAAATGTTAATCATGCTAATTATAATCATGGAAATCAGAATTTTCAGAATCAAGGTTTCAATAACAACAATCGTGGTCAAAGTTTTCAAAATCCAGTTGTGAATCAGTCTTCTTCGGATGAATTACTTAAGCAGTTTATGAAAAGTCAAGAGGAAATGAATAAAATGTTAATCAACCAAATGGCCGAATTGAAGAAGTCTTTAAATGATCGACCCTCGGGCTCGGGTACTCTTCCAAGCAACACGATCGCTAACCCGAGGGGCGATGCTAAGGCGATCACGACTAGGAGTGGTATTGTTATCGATGGACCAACGGCTCCGACTACCCCTTCTTCTTCTTCGTCTCCTAAGGTAGTCGTCCGTGAAACCGAGGCGACAACGGATACGGGAATTCCTAGTAATAATGAAAGGACCGAGAACATCCAACCTCCGGTGGTCCCAACGTCTAAAGGAAAAGATAAAGTTGTTAATGAAACTGAAAATCCCGTGAAAGTTAATTTGCCTTATCCGTCACGCTTAAACGAACAAACGCACCGTGAGAGAGATAAAATTCAGATGGAAAAGTTTTACCAAGTTTTTCAAGAGCTACATTTTGACATAACTCTCGCGGATGCTATACTTTTAATGCCTAAATTTGCTTCTATGCTAAAAGGTCTTTTGAATAATAAAGAGAAATTGTTTGAAAAATCTCGAACCCAGATGAATGAGAATTGTTCGGCGGTTATTCTCAAAAAGCTTCCCGAAAAGCTTGAAGACCCCGGTCGATTTCTCATTCCGTGTAATTTTCCTGGGATGGTTCAATGCTTCGCCTTGGCCGATCTTGGTGCTAGCATTAACCTAATGCCGTTATCAATTTGGAAGAAGTTGTCTTTACCCAATTTAACTCCGACTTGTATGACCCTCGAGCTAGCCGACCGAACTACTTCCCGCCCGATGGGAATAGCCGAGGATGTCTTTGTTAATGTGGGAAAATTCCATTTCCCTGCTGATTTTGTCGTTGTTGATTTTGATGCTGATCCGCGGGTACCTCTCATTCTCGGAAGAGGTTTCCTAAGGACTGGCCGTGCTTTGATTGATGTTTTCGATGAAGAAATTACCTTACGCGTTGGTACCGAAGCCGTAACTTTTAACTTGGATCAAACCGCGAGGTACTCCTCCGAGTTTGACAAATATTCCGTTAACCGAATCGACGTTATCGACGAAGTTACGGAGGAATACGCTCAAGAGTTACTTGGTTTTACCGAACATGCTTCGAGTGGCAATCCCACTCATTCTTCTGAACCGATAATTTCCGATCCTTCCCCTTCCCTTACTCCGTTTGAGGGAAGTGATTTCATTTTGGAAGAGATCGAGGCCTTTCTTGCTAATGATTCGATTTCACCGGAAATTGATTATTCCGATTGTGACCCGGAGGGGGATGTACTTTTGATTGAGAAATTGTTAAATGTAGATCCCAACCCGTCCCTCCCTCCGCTTGACCTTAAAATGGCCGACATTAAGGAAGTTAAGCCGTCTACTGAGAATCCTCCGGAGCCCGAGCTCAAGGATTTACCTCCTCATCTCGAATACGCATTTTTGGAAGGAACCGACAAACTTCCCGTCATAATTTCAAAGGAACTTAAAGATGAGGAGAAGAAACGTCTCTTAGATGTGCTCAGGAAGCATAAGAGTGCCATCGCTTGGCAAATTTCTGATATTAAGGGTATCGACCCTCGTTTTTGCACGCATAAGATCTTACTTGAAGATAATTTCAAACCGTCCGTTCAGCAACAACGACGGGTTAACCCGAAAATTCATGAGGTTATCAAAAAGGAAGTTATCAAACTCCTCGATGCCGGAATGATTTATCCAATCTCGGATAGCTCTTGGGTTAGCCCGGTCCACTGCGTACCGAAGAAAGGTGGAATGACCGTCGTAACAAATGAAGATAATGAATTGATTCCGACACGTCTTGTTACCGGATGGAGAGTTTGTATTGATTATCGTAAATTGAATGATGCGACTCGTAAGGACCATTTCCCACTTCCATTTATGGATCAAATGCTAGAACGCCTAGCGGGAAATGAGTTCTATTGTTTTCTTGATGGATTTTCCGGCTATTTTCAAATACCTATTGACCCTCCGGACCAGGAAAAGACTACCTTTACTTGCCCTTATGGTACGTTTGCCTATCGTCGTATGCCTTTTGGCTTATGCAATGCTCCAGGCACGTTCCAAAGGTGTATGATGTCGATATTCTCGGATATGATCGAGAAAACCATGGAAGTTTTCATGGATGATTTCTCGGTTTATGGAGATTCTTTTACTTCGTGCCTCTCCCATTTAGAAAATATGCTGAAACGGTGTGAAGACACCAACTTGGTTCTAAATTGGGAGAAATGCCATTTCATGGTCAAAGAGGGCATTGTCCTCGGCCACAAGATTTCGAAATCTGGGATTGAGGTCGATAGAGCTAAAGTCGACGTTATTGCGAAATTACCTCATCCCACGACCGTTAAAGGAATTAGAAGTTTTCTCGGTCATGCCGGCTTTTACCGACGTTTCATTCAAGACTTTTCTAAGATAGCCCGGCCTCTGACACACTTGCTTGAAAAAGATGCTCCGTTTATCTTCTCAAATGAATGCATCGAAGCATTCAATGTTCTTAAAAAGAAGTTAACGGAGGCTCCCGTCTTAATTGCCCCCGACTGGGACTTGCCCTTCGAGCTAATGTGCGATGCTAGCGATTATGCCATTGGTGCAGTCCTGGGGCAACGCAAGTCCAAACATTTTCAGCCGATACACTATGCCAGTAAAACTATGACCGACGCTCAATACCATTATACGACTACTGAGAAAGAAATGTTAGCCGTCATTTACGCTTTTGAAAAGTTTCGATCTTATTTGCTTTTGAAGAAATGCATAGTGTACACGGATCATTCGGCTCTTAAGTACCTTATGGCAAAGCAAGATGCTAAGCCACGCTTAATGCGGTGGGTTCTCCTCCTTCAAGAATTCAAAGTTGAAATTCGAGATAAAAAGGGAGCTGAGAACCTTGCTGCTGACCACTTATCGCGTTTAGAGAATCCCCACCAAAGTGTTTTCGAGAAAAAGGAGATTAACGAAGCTTTTCCTCTCGAGACACTGGGGAGTTTATCACATAGTGATTCTAGTACCCCATGGTTCGCTGACTTTGCGAATTACCATGCGGGGAATTTTATCCGGAAAGGGATGTCGTTCCAGCAGAAGAAAAAATTCTTCAAAGATGTTAAGCATTATTTCTGAGACGATCCCTATTTGTTTAAAATTTGTGCGGATCAAGTGATCCGGCGGTGCGTTCACGGCAAGGAAGCCGCTGACATTCTTATGGCATGCCACAATGGACCCACGGGGGGACATCATGGTGCCAACTTCACCGCTAAGAAAGTTTTTGATTCCGGCTTCTACTGGCCGACGATTTACCGGGATGCTCATGAGTTGGTTAAATCATGTGATTCTTGCCAGCGTCAAGGAAAAATTACTCAGAAGGACGAGATGCCTCAAAATGCTATCCAAGTCTGTGAAATTTTTGACGTCTGGGGTATCGATTTCATGGGTCCATTCCCGTCTTCTCGTGGTAACAAATATATACTCGTGGCCGTCGATTACTTGTCTAAATGGGTCGAAGCGAAGGCGCTACCCACCAATGACGCCCGAGTTGTTGTGAAATTTCTTAAAAGTCTCTTCGCCCGATTTGGTGCACCTCGTGCTATCATAAGCGATCGTGGGACCCATTTCTGTAACGACCAATTTGCTAAAGTTATGCTTAAATATGGTGTCACACATCGTCTTTCTACGGCATATCATCCACAGACGAGTGGTCAAGTTGAGGTCTCCAATCGTGGCTTGAAACGTATTTTATAAAGGACCGTAGGTGAACATCGTGCTTCATGGGCCGATAAGTTAGATGATGCACTTTGGGCCTTCCGTATAGCTTACAAAACACCCATTGGGTGCACCCCTTACAAGCTGGTTTACGGGAAGGCCTGCCATTTGCCCTTTGAACTTGAGCACAAGGCCTACTGGGCCTTGAAACATGCTAATTTTGACCTACAAACCGCGGGTGATTACCGCAAAGTTCAATTGAATGAATTAGTCGAGCTTCGTGATCAGGCCTATGAGAATTCTTTGATCTACAAAGAGAAGACAAAGAGGATTCACGATGCTAAAATTAAAGATCGCGTCTTCAATGTTGGTGACCGAGTCCTTCTTTTCAATTCTCGGTTAAAGATTTTCTCGGGCAAGTTAAAAACCCGTTGGTCTGGACCATTCACCATTACCCAAGTATTTCCTTATGGGACCGTTGAACTTGCTCAACCTAATGGTCCTAATTTTAAGGTGAATGGTCATCGTGTTAAACATTACTTTGGAGGGGACATACCACCCATGGTTGTCCCGGATCTCCAGACTTTCCCCAAGGACGATTAATTCGGGGATCGAGTCAAGCTCATGTGACTCGGTGAACAAAAACAAGCGCTTCGTGGGAGCCACCCCATGCTTATCCATTTTCATTTTCTATATTTTCTATTTTCTAATAACGTGACGTGGGGGGGGGGGGGGGGCGACCCTTTCCAAACTCGTGTTTTCGTGGTTGTTGTTTATGAATGTTCAGGAATTTCCCTGAAGTTTGAGGACTCTCGTGCTCGTGGTTTTTCGTTCTCTCCACTCGAGTCTCATCCTTCGCTGCTCTTTCGGAAATTCACCATATCCAAAATCTTATCGACTAACGTTTATCTTGTCATACTTAATAAACGGCCTTAGATTTTACGTAGGATTACCCGTCCCTTAAAACATTGAGGACAATGTTTCACTTTAGTCTGGGGGGGGGGGGGGGGGGGGTGAATCTTCGATTCGATTTGACCTGTACCATCGTCTGAGCTGTTAACTTGCGCAACTCCGTTTTCCACCAAAAATTTTAATTTTTGTCACCGCTTTATTAAAAAAAAAAAAAAAAAAATGAAAAAAATGAAAAAATATATATGAATAATAAGTTTTGACACCTTGTTTTGACTTTCCTACCGGCGAGAGTAGAAATAAATGTTCCGACTTGACCGGGCGTGTTGAGCCCTAGCTTGTTTCCCTTAACCAATATAATCAAAAGATTATGGCTAAGCATCCGCGGATCTCATTATTTGGGATTTTAAATTTGCGGAGATCGAGGAATGATAGAGTTTATTTAGAAGTTTCGTGCTATACACGGATCGCATTACTGGGATTTAAAAAACCCACGAGAGGTACTTGTGGCCTCCTTGTTCCCACCAGCTTGCACACTAATATATAAATATAGATGTCTAGGATTAATTAAGGGTATACGGTTTGGGCAATACTTAGTTTTTTCTCGTTCCCAACAAAATATCTGCATATGGGGGTTTGGTACACATTGAGGTACTGCCAGTGTTACGGTGAAATAGACTATTGCATCTTGCCGGTTCGCAGCCGATGTTGTGATCTTAGTAAAGGCCGTAGGACTTGGGGTTTGGCATATGATTATGAATATCGATAATAATAGTCCAAAGCCAAATAAAAAGGCAGAGGAATCCAAAGCTATAAAAAAGCAGCGGATAGAAATCCAAAGTCATAATAAAGCTCTTACATCTTGGCGGCTCATAAACCGTTGACTGTAAAAGAATAAAGGACTAAGGACAAAAGTATTATTAAAGTGCTTATGATTATGCAAAAATGCCAAACTTCGACTCCGGGGGTTTCCCTAATAAAAAGCTTCCGTTTCGGGTATCAAACATGGTATGTCTCGGTCGTAAATAAAAAGGGAGCCTCCACAAATCGTGTTAAATCAGAGACCTTCATGTGGACCCGATTTCTGTATGCATGGGTTTTCGAGGGAAAGTTTGGAAACTACTTAGCGTTCAAATTTTGTGCTCTTATCGGACTAACAAATATCGAAACGAGAAAATATGAAGTAATTCATTTCTCACAAATTAAAATCTTTAGATACAACTAAGGACCTGGGGACAAGAGGTAATACACAAGTAACTTTTGTGGGCAGTGTTAGCATCTAACTTCTGATAAACAATGATTTCGATTTTACGCTTAGTTTGGGAGCTTGTGAAAAATCAAGGATGACGATTTTTATCCGTATGGTCTCTTCTCTGTGAGAAGTGTTTCTACTCGTAGACCCTGAAAATTATCAACAGATAAGAATTGATAATGAAAGTCAAAGCAAACCGTCACATATAAAAATGAAAAAATACAAAAATAGTAGTTGTAGTAGTTATTCAGAAAAATCGGAAAACGGAGCGTTTTTGAGAATAAATGATTTTACTATCTCTCTTGAACATCATTGCTACTTTACAACGTCAGTAAAGAGAGGTTTTGAAAATTATTTATCTCTTAAGCGTGAGGTGATGACATTGCGTGAGGGCACGGCAATACCTTAGTCTGGGGGATTTTGATGAGTGCTTATTCACTCATCCTTTTTAGGCTTTATTTCAGACCAAAAACACCAAATACTAACCAAAAATGCCAAGAGAATGCATGTTTTTGTATTTGTGTATGTGCAGGTACGGATATGAGAAAAATGGACAAAAACACAGCAAAACCGACAAAAACGAGCACGAGATTGGAAAAAGGTCAAAAGCCGGAGCCGGGGAAGTCAAATGGTCAAAGTCCAAGCTCAAAATGATTAAATCAACCTCAGAGATTCATCTTAATTGCATATTCAGTCCCTGGTGAAAGTTTGGAGAGATTGGCGATTTTAGTCCCTATACTTTCAGATATTTACTAAAATGGTCCTTGGAATGAATATCGAAGAAAAGTCAAATTTGGTCCCTCATGATTCAGAGATTGACAATTTTGGCCCTTGGAAGTAACATTTGGAGAATTACAATTTTAGTCCTTATGATTTGCAAATGTACAACAATAGTCCTTGTAAATTGTTACTAAACCTTACACAACACATCCGGATCCAAAAGAAATGTTAGTCCAAAAATAAATACCCATTTCCCATAAGCCCAAAACCTACATTAGCCCACTACCCTTACCCTTTATTATTACCCAGCCCACCCACTAAACTTAACTTCGGTCAACCTTTTACACCGGTCAACGCCAAAGAAATAAATAAAACCCCCAAAACAAACCCCGCCCAAATTACCCCCAAGTATCCCCAGATTTTCACTGTACGTGGAACCCTAAAAACCCCACACACCAAAATTACCCCAAGATAAGTAATAATTACCCAATAATTGGCTTCTAGAAGGTGTCAGGGAATGTCAGGGTATAGCAGAGACACGTGGACCAGTGAGATAACATCACGAGGATTGGTCACATCACATCAATCAATCCCACGGCCAAAATTGAAGGGAAGCATCTGGAAGCGTGATCAATGGCTATCAAGAGACTCAAAGAAGCACAAATGACGCGGATAGATGACCTGGCAACACCCAAGCTCTCCTCAGCTCTTCTATATATACCCCCTCCATCTCATGTAATTAGTGTACTTACTTTATTGTATTGTTATGCTGTTATTTTTATCTCTTGTAATGAATCCTTTTTATTAATGAAAATCTAATTTCAGTTTTATTATAATTGTCTTATTTCTTATTTTATGCTTATTGATTATTTCATTTCTGTTTTAGCTTAACATTTCTAGTTACTTATTATCTTATCAAATTCAGTATTACCTTTCAGTAAAGTTACTTATTGATTGAAGTTTACATAAAAAAATAAAAATAAATAATAATAAATATAATATATATATATATATATATATATATATATATATATATATATATATATAAATATATTTCAAATTAGTTTTTATTCATTCAAATAGTTAGTTTTCTGTTATTATAATCTTCTTAGTTCACTGTTTCATCAAACTCTCAAAAATACAAAAGTCAACAAAGGTCAACTGTTCTAAAGCTTATTTATAAGCTGAGCTTATTGGATTAAAAGGCAGCCAAAGGAGGTCCACTTGGCCTGTCAAAAGACAGGCAAGCATAGTGAACCCCCTCTGTTTGAGCTGAGGGGGAGTTGCTTTGTAAGTTTTCCGTTTATTGTTACTATTACACTAGTAGATTAGTTATAGTTAGGATTGCTTATTAGTTCTGATTTCTATTTGTTTGAATTACCTATTTGTTTTTTTTTATCATAGTTAAGTATATCTATTTCATCGTTCTGATTTCACAATCTGTTTTGGATCTGTCATACATATGTTGCTGTGATATTGTACATCTGATATCTGTGTTTTCTGGTAGTATTTGAATTTGTGAATCATTGTTGGATCTGAGTTTGAAGTTTTGTTAGGTTTGGATTGACAACTGTTGGATCTGTGGTGATATTGAGTAGGAACAGTCATAATATAGGGTGTTTGGATTAAGCTCATCAGCTGAATTCTTGTTGATTTCTGTGAGTTTGGTTGGTATAACTAGTTAACATTAGGTCTAATTAGGTTAGCTTAAGTCATTAAAAATAAGTAGGTTTTCATTAAAAGTCAATTTAGTTTCAAACTGGTCATGTCAGTTAATTACTAAGTAAGGTAGATTGATTAAGTGGTTACTATATAGTTGATTTAGCTTAAGTTAGGTTTAAATTAGCTTAAATACCTCAGTACAAGTAAACTAGGATCAATCAAAAAAATCAAATTGGTCAAAGTTTTGTGTTCAATATAAAGGTCAAAAGATTTCTGGTTGTCTGAATTGGTCAGTTTTTCAAGGAGGTACACAGACCTCAAAATTGATTCAAAATACTTTTCAAAAGTGGTTTTGCAATATTTGGTAGCAAGTTTGCAAGTTTCAAAAATAAAAAGTTGGTTTGGAACTCATCTGCTTATTGAAAAGTTGTCCTTAAGCTGACTGTTTCAGCACAATAGTACCCTGCACCATCAGTTTTACCCTAGTTTCTAGGCAGATTTGAGGTGATTAATTGGATTGGAAATCATTTCTCTGAGTGGATTTTGTATCTTTGGTGGTCAGTGCATAGTTTGTACCCTTTAGTTTACCTCCCTGAGCTTATTAGACCTGTTCATTTGGCTTATCAGTTGAGCTTATTGAACTTTAGGACTGATTTCATTTGAAGGCTGCATTTGTTTACTTCTGATCTTAATTTGAGTTTTGTGAGTTATCTGAGATCATTTGTGCCCTTAGAAGTTATTCTGAATTGGCTTGTATCCAGTGCTTATCTTCTATTCAGCTTATTGCTTTTCTCGCTTAGCTTATTTGATCTCTTTGGTTCCATACTTGTGCTTCTGAGTTCATTTTGGTTCTTAACTGTTTCATTAAGTTTATTTGGGTTCAAAAATCATCTGGTTAAAGTTTTGGGTCAATTTTGGTCAAAGTGCTTAACAATAAGCACTTCAATATAAGCAGTTTTGAGCTAATCAGCAGTTCCACTGCTTATTTTTCCATTTTTATATTTTTCCTAGATTAAGAATATTATTTTAGAATTTTCCTGAAATTTTCAGATTTTTCCAAGTTCATTTGCTATTTTTCTTATTTAATTTTCAATTTTAATCATTTTTAAATACTTTTTAATTACTAAAAATTCCAAAAAAAAATCAGAAAAACCCCAGAAAAATCCAAAAATATTTTTAAAATTTATTTTCATTTATTTTAGATTTTTAGAAATTTATTTTGCAAATTTCCCATTTATTTTGAATTTATTTTTCATTTTTAATTAGTTTTAATACTTTTTAATTTCTAGAAATTACATAAAAAGCCAAAAAAAAAATTAGTTTTTAGTTTTAAAATTTCTTTTTAGTTATTTTATAATTTTCAAAATTTAATTTTTATTTTTCTCACTTTATTTTCATTTTCTTTTAATTTTTAATTAGTTAAAATAGTGTTTAATTCATAAAAAAATAAATAAAAAGTCAAAAAATATTTTTCTTTTTCTCAAAATTTTCTTTTATCATTTTTGATTTTTAGAAATTATTTTCAAGTCCATAGGAGTCGCGTAGCTTAAAAGTCGCGTTTTATTTTGCGCGTTGACGTTTATTTCACGTTTAACTTTACGGTTTTCGATTCTACGTTACGATTTAAGCTTGTTTAGTTGATTTACGTGTTTAGTTGATTATTTGTGCTTCATTTAATATTTCATTAGTGTAATCTCATTAAAATCACTTTTTACCACTTTCACGACACGTTTCACGAATCGGGAATTCGAAATTCCATTCACACCTTCGCACGGACTACGACCTCGGGTTATCCGTATTTCTTTGCGGATCTCTTGAGCTTATATCTATACTATAATATTGATATTGTGTTTTTCACGAATCATGACTAGACTTCAATTTTGGCAGGTTTAAACTTAAATTGTAACATTATTACTATAGTGTTCGACTGTGCGACTTCACTGACTAGTGTGCGACTTATGAAAATTTTTTCCTACATATATTGTTTTACATAATATAACGAAAAAACTAACAAACACACTGATGGCTAGTACATCTCAGCCCAAGATTAGTTTTTTGCTAGTTATGTTAGATGAAAAATTAACATATGGTGTGTCACTTTCTCAAAATACAACCTACCAAAACCTATTATCTAATGTGAAATGAAAACTCAACATCAGTCGTGAATTCGATGTTCGCCTAACGTATAATATTTGGAAAAAGTATGTCCACATAGTTGATGATGATGACGTGGATTTTTTATTTCACGAGATATGCAAGAATCAGTCTGTTTTGCAATCTTTGTTTGTCACAAAGACTCTCAAACCACCAAAGGTAACTCCTTCTTTGACAACGCCGTTAGATTTTGATCTAAATTTATATCCTGAAGTTTACCATGGTGTTGGCAATGATTTTGAAAACATACCCAAAAAAGCAAAAAAAGAATATTTTCCAAATAACATTCACCATATTCCGAATGACTATTCCGAGCCAAAATGGAAACGTAATACGTTTACATATATGCCGACACCACCTGATCCACCTAAACTTCAAGTCAAACCACCCAAAACCATCACTGACAACAACTCATTTGGTTTAATTCCCGGGAGAAAATTTTATTCTAAAGAAGAGTGCATGCATGAAATAGGTGAACAATCACTAGTACATGGATTTGAATATAAGTCTAGAAAATCAGATAAGTATAGGTATGATGTGAAGTGTGTACATGAAGGATGTGATTGGGTAATAATTACGTCTAAAGTTGATGGCAGTTCCGAATGAGAAATACGAACGGTTAGAGAGAATCACACATGTTCAAGAACGAAATTAATTCCAAATCATCGTAATGCAACATCAAAATTGTTGGGGCATTTGCTTGTACCGAAAATACGTGATAGTAATCGGGTGTACAAGGCAAAGGACATTGTGCAAGACATGAAAGTTGATTACAATTGCGATATTACTTACAAGAAGGCTTGGAGAGGAAGAAATATAGCGTTTGAGACTCTGAATGGCTGCCCGAAAAATTCTTTTGCCCAATTACCCTATTTTTGTCACAATTTACATTTGACAAACGAGGGGTGGGCAAGAAATATTCTGACTGACACTGAAGACCGATTTGAAATGTTTTTTATGGGCATTGGTGTTTCGGTAATCATATTTTGTTGACACGTACATTTAATTTGATATCTTATATACATATACATACTAAACTTTATTTTTCTTTACAGATACAAAGTTTGTTGCAAGAGCATATCCGCCCATTGATTATCATAGACGCAACTCATCTTAAAGGTCGTTATCTTGGAAAAAATTTGCTGGCTGTTGGAATGGATGGGAATAACCAAATTATCCCTCTTGCAACCGGGGTGTCCCAAGGTGAGACAGGTAGGTCGTGGACATGGTTTTTGGAAAATTTGCGCGAATGCATCGGTGACGTCCCGGGTTTGGCAATAATTTCAGATAGACACCCGGCCATACAATTAGCTTGTCGTACTGTTTTCCCAAACGCATTTCATGGTTGTTGCTGTAGGCATTTGATGATGAATTGCAACTTAAAAGGGAAAAAAGTTAGGAAGCTGTATTGGAAGTTATGTAAAGTTTACACGACTCAAGAGTTTCATAGAGAGTTGAACAATCTAGCCGGTTTTAGGATTGAAGCTTACAACAAGCTAATCGAAGCGGGTGTTAGCAACTGGTCTAGGGCATATTGTCCTGGAAATCGATATAATTACATGACTACCAATAGTGCTGAGTCAATAAATGCCCTCATGAGACAAGTTCGAAGAGTCCCAATTACGATGCTAATGGAATGGTATCGAGCGCTTATACAAAACTGGTATTTCGAACGACGTCAACTTTATGAAGGTTAATTTTATATATATATTTTATTATAAATTAAGCACATATTTTAATTAGTGAATTTTATTATTTTACTATTGTTTTTGTTTTTATTTTGGTAGATGCTGTTCAAGGGGAACTCAGTGACTGGGCTGCTGCAAAAGTTCAGGACAGGATGTTGAAGAGTGCGAGCTGGGTTGTCAATGGCATTGAGCATGGAGAAGTATACCAAGTTTATGATCGAGTAAGGACTCACGTAGTCCGGATAACGGAATGTAGTTGCAGTTGTCGGCTTGTCGCAAATGGCAACTTTCAGGTTTGCCATGTGGCCATGCTATAGCTGCGGGTAGGGTACTTGGCTTAACTGATTCTAGTCAATTGGCAAAAAACTGGTTTATGAAAACAACTTTAAAGGCTACATACGAACCTTTGATATTTTTGACTGGTGACGTTTCTACATGGGAAACACCAGACAATATTCAAGTAGTAGAACCACCAATTATGGATAAGAGACCAGCTGGAAGACCAAAAAACAAAGACATAATCAGGTCCCGAGGAAAGGAGCCAAGGCAAATTTCGTGTGGGAGGTGCGGTGTAGTTGGCCACAACCGAGCTACGTGGAAACAACCGTTGATGCGAAAAAAGGTAATTTGTTATTTATTTATAGTAATGTATTGGTAAAATATAAATAAGTAATGTGCTTAATCAAATGTTACTTGTGCAGAAGAGGGGTGGCAAGTCATCAAGCGGAGGTACACAAAGAAGTAGTGGGAGCTCACAAACTCAAAATGGAAGGTCCCAAAACCGACGTGTTAGCTCACAGGGGTCACAACGATCAATGCCATTTGACAATGACCCGGTTAATTTGGCAGACCCTTAGGTTAAGAATGGCCAAAAATAATGTCCAAGTTATATTATGTTGTTGGTTTTAACATAATATGTTATGAAAGAACAGTTCATCTTAATGTTTTCATAATACAATGTTTCGGTTTTCCTGTATAAACTGTGAACAACTTAAATAATAGGGAATGTAACCACATCATACATTAAATAACAAAATGATTGGAGTAAACCAATCTTTAGTCATGGTTACATTAGATACCAACACATAACACTTAAAGTACCATCGTCACTAAAACACAAACACATATAAAGGGAACTTAAACAACAGTGTCATGGCATTACAACTTAGTGGACACATTCAATTTCGGAGATCTTGTGCTTGAAGTAGAAACGAATCAACGCCTCTCTGTATGCCAGTGCTGTTTGAAGAGAGTCATCCATAACATGAGGGATCCCGTAAGCCAACCTGTATAGTAATAACCAACCAGTTACATTTGACATTATAGAATAGTCATACCAATAAGTGTGATACATGGTAGAAAAAAATGTTAATTACCTGTATAGGAAAATGCATAGAAAGATGCCACAGTCACCGAAAACACCACCCTGCTTGGGGATGTGAGTTACGTGGCGAAAATTTATACGGTAGCTAGTTGGGTCGATTCCTTTCTTTGCAAATACACCTGTCTCCTTAAGTATAAAAGGAAGCTTTTCCCTTAGACACGTCCTCATCTTGAAATACCACTCACGATATTCAACTTCATATGTTTCACCGCTGTCATAAAATACCACTCCCCGGTTTGTATGTAAAACACAGCAAGTGACCAATGGGTGAAAGGTTCATTTATAGGGATGAACACCTGAATATTTTATTAAGAAAAATGAGTATAACGAGTAGTATACTGATTTAAATGTTTAAAGGTTCAATCCATACACGTACCCGCTCAACATCAGACCATGCATAGTCGTATACTTCGTTAGTCGCATAAAACAGTGGCATCGAACCTTGAAGGAGAATTGTCAAGAAGTAACAACTAACCATGCACCAATCGGCATTATTAGGTCTAAAGTGCCACATATACATCACCCAAATATCAATGTGCTGCATGTCGTTTAAAAAAAAGTCAAACAATATGTATCAGGTTATGTTATCTATCAGGTTTATTGTTGAGCATTGGGTGAGGTATGGAACTTGGGTGAAAAACCTGAGTGTTCAGGTTATGCTTCTGAGAACAGGTCAAAAGGTAGGTCAAATAAGCTATGGTCAAATGAGCAGAGAACCAAAATATGCAATCTCCCAATAAGCTGAGGTGGAAGGCTTCCTAAAAAGCTAAGGGATAGGGTGTGAGGTCCACGGGTGAACACAAGGGAGACCTTGGAAAATTGGTCAAATCCTGGTGCACAGGGCATGTTATATCCTGCAACTTCAAATAAGCTGTTGCATAAGCTACAATAAATATCCCAAAAGTAAATTGAACACATATTATTGAAGCTTAGGTGATAGACTTTAACCTCTAAAAATGTTAACACCTGAATCACTCCACAAAATTCTAGATAAATCACTCAAAAAATGGGTTTTCTGAAAACTTATGAAATTTTGACTTTTAAATTGATGAGCTAAGTTGAATTTTGTGAAACTCTAACTTGATTTAAGCACTGATTATGGTATACTAGGCTATACTAAGACTAAATTATGCTAAAACAACTACTTGTGATATGATTTTATGAGATTTGGGCTTAAAAGCTTCAACCGTTAACAAGTGAGATCAAATCAAAAGGCATTTTGACTTTTTTACAAATGGGACCTGTTTTTTATGGTTCAAATGTTCTAAGCCACACTAAAGTAACATGAAACAGCAAACATCTATACCAATAACACCAAGGACCACAGGTAGCAAAGCAAATCCAAACAATCCTTAAAAACTGTTATGAAGTGATTTTCAAAGAGAAACAATGATCTATGCTATGATACTGATTTGCAGGACCTTAATATGGTTTAATAGACCTAAATTAACTCAGAACAACAAACTTAAACCACTATTTACCAAGATCACTACTAATGCTATTTGACAGTGAAAATGAAATATTAAGCAACTACCAATTTCAATAAACAAGCCACCAATTTTAAGCAAGTTTTAATACCAACTAAGCACAATCAAGCACAATCAGGTTATGTTATCTATCAGGTTTGGAAATTTAAAATGCGAGTCTACCTCGTCACATAACCAACCAGATCGTTTCTCGTCAACACAAGCTAGACTTTCCCAGGAAAGACGATCGACAACAATATCACTACACCAAGGAAACTTGCAACGAGGCAACCAAGAATTATCTAAAAAGTCCTGAAATTCACGATCAACTATAACATTGTCGATACTATTGTGACTCCTTTTGAGTTCCTGCAAATATCAAGAATAATATCTACATTAAGTTATCATAGTATATTGTGGAACTGAATAAAACATAATAGACTAACATAATGTATAAGGCGTTAGGTGATACCTCTGTCCAAGGTTTGACATCTCTACACAGTTCACGCATAAAAGGATCACGAATAGTCTTTTGACTTTTAAGTGTTTCCAAAGTAGGAATAACATGTTTCGGAAGCTCTCCCGTGAAAGGCGGCCTCAAAACAAATTTGTACTCCCTCTTCTTTGGTCCAGGACGGTTTAAACAAAGTTTCATGTGAGGCAGTTTCATGACCCCATCATCAATAAATCTTTTAGCCTCTTCCTGTCTAAGTCATACAGTTTCATCTCTAACCGAAGCCAACCTACGTAACTCAGCCTCATGTTTATCAACTTTCTCACAATCATCCAAAATTACCCATTCATCCTTCAACAATTCACAACATAAAACATAATACAACTTATAAATGAGCACACGATGCTAACGTATACAATGCACTACATTATTGCTGCGAATGTAAAAACAAACCTGTTCAACATCTCCGTCAGATAGCTCCTCAACTTTTACATCCTGAAACATTTAACATGTGTTTTAACTTATAAGAAAAACCGTTATGTCGCAAATATAGTTTTTTACAAGTTCAGGTTGTACAAACCTGTAAACCGGTGCCAAATGCTTTCTACCATGCCTCATGATGGTCACGCACATCATATTTCTGTGTTTGTTGAATCGGCCCGTCAAACAACTCCAGAAAGTCGTCATTTAAGTTTGTGCAATACTCGTTAGCAAGATCAGTCTCAATGTTACTTCCAAATTCCAGTCTACCCTATAAGATATGCAAGTACATGATAAGGAACACAAAGTAAGCGCAAAAATCTTTTACCAACAACGAAATCAGAATTAAAAAAAATGGGAACTTACTTTTTTGCTGTCCTGCGCAAAATTAAGCTCGACCTTGTTCAAGTCATGAACCGTATCTCCAGCCCTTATTTTCCGAGTCATAATCTACAAAAGAAAGAATTTGGACATCAATAATTTTTTAATATAACCAACCTGAATCTTAACATAATGTTATATTACAAATTATACATGAATAACATATTTAAGTTTGTGGACACGTCCTTTCAGACTCTGAACCTCAGTCGGTAGCTTCAGCAAACTACCGCACATTTCTTGTATATTCTCAACACGTTCCATGATATAAACAATACGCAGATTCGTACGGTTTTCCATAGCTTCCTCAGCATCTTCAGCTAGCATTTTTTTTCCGTGCTTCACTTCTTTTACGAAAATACTCCTCAACAAGCCCAACTTCAGCAACAGGCGGTGGTCTAGGCACATACCAATTAAAAAACTTAACACTACGCCTAAACGATTCAGACGCTCCCTCGGTCCTTGATGGATACAATTCACAGTTACTTTTTTCACCCTAACAAACCAATAAAAGCGTAAATGAGGGCTATGCACAAACAGAAGCTTAATAAGTTTGACGTCAATACTTCATTGAATACTAAAAACAGTAACACGTCGTTGACAATTATCGAATAAAAATACCAGAATATTACGTATACAACATACCTCTGGAAAAAGGTCCCCCAAATTCACATTTGCTTGAAAAGGAACCTTCTTAGTCCATGCTACAGCTCTAGGTAAAATATCAGGCGCCTTTGTCCACCACCGGCCACTCTGGACAGATGCTTCTAAAATCCAAATCTGAAATAATAGCAAATTTATGTAGTTGTAAGTTGTTACTTGTGCAAAATAATGTAAGTACGAAAATGGTACGGGAAATTACTAACCTTGAATGGCAAAATAAACCCTCCCAATGAATAAGAAGGTTGAAACTTACGGTTCATATTAACTGCCTTATGAAACGCATCCCTTTTAAATGAGTTGACATTCAAAATCACATCGTACAACATACGCCAAATGTGTTCCCCCCAAGGAAAATCGTTCCATGTTTGTAAACTATCAACCATTCTAATTAAAGGATCAGCCACTACAGATATCAATTCACGACCCATAAAAATTACCTCCAAGGCTAACAACAGGCACGCACGAATTGCGTCTTCATCAGATATTTTGGAAAAAGCCTCGTCATCCTCAATTAACGCAAGTAGATCAATGTTTTTTAAATGCTCACCAATCTTGTCCGGAAAAACACGATCACGGAAATTCAAAGGACCTGTCCTAAACCCACGTAAAGTAGGAGTTCCAAATTTGAAACCAGTAATGAGCTGGAACTCGCGACGGCCAAAATGCAAAAGATGTCCGTTGACATGATAAACAAGTGAGAGATCATAGTGCTTGTCATCGGAATTCAGTTGCTTTTCCAACATGTGATGAACAATCATCTCGTCGTTATCAACATAAGTTATATCTAACCATGGTCCAAAACATGTTGACCTGAATAAAGTACGCCTCTTTTCATCTAACCTTGCCTTGATTAACGGAAAGTATCGAACTTTGCTTCTGACATGGACCTTCGAATTTTGTAGGTATCCCTACATTAATAAACAAACACAGCCGGTAAGTGAAAAAAAAAAACAAAATGCTGACAAAGAAAAAAGATATACAAATTGCCATAAACCACAATTTCTGTTAGTATCCCTAAATTAATTACACTGAAAGAAATGTCAACAAATGAAAGTAACCATTCACCAAGATAAAATCGTGCAGGATGCGCGGACCAAAGATATACACAAACACAACCGTGATGGGAATTCACTAATATAGTAACTTAGAACAACCACAACGCATCTCTAAAGTTTGAATATGGCTACTGATTGGATTAAGTTACAACTGATTCGAAGTATCTATGTTACCAAAGTTGATTTTATCCCAAGATTTTCCACTGTGCCAAACACCCCATCCTAGGTCAGATTTGGTATTTTAACTGTTTAAGGGGCAATTTAAGCTAGAACATTGAGGGAAATTTGTAAGTTAAGTTAAATCTAAACTAAACTAGCATGGATGAACAAGAAAATTGAGAACTTTAAATGAGGTTCACAATGAAGGAAAAGCTAAAATTGCATTAAACTTGAATAAGAGATTACAACAAACTTGAAGATAAGGACTGAATTTAACAGATAAATAGCAAATAAGCTTAGGACTAAACTACTCCTAAAAAAACTACCTACTAAAACCTAATTTCCTAATTGCCAAACCATGGCTTACAATGAAGCTTTTTATACTAAAACTAGGATTAGGGTTCCTCCTTGGGTAAATAGAATATGGCTAATGGGGTAAATAGAACCAAAGACAACTTTGCACATACACACGCAACATCTAAACACCATTCCACAACCTCAAAATCAAGCAGAAGCAAGGATCAAATAACCTCATTCCTTACTGAGTTATAACAATTTCATAACCTTTTTCCTTTGTATTGGCATCAAATAACCTTTTTCCTTTACTGACTTTTAACAATTTCAGAAGGCAAAGAACAACATTATTAGACAACACAATTTATCGCAACGTATCACATTTAATTATGAATGTATCATCATTTAAGTGTACAAAAACCAACAATATATAGATAATACTTGATTTCCACTAAAAACGAATATTTACATAAAAACTTAACGCGTACATTAGAAAACCGCGTTAAGTAACCATACATAAACGCCAAAGTAGCCTAGACCTAACTACCAAACATTCATACCCTAGACCTACCCACCACCACCAACACCTATAGACGCAACACACTACCAATAAACTCCAAGAGTAAATCGGCATTGTATCGGGCCTCATATGCTGCACGTGTGTACAAGAGTATTCTTGACACATCCTGATAGCGAGCAAGCCTGAGCATACGACGGCCATGGGCAGCCACAGTCGAGCCAAATACCTGGCCGAGCTCGAACAAATACAGATCTATCTCTGTTATTCTATGCCGGGCCTCCTCCACATACGCTCGCAGCTCTTCCTCCTCGGCGAGGTTAGCTGCACGTAGCCTCTCAAAGTAGACAAATAATTGTCGAGCCCTGCTCAATGAGCGAGCTTCTACTGCTAGGCGGTCATGAAATGGGAAATTTGTTGAAGGCATTATCAGATTTAGTTAGAGAGATACTATGAAAGGAATTGATGATCGGAAAAGTAGTAGGTGATGATCGGAAAAGTAGTGATAACATTGTGTTAGGTTGTGGAACTATTTATAATGGGAAATCAAGGTATCTTAATACCTAAGAGGATTAATACATCTATAACATAAATGCCTATCAAATCATAGTAATAATCAACAAAAACACGCACATATAAACAGTAAAACATACCTTATTATCAATCATTATTATTAATCTTAATTATGAATTACAAATGAACAGTGTTACTGAAAATGGGAGCATCACACACACACTTCTTATTCAGGAAGAAGAACTGCAAAAAAAAAGAGTTTGAAAAAAAAAATTTATTAAAAAAAATAAACAAGTGGGTTTGCGTTCCTTCCCCATGCAATCTAAGAAAGATTGCGTGCCACCAGTCGCACACTAGTACAAGTAGCACAACCGTCAGTCGCACACCATATTCGAATAAAACAAAATAGCAGTGGGGTCAGCAAATAGTTGATATGATAGTGGGGTAATGCCACGTGTCGCACAATGTATGGAGTCGCACAGTAGCACAAGGCGCACATGACCAAAATTGGAACTTGTATGAAAATTGACTCAATTGTGATGTAAAATTCGATTTTAGGCCTACAATTGGAATTTTCCCAAAATTTAAATTGAAAAGAATAATAAAAAGAAACACAATACTATGGCGAATATTATTCAACATGCCATACATTGGTAATTATTTTTTCTAAAAGCAATTACTTAGTAAAAAACTCCATCATGTGCTATAAGTAGTTGTGCATTTGCTATTCAATATGTTGCTTCGCCATTTTGTACATCAGAGTGTGTCAATGAAAAATGAGTAGACAAAATTTCACCGGTCGTCCCTGAACTTGTCAAGATTCGCGTGAATCGTCCTTAGACTATTTTTTTTCACTTTCGTCCCTGAACTTGTGAAACGACGGCGCGTTTGGTCCCTGGGAGCGCATTTTGGCAGACGGACGTTATGTCTGTCCGTTATCTGATTTGGCAATCTTGGGTTTTTTCGTCTTTTCACCTATTTCAAATTCTCACCGTTCATCCCCAATACCGTTTGTATATTGTAGCAAACGCTTTGCATGTTTCGTCCCTAAGATTTTATGCGTGTGGTGTAAAAATTCGACCGTTGGCCAGAAGTGAACCATGTAAATACCCGTCCATTGTGCACATAATAAGTATGTAAAACACACATCTTCTCAAAAGAAAAACAGAGCAACGATGGTGGTCTGCACATGTGGTAAACCCGCTGTTGTCAAGACTTCTTGGACAAACAGGAATCCAGGTCGCCGTTTCTTTGGCTGTCCAACAATTGTAAGTTTGTCATTGTGTTGTTTATTTTAAAAAAAATGTGTTGCTCATTTACACACTTTGTTGTTTTAGGGCTCAAACTGTCCTTTTCTGGGATGGTTGGATCCTCCGATGTGCCCAAGGTCAGTAGACATTATCCCTGGTTTGTTGAGGAGGATTAATGCTCTACGAGGTGTTGTTGAAGAGCTTGAAGAACAGTGGTCCAAGTACAAGAAGTATATCATCATCAGTTGGGTGTTGTTTGCATTGTATGTTTATTTAACTGCTTGACATGTGTTGTGTAGTAGTAGTTGTTAGTTTCTGATGGTGGTGGGTGCATGCTTCTAGTATTTTTGAGTAGATGATGGTAGTTGGGTGGTGAAGCTGTCGTTTGTAATGGTTGTCAATGGTCAATGAAATTTCTTGTATGAATAATGGCTAAATCGAAATGGTTTGTGATTAAGTGAATGTGGGTTGTTATTGTCAAGTATTTTGTTTGATTGTTCAATGCATGATATGCCTGACTTAGGGAAGTTAACAAACCATTAGGCTGTACTTTGACTTAGGGAAGTCAACAAACCATTAAGCTGTAGTTTGACTTAATAAAGTCAAGTATGTAAACCATTTTAATTGTAACTATTTGTGCATGGTGCCATAAACCTTTTTTTGATAATATTAACTAAAACAGTACATGACAGTCAACAATTGCAGATTCATTACCAATAATAAAAGAACATAAGTCTGTTCTTCATTACAAAAGAGATATTGGTTATACCATGAAAACACATTATTATCATGAACTGGCATAATTAAATGCTATAAGTTTCCTTTTCCTTGACTGGCTTCAAGGCTTATTTGCAGGAGTGGAGGTTGAATCTTTGTTAGCTTGAAGCTTTAAATACTTGCTATAAGCAGAATCAGCAGTACCAATGATATAATGAGAGCTTGTTGGAATGGTGCTTGAACGTTTTGGACCTATAAGCTTTAAATACTTGGCATAATCAGGATCAACAGGACCAATGATATACTTAGAGGTTGTAGGAGTGCTGGTTGAACCTTTTTGAGCTTGAAGAGTGAAAAACTTGGCATAATCATCATTAACAGGACCAATGATATACTCAGACCTTGCAGGTTTGCTTTCTGCAAAAAAGGAAAAAGATAGCATCAAAAAACAAAAAAATATAGCTTCACAAATAGATAAATGTTAACAGAAAACGACCCTATATTGACATGTTTTAATTAAATACAGCCAATTACATATGAAAAACAGAAATAACAATACCTTTTTTGTTTGTGGCCTTCATTTTGTGTGAAGTAACGTTATAGGATATTTAGGTTTAAGAGAAATTTAGGTTACAAGATTGATTATGTGGGTTTGTGTGTGTGTTTCATCGTTTGGGTGGGTATTATATGAGATGGGATTAAATGATATGGAAATATGTGTGGATGATCGGTTTGGTGGGTAATTAATGGGTTGGGTGGGTATTTAATGGGTTTGGTTGGCTGGCATCACACGGCTTTATCGGCTCACCAGTACTAAGTTCCATATTTATAACAGTATTAAAATCTTAGTACTGGTAGTACAAAATTCCGTGTAACATAATATGATTTAGTTAGGGAAGTGGAGAAACCATAACAGCAAGCCTGAGAGGGCCAGTTTCCGTGGAGTTGAACGCAATGCTTTGCTTGACATGTCTACCGATGAGTTGGTCAAGATGTTCATTGCTCGTGCTCCAAGTTGGTTTCAGAGGGGTTTGTAAACATTCATCCCATTGAAGTGAGGATGCTACTTATTTTAAAGGATTATGGTTTTAAAGGATTATGCTACTAGTTTTAAAGGTTTACCCCTAGTATGTTGTCATTTCAGAAGGTTAAGATGATACTTGTTTTAAAGGATTTTGCAACTTTATTTGTTTTGTGTTTTTTCAAAAACAAACATGTGAAAAAGGCTGTATTTTGACTTGAAAAAGTCCCCTTTTGCACTAACAGTATTAATTTTTTACTATTGTTCGAAATAAAAAACTTAATACTGGTGAGCCAATAAAGGCGTGTGAAGAGCACCCAACACAACCCAACCCATTACATACAGTACATAGATACATTCCCAAATAAAATGGAAATATAAATGTGTTCATATTAAAAAAAACTCACGTTTCTCTCTGGTGACATATGGCGACTCTCAAAAAACCCTAACCTCCCATAATCGTGGCTTAATCATCAATCTTGATCCTAATCCCAATAACGATTGTGTTCTTGATTAATTAACTGAGTTTAATTTGATCTTTAACATTGTTTTTATCGGGAATTAGCCTTGATTCGATTAGGTTTCGTTTTTTAGGGTTTTTTGTTAATCGTCGTTTAGGGTTTATTAGGGAATCATTTTTATTAATTTTTATTCTTCTGGACGATTCAAGATGAAAGTCGGTTAGGGATCTTTTGGGGGCTTATATATTCATGCCTTAATTTCTTAAGGCTCTCGTTTTGAAGATAGGCGGTGTTCTTCTTGTTTTTGCATGTGCGATTGTTTTTTCTTTTTAGGGTTTCGTTGCTGTTTTAATTGCTATGGAGAAAGTGAGTTTTGATAATTTGGATTTGGGTACGGGAGTGGAGAATACGTAATCGTTGTCGAATGTGACTGTGAGGAAACATAAGAAGTCACAGAGGAATGCTACCGTGAATGATACTAGTAACACTGCCGTTGTGGAGAACACCTCTTCAGACCCTAGTTTAGCGACTGACGATCAGACCAAATCTACTAAAAGTAAGCATGATTATATTAATGTTTTGTTTGGTGTGTCGCTTAAAACTATGAAGGATATTGATGATTTCACCAAGGGTTGTGAAGATGGTACATATTCGGTGTGGAATGAATTGGAAAGTGATGTTAGAACTATGGTTATGGAGGCTGTTTGTGGTTTGGCGGAGGTTTTTATTGCTAAATCTACGACCACTAAACCTACTCATGAGTCTCCTATTGTCCAAGTTGATTCAGTTTGTGACGGAGTTAATGTTTCTATTCCGCTTAGAGTGGTTGAAAAGGTTAGTGCACGTCTTGAATTCACTCTATATGGTTACTTTATTGGTAATAGAATGGCGTTTCCTGTGGTTGAATACTATGTTAGAAATAATTGGGCTAAATATGGATTGAAAAAGATTATGTTGAATGCAAAAGGTTTTTTCTTTTTCAAATTTGATACTCAATCTGGTTTAGAAGCAGTATTGGAAGATGGACCTTGGTTGATACGCAAATCACCGATCATTCTCAAGAAATGGTCAATTGATACTAGATTATGTAAGGAAGAGTTGACCCGCATTCCGGTATGGGTTAAATTACATGATGTACCCATTCAAGTATTTGAAGATGATGGTATTAACTTGATTGCGTCATTTCTTGGTAAACCTATTATGCTTGATTCATACACTAGCTCTATGTGTAAGGATTCTTGGGGTAGAAGTAGTTTTGCTCGGTGCTTAATCGAGATTTGTTCTGAGGCTGAGCTTGTAGAGGTTATTAATGTTGGTGTCCCTTCTCTTATAGGGGATGGGTTTACTAAAGAAACTATCCGCGTCGAGTATGAGTGGAGGCCTCCCAGGTGTACTTCATGTAAGATCTTTGGGCATACCCAGGATCATTGTCCTAAAACCATGGCCAGTCCTCCTGTTGTCTCGACTCCCAGTGTTGCTACTTCGGCAGAGCCTCCTAATGATGGTTTCCAAAAGGTAAGTCATAAGAAGAAGAAGGGTAAAGCCCACTCTAGTAACGTGACCCAGGTTGGTATCTCAGTCAAACCGAACCTTAGGTATGAGCCTAAGAAGACTACCAATGAGCCAAACAAGAGAGTTACTAATAGGAATAATGTGCCTACATCGTCATCTATGTTGAAATCTAAAGGTTTATCCTCTAAGGAAAGCGATATAACTACGTCAAATCCATATGCTGCTTTGGCTACTGATGAAGGTGGTGATGAAGATTTTGTTGTTAACGAGTTTGATGAATCGGCTAACTTATTTCCTCACTCCAATTATGATGGTGGTCCATCATACACGGCACCAGTTGGTTAGCTTGTTTTGCTTAGTTCTTTTCTAGGTTCATTTTTTGATTCTAGAAGTTGTTTTGAGCTTTTGGCATGTCATAGGCTATAGGCTTTTTGTTTATCAAGCTGTTTAAGCTTGAGGTTAATGTGGTACTTCAGACACATTCCATTTGTACTTAAACGTTTGGATTTTAATATATTTACCAGGGAGCAGGATTACTCCCCTTTACCCAAAAAATAAATGTATTCATATTTCTAACAAATAATTGGGAACCAAAGAGTCCAATAAAAGGCTGTAAAATTTAATAAAGACTCTTCGTTTTCCCCATTATGTGTCTATATATTGGCTACTGCCACATTATGCATCATACTAATCTAATACTAGCAAACATCAAACAACTTAAAGTGTAAGTAAAATGTCAGGAACCAAGAGAGCAAGAGATGCTGTTGCAACTGACAACACAGAAGAAGAAAACAAGGAAGTAATGAAACGAGCAAGGAGAGATCCAAAAGAGCCAGAGGTGCGTTCGTTGGAGAAAGGCTCTACCGATAACGATAAGAAGGAGGTGGATGAAGAAAAGGAGAAGGCTGCTCCTCCAAGCCCTGCTGAAGTTGAAAGACGCAGGCTTGCTGCAAAAAAGAGGGCCGATGAGCATTGGAAGGAGATCAATACTGTTAGGAGATTAGAAGAAAGGGATAAAAAGAAAAACAAATATGTTAAGTGTAATGAAGAAGAGGAAGAAGAATTTTTAGAAAGTTTCTCGTATGATGAATTGTATAAGTCATATGAGTCCGATTAATTTAATCGTGTAATGGAAAAAGTTTGTTTAATAATAATTTTAATGTTGATATTGTGACTTTTGTTTTTTTCAATTGCATGTTTTATTTATTTATTTAATTTTTTTGCAAATAAAGTTTATCGTTATTTTCATGATGCACGTTTGACTTTGAATGTATGTACCAGTATGACCTTCAGTTTATGGTTATTTTCATGTGTATATCTAATAGTGGTATTATTCACATTGTTTACCAAAAAAATTTGTTGACTTTAATAGTCAAATTAGTTTATTATTCCAAACACGATACTATACTGCATATGTAATTGGGCAAATATAAATTGTAATTAGTTAATTTTACCCATGTAATGTAATGAAAGTAAAAAAACAGGTTTACAAGTGAATATTGAATAATGGTTCAGTTACTTGACCTTATTAAGTCAAACTAGAGCCGTATGTTTATCTACTTCCCTAAGTGAAACTAGAGCCTTATGGTTTGTTTTTATTTTAAAGCACAATCCTTTAAAACAAGTTGCGTCTTCAGTTTCTGAAATGACAAAAGACTAACAGGGAACCAAATTAATAGTCTTTCATGCGAAAGATAAGTGGTAGTACTTAATGGTTTGGTTTGGGTGGACTTCACACGTTTGGAAGACTCAGCAGTACTAACTTCCTTATATCTAACAGTATTAAAATGTTAATACTGGTAGTACAAAAATTTGTCTAACCGTATTAACTAGTTAGTCCTGGGACTGTTGTTATCTTTTCAGCAGTACATGGTTAGTCTACCATTCAACTGCTTGAATTACAAATACCCATAATAGTAGTACAAAAGGGTAACAACATGTTTATTCAGGTTACAACAATATTATTCAATCATACCACGTCCTAAATCAACTATTACATTTTCTTTTTACCCTTACCTTTTGGAAAAGGTTTGGCAATTGCTGGAGCAAATGGTTTGATTCCATTGTCTTCACAGAACTGATCACTTGGAAGACCTAGCACCTTTTCCCTTTCATAAAAAAGTTGTTTCTCTGTCTTTTTAGGATTCTTAAACTTGCTAGCATCAATCTTTCTTCTCACAGAACCTGAATAAGTCTCTGGAAAATAGCCTTCCCAGCTGTTGGTTGCAGTTGAGTCACTCCAGTTGTTGATGGAGCTTGAATAACTGCTGTTAACGTAAATGATTTATGCAAACAGGTTAAGAAAACCATTAAAAAAAAGTATGCTAGAAATGAAAAGGAGCAGGGTGTTGCAATTGAGGGTGTCTTTCAAACAACCTTTGTTCTTGGAACTCATTATTTCAGCAGCTAGGATTGGGTGGTGGAAGACTGGTTGGTGTCTTTGGTTTTATAGAGGAAAACTTATGCTTGTTTAGTGTTTACAAAATGCAAAAGTATTCACGTGACTTAACAGAAAAAAGTAGTCTTTGGCGCCCTATGACAAGTCATGCCATGTCTTACTTTTATCATGTGTGCAGACATGAGAAGAAAATAGTGTTTGCATAACCAACGCGAAAATAGTCATTTTCAAACACAAAATGCCACCACAATTATGGGTTTGTGAGCATTTAATACTCCTTAACCTACCTCACACAATCAAAGTCAAACGGGTGTATTTCAAAATACAAAAAACATTGCACAACCAGCCGTGTTAAGTAAATGATCCTACCAACTTGGATAGTGAAGTAAAGTCTCATCTTATTCCAAATTTATCCAAACCAAAAATATGGCACAACCTGCAAGTCCAAATTTAAAGAGAGAGACAAGTGGTGGTTTTATAGGTCTGGGTGTTCCAACTGGTAATGATCCACAAGTACAGGTGTTGGATGAAAGATGCTTTATCTGTTGTATGGATGTTAAGTGTTGGAGGCATGCAAACACAGGTGGAAGTGTTGTTGTAGTCACAAAAGCTGCTGGTGCTGAGGCAAACAAAGTAAGTGGTGGTGTTATAGGTCTGGGAATTAGAACTGCGAAAAAAAAGAAACCCAAGAAAGTTGATTACAAAACAACAACAAATTTGAATAGCTATATTGTGGTAGACCACTGTGTTGGTTTTGGGCATGTCCAAGCCACACTTGTATGTGATATGTACGTTTGCATTTTCATGCTTCCTGTCTGTATTACAGATTGATTAATGTGATGCTCATGTTTATGTTTCTGATACATATGAAACACACTAAAAAACTTAAAACATATATGAACACATTATTCATTGAAAAACTGAATCATAAGACCCATTACATTCATTAAGCATAACATGGTGATGTGAACAAAAGAAACCCATGACCAATTTCCAACAAACAACAACCTCATGGATATTTCTTTTTCACAACAAATTCAATCTTATTAAACATCTTGTCCTTTACTTGGTTGGACATCATCAACAGTGCCTTGGCCCGACGCTTATCAATTGTCTGTAATCTTGTAAGCTTCTTGGTATTGCTCCTTGCAATTCTTGCACGTGAATTGTTTCGAACTTCAGCAATCAGCTCCCCCTACGTCTGACCCTTCCAGAAATTTTTTTGGACTTGTACTCCAAATCATGTGCTTGCTGCAAGTTTTCAAGAATCTCTGTGTGGTAAGGGCCAAGCATTACTTCAGCTAGCACATACGCGTTACAAACAACCTTTAGATCAATATTAATTTCAGAGTTGTTCATGATTAAGGAAATAGGGAGCTGTGTATTGCAAGTTTTGAGTTGCAACAAATGAGGTAGGACGGTAGGTAAGTATTAAATATGAGTACTAAATGAGACACAAATAAAGCAACCCATTTTGTAGTACTACCAGTTGTCATACCTTTGTGACACATATAAAAACGTTAGAATTAAAAAAATTGCATATATAATTAGGATTTTTAAAAAGTACATAATAAATTTAAAACATTGCATGAGTGTAACATAAAAATTACATAAAACTTCAGTTGTAATCCGGGTGATCCCATGTCTGAGAGTTGTTGTACAGGTAACCGTCGTCGTAAGTAGCAAAGCTTGCAAACTTATCGGCTTCTAACTGAGCTTCCAACCTGCTAAGCTCCCGGTCCTTTTCTTCGTTCCAGCCCCCATCATCAGCTGCCACCACATTTTCTTCAAAGCTTAGCTTAAAGTGCTCCAGATGAGGGTGTTGCTCAACAACTCTCTGTGCAACAGATGAAGTAGATGCACCAGCATCACATGCTGCCACATTATCCACATAACTCCAACGGATCTTGTTAGATATTTGCGCCTGTATTTGAGAAACACAACCCCACAGCGAGTGGCACTATCCTTGTAATATTCATCGTACAGAAACTGGTCGATGACGGCTTTCCTCTCTGCTGAGATATATTGGCACGCTGTGTATTGTTCTCTAAGTTGGTTTTTAACTTTTTTGGCAATGTCAAACTGTTTGATCACTTCAATGATAGCATTCTGCCGAACCGTGTCGCCTTTCTCGGTCTGTTTCTTGATGTATGTTTGCAATTCTTCGACTGTGTGAGGAAGTTTACAAGCCATTTATGTTTTGAATTGTTGTTTGCAGTGTATGTTAATTGTGTTTGATGGTGGTATTTATAGGAAGTCAAATTGGTAACTTTGCAAGCCATTATAAAAAATAATATATATTTCTTACTTTCAAACGGTAACAAACAAGTACAACCACATGTGGACTTGTTTGCTGCACTTGACTTTACTTAGTGAAACCCCGTTTTTATAAACAATGGTCAATCTTACCCGTTTTGTTACCCATGAAGCACATAAGTAGTTTTGGTTGACACAATGTATAAGTCAAACAGGTCACAAACCATCTAAAGTAGCCACACAAGTTGAGTTATATAAGTTTGCCTTAAAAAGGACTTAGAAAATTGCCACATATGTGGACTTTCAATGTCTGCCTATAGAAGGACTTAGATGAGTGCCACAGATGTGGACTTTGATGTTTGCCACTTATGTGGACTTTGATGTTTGCCACTTATGTGGACTTTCAATTACAGACGTTTCATAACACCCATAGTACTAAAACTCAAATTTGTCCTGAATTTAAAACATAGCTAAAGGATAACCCATTCACTGTCATTGACTTGGCTGAGACGCACTAGTTACTCCTTGCACAGTTGACCTCTGACCATCTTCAACATGTACATCTCCATATTGGACAGCTGAACTAGGACCAGCTTGAGCAGACCCATTACCATTAGCTTGCCGAGCTCCACCTTTGTTGAAACCTACATAAGAAAAAAGGTTATAAAAATGTACCAAATATAAAACAATCAAAAAACATAAATATGAAAGTCTAATAATTACCTTTCCTAGGAGGTTGACCTTGTCCTTTGCATGTAGTCTTGTTGTGTCCAACCTTACCGCATAGTCTGTAAGTAATAACTCTCCCTCTTTTGGTCAGTTTTCCAGAATCTACACAAGGTGCATCCTCATACTTAGACCTTCTTCTCTTCTTCTTTGGTCTTCCAACCTGGACATGATGCTTTGGTGGCAAGAGCACTGTAGCATGGGTGGTCTTCTCCCAGTAGTTGCTGCCTCTAATTGGTTCCACTAAGTGAGAGTATACTTCCTTCCATGTGGACAACCAATAACAGCTATGTACCCAAGACTCAGGAGGTCCGAATTGAATGCCATTGAGTCCCATATTCCAATAGGCTGCAACAGCATGCTTACAAGGTATCCCTGTCAATTCCCATTTCCTGCATGTACATACCTTATCCTGTACATTCACAACACACTGGTCACCCCATGCCCCTGTTACCTGATACTTAACTCCTCCATTCCATATCACCCGCAACGATTCAGCCTCGCTCTTAATCTTTCCCAATATTTTAGCTGCAGTTGGGGTTAGAGGCCCATCAGTTTTGTCAATCATACCTTGTACAACTACTATTCTCTTCATGCAGTATTCTCTGATGTACTCTAAAAGTGTAATGACTGGCTTGTCCCTTGTTGGAGCTATTTTACCATTGAACACCTCACAAATGTTGTTGATCAATAAATCTGTAACTGGTCTACCTATAGCACAAAAATATGAAACACTTAAATGATATACATGTATACTATTGAACCACTTTTGTTGAAAACAAACAAACACTTACCAGAAAAATGAGATCTTGCCCAATGTTCAGCTGGTATCTTGCTCAACCATTCGTGTGCTTCCTTCTTCATAGCCTTCAAATGTTCCATACACTTTGCAAAACCAGACAGGGTTGTAACAGATGTACATCTCCACAAAGCTTCCTTATATTCCAAGCCACTAAACTGCTGCCTCATATTTTCATGAATGTGCCTCAAGCAAAATCTGTGTTCTGCATTAGGGAAGACAGATTTTAAGGCTGGAATGAGTCCCTGCATAAACCAACAAAGTTAGCAAAATAATAATTTATATTTTGTTGGTTATTAAAGAATTCAATTAGAGGACCATCATTTACTAACCTTTTGTCTATCACTCATGAATGTGAAGTTAGATCTAGGGCCTAGATCTATGTCATCACCCAAGCACATTAAGAACCAAGACCATGAACTCTTAGTTTTAGCTTCCACCAATGCATAAGCCAATGGGTAAATCCCATTGTTAGGATCAAGTCCAACAGCCACCAACACTTGCCTTGGATAAGGACTTTTCATGAAACAACCATCTAGCCCCAACAATTCTCTTTTGCAAGCCTTGAAGCCTTCCTTCAACGGTCCCAAACAAACATAAATTCTTTTAAACACCCTTCTAGACTCACTAGGATTAGCAGAATCTCTATCAATTCCAAGCTTCACATTCGTATTAGGGTTTGTAGACAGCAATTCACCAATATAGTCCCTAAGCATCATATACTGCAGGTTGTGATCACCTGAAACATCTTTTTATGCTTTGGCTTTGGCCCTGAATGCTTTTGTCATAGATACCTGAAGATGTAATTCACGCTGGAGTTGGTCTTGAACTGCCTTTCCTGGGATCTCTGGATTAACCTTGACTAGGTCATAGATCTTGTTTGCTAGGTATTTATAAGTGCAGTGTTTGATTTCCCTAGATTGAAGGCAAGTGTGTTTGTCTCTGTGTGTCTTTACTATCCAGTTTTGACTAACTCTGTCTTTGCCTACATACAACACCCAGGGGCATTCATCACACACATCATTAGAAGTTCCTACATCTTTTCTCTTTCTTTTCTCCCTCTACCTAATGGGCCACTTGATCCACTAGGCCCAACACCTGTATCTACAGTTGGGCCTGTTGATCCACTTAAGACTGACTCTGTAAAGACAGGAATTTGGTTATCATATACAGCTCTTATCCTAATACCATCATTCTTGAGCAACTTCAAATTTCTCCTGGTCTCAACTGCATGCATGTACACTCTTTCCTTCACCTCTTCCGGGGTTGAAAACTCTTGTCCAGTGAAAAAATAATACTTCATAATAGGATTCTCTGACATGTCAACTCCAATTGCTCTTCTTATTTCCCTTAACTGTTTCCTAACACCAGTATCTGGTTCACCATCACTACCTGATTGACTCTCGAAACCTTCAACACAAACAGGTTCTACTCCACTGACAACCTCTCCAACTAAACTGCTGTTGCCAATGCTGTCATAAGCTTTATTCCCTGTTAGTCTAAACTTATTTACTTGATCACCACTGGTGTTGCCAATACTAACAGAAGGATTATCCCTTGCTACATGAAAACCGTTTAGTTGCACAGGAGGCTCAACTCTAGTGTGTCCTTCATCATTCATAACTGCAACCTCTCCATCATCACCTGAACCTGCATTGTCACTTGACCCTCCTTCATAATCACTATCATTGACATTATGAATGTCATCCTCCTCATCCTCTAGTGGCCCGACACCATTACCATGCTGAACCTCACCCTCTAGTGCCTCTTGCCTGGTATCCTGTTGACCCTCACCTGTATGTATTTGGGGATCATCTAGGCCAAAAACAGGCAACCCTACATTTAGGTCTAGGTCAACAACACCAAAATCTTCATCAGGACTTAATCCACAAGTGCTGTCAAAATTCATGGCATCCAAATAACTAAATGACAGAGGCACATCTAACTCATTCTCTTCAAACTCCATCATCCTGACTATATCAGCAAGTTTCTTTGCCACAATCTCCTGACTAGCAGGTACAACAGGGGTGAAACTTAAATTAAAACTTCCAAATTGTGAATCAACCAGGGGAAGTTCATTGTTTTCATTTTGACCACATTCACTTAAAGTCAGTTGTGTAAAAGGAGTGCCTTGACTTGAGTTGCCAGGAAGTGGAACACTATCAGTATTATCAGGCCATGTGAGGGGCAACTATTGAGGGTGTTTAGTTTCCTTAGAGGCTCTAAGTGGACTAGAACCTAGTTCCTCTGTTACTACCCTCGTTTTACCAGTGACCCTGGAACAACCGTGCTCTATATAGACTTCAATCAACTTGTAACGACCTACCATATAACCCAAACATCTGACATCATCATCAGATGAAAGGGGAAACAGTCCGTGGTCTAAATTACTCATTGGACTAAGATAATGATAAAACAGAGGCTCTGTCTGACCTGTGTAGCCCAACTTAAGCACCATCTCGTCCAGATCAAACACTGAGAATACATCTATATCCACCATGTCAAATATGTCTTCAGTACCACCAACGTATTCCCTGTTAGGGAAACGCATAAATGCCCCACCATGATGTATTCGAATGGTGAATAAATTGCGATTAAATTCTGCAATATAAAGTCAATTACTTAGTACCTAAACATATATAAACACAAGCTAACAGCAAAATAAGCTCAAATCAACTGGACTTAAACTCATTACCGTAGGCATTCTCACATTGCGCCTCCAACTCATCTGCAGGGACTGACACTCCTCTTGTGCGCATCTTCCACATTGGTGCGGACATTGTTCGGGACGCTTTTCAATACTTTTGTGATTTTGACGTTGATGTGATTGGGCAGGAAAGTTTTTTTGCAGGTGTATCTTGGAAAACGAAAGCTTCAGGCAAAAGTTAATAGAACCTTCTTTATAGGCAACTTTTAGGGACGATTTGCGCAAATTACTGTACCAACACATCTTGGAGCTATCTTTTAGGGACCAACGACGACAGTTACTGTTGGAGATGTTTTGGAATGAAAAGAAGAAATTATCCATGGTCTACACGTCAGCTAACGCTGCATTGCAACGTCCGTTTCCCAAAAGGACCATTCGCGCCAAAATCGACAAGTTCAGGGACGAAAATGAAAAAAAAAAGTTTAAGGACGATTCGCGCTAATCTTGACAAGTTTAGTAGGGGTGGCAATTCGGGTCGGGTTCGGGTTGTCAGGTTGGCGGGTCAGAAAACCCCAACCTGAACCTGACCCAATTAAATCATCGGGTCAGATATGTCAACCCTAACTTGTTTCCACGTAACCCGAACCTGACCCATTTAACCCGTATATATACTTAGGTTGACAGATTAAATAGGTTACATGGGTTGAATAAGCTAAACGGGTTTCGAGTTGACCCATTTAATCCGTTTTATATATAAAAGTTAGCACATTACACGAGTTAAATGGGTTAAACGTGTTAGTGGGTCGACCCATTTAACATGTATAATTAAATATAAATAATTTTTAGTTAAGAAAAAAAACTTAAACGGGTTGACGGGTCGACCCGTTTATTTTATTCCCAACCCGAACCTGACCTGTTTAATAAACGGGTTAGATATGTCGACCCAAACCTGACCCACAATCTATTTAGCTTAACCCGAACCTATTAATTTTCGTGTCGGTTTCAGGTCGGGTTTCGTGTCGGGTCAGAAATTGCCACCCCTAAAGTTTAGGGACCAACGGTGAAATTTTGTCAAATGAGTATTGTTACCGTATTTTAGAAGAACATTGAGGTGGATTTTGTAACTTTTGTAAAGATAGTAACGAGATTCTCCCATATAATTAGGACAGTAACATTGGCGCCAAACTAAGCTTTAGGAATACTGATCCCATTTTATTAGGGTTTGCTCATTTTCTTAATCTTGCAGGTTCATCATTTCAAGATCATGGCTGATCATAAAAATACTTTAGATGTTGAAGCTCTTGACACTTCCATTGAAGATGCTAGAAGTAAGAAGGTAACAAATCCAATTTTTTCTTACTAATTTCCACTACTTGTGTAAATTCATCACTCTCTTGAATATGTCCAAAGATGTTTTTTCGTTCCATTAAGGTTAGTAAACAAAAACCCTTGTGAACCAACCTTTACAAAATGAGAACTTTTATATAGAAATGTAAAATTTATGTGCATAATTGTTAAATAAGTATTAGGAATTTGCTAACACAACCCACTCTGAAATATACATGATTGAATGACCACGGGGGCATTGGTCCGGTGGGTGGGGCTTTCATTCTTGAGTCAATAAACTCGGGTTCGAATCCCATCCCCGGCACTTTGCTCCCAGGTAGGTACCCACCTTCGTAAAATTTATGGGCTCACTGGAGAGACTTTGTAGATAAGAGCTCAAGAGTCCGAGAGTCTCGGCTCACTCCTGTTGGTGCGACTAGGCTATGAGAGTTGCCCGGAGCTATTCTTTGTGGGGTGGACAATGGCTAGTGCCAAAAGGCACCCGGGGTCGGCGTGTCCCCGCCAATCTACACTTTTTTTTGTAGATACATGATTAAATGATAATCCCTAAAAAAATGGATTAGTAACTAACTTTGATTTGTGACCGGGTGAAATAATTTCTTACATCAAATTGAAAGTAAAAACAAGCTTTTAACTTTAGCCCTTATGGGAATCGTTAGCAAAACCCCGAATGACACAAGTGGGCAGTGTTGCAAAAAAATGGTCTATAAGGCTGATTAATCGTCGATTAGGTGCTACAAGGCCACCGACCTTGCCTATTTATGTAACTGGTCAAACAAATAGGTCAACCGTGGTCAATGGTGGTCAGTGGTGGTCAAACTTACCGGAAACCTATAAATCTTGCCGGAAGTACCCAAAACTCATATAGTAACTTAAAACTATTTAAAACTTATTTTGATGACTTATAGTAACTGTTTAAGTCTATTACAAGTTGTTTTTTTAGAAAATACCTCGCAGGAAATACTTAAAACTCACCGGAAATACACAAAACTTGCCGAAAATAACTAAAATTTGTCAGTAATGTCAATCCGATTAATCACCGATTAATCCCGCCTAGATCGATTACAAGCTACAAGGTAGTCGACCGCCCGACTACCAATTCACGATTTTTGCAACCTTGCAGGTGGGACACAAAACCATCTTTTAGCAAATTGGCAACAATGACTAAATTTTGCGATTGTTAATAAAGATGAAATTTGTTGCTATTATAATTAAATAAATTTAAGACTGTTATTTGTTGTGGTTATTTACAACTACAACAACAAAAAATAGATATCGGTACAATGAATAAAATGTTGTTTGTTGTGGTTATTTACCGTATGCAATATGCACTACCATTGGTTGTTTAGTATTACTCCAATTGGTTGTTTATTATTTCCACATACACTTGGACTTTTATGTTTCTTAATACAATATGCACTACTAGGAAACCGATCCCGATCCCGATCCCGACCAAACCGCCGGCCCAATTCCGATCCCGACTATCAAACGGTTCGGGAGTCGGTTTGCAATTCCGGCGAAATCGGGGAGTCGGGTCGGGACGGGTCGGAGTCGGTTTAGGCCCGATGCACACCCCTATGCACTACCACACTTTTTGGTTTATGTTTTATTACGGTCAAATTAATTGTGATTAATTTGTCAGAATACCATGGATTCGACAATAGCTACAGTTATGATGCTTATGAAACAAGTGGAATGTGAAGAGAAAGCTGCAGAACAAGCCAGAGAGGAAGCTCTCTCGGGTTGCTCAGATATCATTGCGAAGGTGCATCAACTAATACATGAGCAAAGAAGTGTGAAGAAAACAAACGCCATGGTAATTTTCAACCAATCACGTGCAAATATTGAACACTATTCTCAGATTATCAGCCATTTTTTTTCCCTTCTGTGCAGCTTGTTAGAGAAACCAATGCACAAAAGGATGTTTTGGCTAGTAAAATGGAGACGCTTCAGCTTCGTGTTGCAAGCTTGTTCCATGATGGAGATAGATCTCTTAAACTTCTTGATGAGGTGCTGTTTTTATTATCAATTATTGATCAAAACTTGCATTGATGAGCTCTTAGCGCGTGCTAATTGTTATCAATTTTCTCTACTAGATGCAAAGAGCCCTGGAGATGAGATTGTCTTCAGCTTTAACGGAAAAGGAGTTGGCAAATAAGGAAAAGCATGCAATTGAACAATTTATACAAGCAGCGCTTGCAGACGAAGAAAGCAAGATGGAAAAGGTTTTGGAAGAGTCAAATAGACTAGCTCAAGAAGCAGCAGAGGCTTCCAAGGTATAATGTAGCATACCAATCGATTAATATCAGTTGCACTCTTGTTACAACTATGATCTTTAAGATATTATTAGTTAACAAACTGGTTTCTTTTTCGGTTTATATGACAGTTGCTGGTGTATCTCACAAACTGTGGCCATATTGTCGATATGTTACAGTAAGTTGTAATATACATATAAGCAATTTTGTTTCAAGGTTGAACTTGAACATTGTTTAATACAACTAGCTATACTTGGTTTATGCAGAAGAGAGATATCTGATAAATGTAAGGATGTGAATTTTCTTAAAAAGGAGCTGGACCAAACGATATGCAATACTCAACATCACCACACTACCATTGTTGACGTTTTCCGCTTCCATGGCCGCCGTCACAACCATGGAACCACTGCCACCACTACTGTTGGTTCAACCCCACCACGGCCACCCCCACCCCCACCCCCACCCCCACCCCCACCCCACCACAGGCACATCACTACCGCTATTGTCGCTGCCACCTCACCACCACCACCACCACCACCCCCACCACCCCTCAACCGTCAACGCTGTCATAACACCATCATCCCACCACCGCCACCCCCACCCCACCACAGGCACATCACTACCACTAGTGTCGCTGCTACCCCACCTCCACCACCACCACCACCCCCGCCACTTCACAACAGTCAACGCTGTCATACCACCATCATCCCACCACCACCGCCTCCAACACCTCGTCGCTGTCAAACCACCATCAAACCGCCACCTCCACCGCCACCTCCACCACCCCAAAACCGTCAACGGTGTCATACCACCACCATCCCACCTCCACCACCGCTGCCCCCACCACCCTACAACCGTCAACACTGTCACACCACCATCATACCACCACCACCTCCCCCACCCTACATTCATCAAAATAGACACACCACCATCATTCCTACACCACCGCCACCGCCACCGCCGCGGCCCTATCATCGTCAACGCCATCATATCACCATCCCACAACCATCATCCAACCCACGCCAATGCTCTCGCACATCAACCCCACCCCCACCATCCCACCACCAACACCGACACACCACCACTATCCCACCACCACCACTATGCCACCACCATCAACACCGACACACCACCACTATCCCGCTACCACTGCCACCACAACCCCATCATCATCAGCGCCATCATGACGCCACCACTATTGTGCAACCACCAACATCACCACCGCAACTCCGCCACTACACCACCACTATCGATGTTGATACTATGCCCATCCACTCCCACTCCCGCAATCACAACGTTTCTGCGACAACCACTGTCGTAGCGACTTCCACTATCACCACCCCGCCATCGATATCGCCACCCACACCACAAACACCGCCAAGCCACCTCCACCGATTGCTTCCGCCACTTATACCATTACCATCGCGAGTACAATCACATCCACCACCACCTTTACACCCTCGTGTCATCAACTATGAAGATGCTGAAACAAGCTGCAATTTATCAACCTGTAAGTCATTTAAAATTTTAAATGATTGAGCTTCCATAATACTTTTGACTCTTAACATTTAGACTCGGTTTATGACTTTAATCCTAATTCACTTGCTAAACAAACACAAATATAATCCCCAATATGACTTTTTATTTCTTTCTTGTGACAGTTGGAGAACCTTCTCATTCATCGTGTCCAAATAGGTCATCTGTTACGGTATGTTTTACACAACTTCGTTTGATTTATGCATCTGAATTTAGCGGTCAAATAATTGACATTAGCTTCTGTAAGAGCTTAATACCATAATTTAGACACATGTGGACATATATAATCCACATAACCAACGTGACTATTTAAAGATTTCTTTCTTTATATATATCACAGCTAAAACTTACATAATTTACCTTCCTATAGTTAATGGACGCATTTTGAACCACTTTCATAGTATTTGTTAACCAAAATATGGCCTTTTTGTATTCTTTTGTTGTTGTTACAGATGCACAAGAATCTCAATGATCGGGAGCATGTAGCTAAAATGTTACTGTAAGTGCATGTGGCATAGTCGTTATTCGAATGAGCAAATCCACTAATCCAGTACTGCAAGCTTGAACAACCGGTTTCACAAAACATTGCTTGATTATTTTATGCAGTGAAGAGAGATTTGATCAAGTCCAAGAAGCGAACAAGCTTAACGTTTCAGTCTCGTTAACTTCAAATAGCGGAAACAGTTCGAGTCTTGAAAAAGTGGATTTAAGTATGAGTGTGGTTGCAGACATTACAGAAGAGGGACAGGAACTGCTGAGTGAGGGTTCGGTTGCTTTGACATCATCGATCAAATGCAATGATTCTGGAGAAAACCCAATATTGAAACTGATAAAAGGTCTTCAAATGGAACCAAAATGGAGTGCAGAAGCCGCAAAATTTATTTTTATATTTCTTTTGCTTCTCGTTGCTCTATTCTTGGGAAAGCAAAAGATGTGATAGTAAACGCTTATTTCTGGAATGGGTTTTTAACAGCTCTGCTCTTAACGGTGTTTAAATGACTTACAGGTCGATAAATTGCAGCTGTCCTTTGCTTACTTTAGCCCAGTTTTTTGCATGACAACGTCTTGTGTGTTTTACTTCACTAAATTCAATTTTTTACTAAAACGAACTTGTTAGCCGATAATGTTTTCAAATATTATTCTCTTGAGAATACCTGTAAGGATATATTTTTGGATGTTAGACGGTGCGAATGTAAGGGGCGAGTTACAGAACTCGATTTGGTCAGTCCATTAGGCTACATTCTAGTTTCTACTACACAGGTCATTCACTATTGTGGTTTATGAAAAGATTTATAAAATGATAAAGAGGTCTAAAAGGTTGTACATTATAATAAACATCAATGTCAAGCTTGTGTGACATAAAGAGGCATAGGATAATGAATCTTTTCAAAATTTAATGCATTTGATAATGTGACATGTTTATAAAATTTTAAAAGGTTTATTCATAATGTGGATAGGTATATAAAAAGGGATTTGATCGAAGAAATATCAACGCACGTTTTCAAATGTACCGATCTAGTACGTGAATTTTTTTTAAGTTGTGGAAATGTAAAGAACTTTCATAAGTGTTCTAATTTGGTAAAGTGATGAAGACGTGTCATACCTGAAAGTCAGACACGTGACACAATTTATAACGTGAAAACCACGTTTCTAATGTACGAAAGTAAGATAGGTGAATCACAACCACGTTTCAACAGTAAAACTTTTTCTTTAGTACACCGGTTTTCCAATAAACGAATATGCACTACAAGAAAAAGTGCCTTTAGTGACGAATTATTTTGTGACCACTCATGATTTGGTCTTTATTATCATAGTTTAGTCACCAATATATTTGTCGTCACTGCATTTTCGTCATTGCCACTGTAACACCCCGTGCCCGTTGACCAAAAATTTGAAACTTTACGTGAAAATGACTCAACTGTAACAGACACTACTACCATAGGTATTAGTCTAAAATGGACCCTCTCTGGTCTTATGATAGACCTATTCATCTGAACTCTAAAAATACACCCTACTACCACAAGTATTAGCCAAAAATGGACCCTCTCTGGTCTTATGATAGACCTATTTCTGCACACTTACATATTTTGACCCATATACCGGAAAACGACTCATACCACACCCGTTTTACATCAAAACCTCCAGATTTGCTTATTACATTCATAAGCTCATTTTCATACAATATCATTTACCATTTGACCCTCAGAATAATATTTTACAAAACGACGGGTTTTGTGCCAAAACCCGTTTTGACCCATTTCAAGGCATAATATACATACAACTTCCACAACACCTCAAACTTAACCAAAATCATTAGCTTAACATATAAAACTTGTTCCATACATACATGACCCGTTAACTACCCAAAATGGGTAGAAACACGCTTATGCCAAACACTCCCTTACTGTTTACCATTCACATATAAAACATACTTTGACACAACGGTTGACCACCAAAACGTTAGGACAACCTTGACATACTCTTTACACACCGTAGAAAGACTCTCGGGGGTACAACCATGACTTGAGCTCGGTATTCTACCTATGCTCCTAAATGCATACTACCTTAATCTTGCATCTCCAATTCCTTAATCACTATATCCAAGCCATCCATACAAGCATTCCAACCTACAAAAGGGTTAGGCAACTAAACCATAAGCACAAAGGCTTAGTAAGTAAAACGATCATAACATACATCATATTTCAATCCACATAATGCATCATATACATAAAACACTTACATCATGGCTCACTACTCAAAATCTCAACTAGCACATAACATCAACATATCCATAGCTTCATCAACACATAAGCCATAAACATGGCATCACATAAGCATAACCAAAGCTCATCTTCTCATCTTAAACATACATAACACATAATGATAGAAATCCATATAACTTATGCTATCATCATTTTACTTACCTTAGCTCCAAGCTAAGCACATCAAGAACATCAACAACACAATGATCCATCATCATCAACCTTCATAAATAATCACAACCTAACAACATAATAATCAAATACATAACAAGGGTTAACAAAACCCATCAAAACATAATCATCTACCTTTCTACATCATCATATGATCATATCTTGATCATATGATGATTTCCCACTTTCCTCTTAATCCAAAGCTTCAATAACAACATGAACATAAAGACTTACTTGTTATGATCATAACTAAGGAAGACTATAAACATCAAGACTTGATCATCTTCTTCATCTTAGGTCATCACCCAACCTTCCCTCTCTTTCTCCTTCTAAAACCGGACCACAAACACCCTCTACACAAATGATGAAAAGTGTGGAAGACTCTAGTATATACAAGCTAGTCACAAGTTTGGGTCATTGGCAAGAATGGCCCCTCAGGTCTCATTCCTTCTTCTTTAGCCACAACTAACTTATAACATACTTACCACAATGGCAACTTAGGCCCCTTTAGTTATGCATCATATTATATAACTATATTAGTCATACTTTGACTATTAATTAGCTATCGGGTTTGACCATTACGCAACTTTCGTTGACTGGCCAATCACATAAATCTTTGTTCGCTTTCATCTAGGGTAGGGTCCCAACACCCGGGAAACGGGTCTAACAATTCTATCCCCCTTATTTAGATTTCGTCCCCGAAATCTCTCGTCTAAAACTATCCAAAACTAAAACACCACATATACATTTTCTCATTCTCATGCTTTCTAAGCCAATTCCTTGCAACGATCTACATGATCGTGCAATTCCTAAGCTTACTATACATAAACATAACTGACAATTCACTTAAAACACACTTCTCATCGCAAATTTTTCTATGATTTCCCGCAATGACTACTTGTCATCCGGGAACATCTACTACTTTGACTCAAGATAAGTCAAACTTCATCACTATAAACACGCTATCATCAATGCACTAACACGACCTTAAGTCATATACCGGCCAAAATTACACTTTACACAATATCAAATACGCATCTATACCAAAAAAAACCGGCAACTTATCTCGCAATATATACATAGTGCCATATAAACGGCACTTCCAAAACCAAATCTATGCATTACTAAAGCAATCTTCTTGTTAACTCGTGGGAAATTCCACCCATCATCTTATCAACTTTAAGCGAACACTCATTCTAGGCGTCAATCTTAAGGTTCATATAGGACCTTAACGCCACTACAAGCTTTTATATCTACTCTCTTCTTATAACGTCTAACTTCTTTTAGTAATCACTTTCTCATATCTCTACCCGTATTCATGTCATATCGGCTACACATAAGCCCACTCATTTATAACTCTTTACTTACATAAAAAGGCGTCCCAATCTATGCAAGTAAGGAATTATAAACTTATGGTTCGGTGATTTACAATTTCTTTATTTAAACGAAGAGGCGTCCCAATCCATTTAAATAAGGAGACTATAAATCATTCTACTCACGTACATCCGACACAACAATCATACATACATTAGTTTCCATCTTTTCTAGCCTTGGATCCAATCTCACTAACTTTCCATCCATGTCATAAAGACAAGCTGGCTATCCCGAAGGATACCGTAATATCCATGCCCTCGTGGCAAGCTAGGCTATCCCGAAGGATGCCAAAATATCTATGCCCTCGTGGCAAGCTAGGCCATCTCGAAGGATGCCAAAATATCTATGCCCTCGTGGCAAGCTAGGCCATCCCGAAGGATGCCAAAACTAGAGCATTGGATCCAAGCTACACTTACTATTACATCTTTACTCATTTAATCTTTCATGTACTTTTATCATTAAGTACACGCTATCACTTCAACACTTCTCATTGCCTTGAGCAATCTCAACATTCGCTACCACGTTTACTTTCATCCAGACAAGTTGCTATATTACACTTGTTAAATTATGTTTGCATTCTCACAATGCTACTTATCATTTATCCGTCAACCCCAAGTTGACTCATACATTCACTACGTGGCATCTCTATTTTAGACAAGTACTATACGATGCTTGTCCATTTACAGTTTACACATTCTCTATGTGTCCTTACCACATACTTTTACCATTATCCGTCAACCCTTGTTGACCATGTTCACAACTCATACTATCACTTCATTTAGTCTACTCAACTTTACACATATAAGCCTTACATAGGCTTATTTCATAACATTTTCATTAATCTTATCACATACTATCTAATATATAAACATGACTATACTCATGTTTTACAATTCTTCAAGCGCACTTCATATCATCCATGAAATCAAGCGCAATCTATGCCTCATTCATCACTTCTAGTTATCATGCTTAACCATTTACTTACTAACACATTTTAATTATCATGTTTTTATATATAAAATGTTCTCATCACATCGTAACCATACACTTTAACTTTTTCACATATCAATGTTTTCTTTCAACTTTTTCGACCACCACTAGGTCATCACATGTATATGGTAACTAGACATTATATTGGACATAGTCCATGCTTCTTACAACTTCTATCATCAATCATATTTGCTCAATAGCATTCACACCATAGATCATATCTATTCACTTCTCCATTATCGATACTACGACACACGTTCACATAATCACATAATATCCACCGACACTATCCGAGGTGTACGGTGATCTTAACACTTAAACACATTGAGTCCGTCGTGGACTTACATCACATGAAACTTAGACATACAAATAACTACTACCATAGACTTAGTGTCATATAAAGAATAACATTCAACACTTATCCACAAAGTGTTCTAACATTCATACTCATAATCAACCCACGTGATCTACGATTCATACATCCCATTGCACAATTAATATATGTCTAATCATCAACATTCTAACTAGCCACAAGCACTAGTCTACCTTGTAAATAAGGCATCATAAAACTTTAACTCCATTACTAGCCCATCTCTAATACCACATAGCATTCCTAATTGCATTCCATTACCATAACTCTATCATACATTCACACAGTTGCAAAGCAAGCGCCGACACCAACCGAGGTGCACGGCCAACTACTCATTTAGGCATTTCAAGTCCTCAATGGACTAATACCTCATACTCATCAACACTATATCATACATCCATCACTTATCATCTATAAGCTCAACTAGCATAAAACATAATCCGTCTTATACTTGACAATTACATTTCCGCATTACTCAAACTTATGTCCATCGCAATCTACGAGTGGTTTAAGACTAGGCAACCAATAGTGGAAACCTAATTCACTTAAACCGAAGCTCTGATACCAATTTGTAACACCCCGAGCCCGTTGACCAAAAATTTGAAACTTTACGTGAAAATGACTCAACTGTAACAGACACTACTACCATAGGTATTAGTCTAAAATGGACCCTCTCTGGTCTTATGATAGACCTATTCATCTGAACTTTAAAAATACACCCTACTACCACAAGTATTAGCCAAAAATGGACCCTCTCTGGTCTTATGATAGACCTATTTCTGCACACTTACATATTTTGATCCATGTACCAGAAAACGACTCATACCACATCCGTTTTACATCAAAACCTCCAGATTTGCTTATTACATTCATAATCTTATTTTCATACAATATCATTTACCATTTGACCCTCAGAATAATATTTTACAAAACGACGGGTTTTGTGCCAAAACCCGTTTTGACCCATTTCAAGACATAATATACATACAACTTCCAAAACACCTCAAACTTAACCAAAATCATTAGCTTAACATATAAAACTTGTTCCATGCATACATGACCCGTTAACTACCCAAAATGGGTAGAAACACGCTTATGCCAAACACTCCCTTACTGTTTACCATTCACATATAAAACATACTTTGACACAACGGTTGACCACCAAAACGTTAGGACAACCTTGACATACTCTTTACACACTGTAGAAAGACTCTCGGGGGTACAACCATGACTTGAGCTCGGTATTCTACCTAAGCTCCTAAATGCATACTACCTTAATCTTGCATCTCCAATTCCTTAATCACTATATCCAAGCCATCCATACAAGCATTCCAACCTACAAAAGGGTTAGGCAACTAAACCATAAGCACAAAGGCTTAGTAAGTAAAACGATCATAACATACATCATATTTCAATCCACATAATGCATCATATACATAAAACACTTACATCATGGCTCACTACTCAAAATCTCAACTAGCACATAACATCAACATATCCATAGCTTCATCAACACATAAACCATAAACATGGCATCACATAAGCATAACCCAAGCTCATCTTCTCATCTTAAACATACATAACACATAATGATAGAAATCCATATAACTTATGCTATCATCATTTTACTTACCTTAGCTCCAAGCTAAGCACATCAAGAACATCAACAACACAATGATCCATCATCATCAACCTTCATTAATAATCACAACCTAACAACATAATAATCAAATACATAACAAGGGTTAACAAAACCCATAAAAACATAATCATCTACCTTTCTTGATGCGTGGGAATCGCACCTTGCTTTACCTCTCGAGGGATCTCGAGAAGCTTACAACCCCCACCAGGCAGTGTACCTGATCGTTGTAGTATAGTATAGTGACAAGTACCGGGGGATTGATCGTTCAGTTTAGGAATAGTGTCGCTAGGATTAGAAAACCTAATTAATAGTTCTAGAGGTGAAAGATGATTGTTTTTGTATTTTTATATTTTTATGAAAGCAAGTAAAATCTCGGGTTTTGGAAGAGTGGGCGGAATTAGTTGCTATTCAACTAACCCAAAGCTATTATATAATTGAAATAAAATACTAAAAATGAAATTAAACTAAATTAAACTAAGGTTGTGAGCAGTGGTTGGAGAAATTGTGCTTACTTAGACTTCATTACTCCCTAGATATCTTTTACATGTTAATTACTTGTTACACTTGTATGGATGACGGATTGTATTCCTTAATACCATTCGTGGGGTGGCATACATAACTCCCCAACTCTATGAGCTCTTATCTCCTCCTACACCATGACCCAACACAACTATAGGGATTGTAAACAGTGGCTCATGCATTAAATACAACCAATAAAGACCTAGTACGCCTCGGTTCATGTTTCTTAAGACGTTCAAGCATGTTACCATTTGGAGATCTGCCAGTTTTATTAAGCCTAACATATAATATCATTCATCCAAAACAAGAATAGACAAGTAATCAACACATAATCAACATCTAGGTTTCATTAGATCTAAGCAAACACAAAAGAGATCTAGCCTAGCATAGTAGAATTAAGACAAGAACAAGATATAAACAACCAACACATAGACATATTGATTGAATTGAAAGTACACTTATCTTAATTACAATGCAAGGTCTCAAGGGTTTGGAACCCTTGAAAAACCTGTAAAAGAGGCACCAAAATCGTCTTTAGGGTTTCACCAAAACTTCTCTCTCTTTTAATGAAAAAACTAGAAAACTATATATAGGAAAAGTAGGCTGACGGCGTCAAGAGTTACTTCTGACGCCGTCACCTCGCCGCCATATACTTCCTCGGACGGCCTTGATCCACTTATGACGGCCTATGTGACGCCGTCACCACCCACGGTATTTAATTCTTGCCACTTTGACGCCGTCATAAAGCCTTCTGACGCCGTCACCACCTACGGTGTTTAATTCTTCATATCTGACGCCGTCAAGATGGTGGTCTTGACGCCGTCACCTTGTATCTTCAGCATGGAAATTTGGTACTTTGCCGTTTTCTTCACTTTTATGCTCCAAAAACGTCCAAAATGGCTTCTTTTCCAGAATTCACTCTCCAAACACCTAAAATCACAAAAGGAACGATTTAGGGCAATATTTGATCAAATAAAGTCGGATTCGGGCTTAAATGACCCCCTAAAAACGGATCATTTTTCGCCTCATCATATACCCTTACACTTGATATTTGCTTGTCCTCAAGCAAATGAGCTTTTATTCTACTCAAAAGACAAGTTAGGGGTCATTTAACACTAATATAAAAGTAATTACAACAAATAATCGTTCCACTAAAGACCAATAGACAAGCACGGAGATCATACACAAGCACCTCACAAATAGTGTTTAGATACTCACATCTCTCGGGTGTAATAAAGTAATATAACATTATGGAAATGGAAGATATCTCTCACTACCTGTCATAGCAAAATAGATTACCATAGGCTTGGGAAAGGATCAAACCTCCACCACATGGCGTAAGCACCTAGGATAAACTATCAAAGAGGTCTTTTAAAGGGTTATAACTTTAGGTGTAGGGATACGAATTACACGGTTTTGTTGGATAAAGGAAGTTTTACTGGTGGCGAGTTAACAATCTTGGTTAATTACATGTACAAGATGGCGTTGCTAAGCCAAGACTAGACTCGACTTAAGCTAATAAATGAAAAATAACAAAAACATAAAATGAACATAGAATGAAAACGGGATGGTAGTCCGTATGTTTTTTCTTTCTTTTTTTCTTTTCTATTTTTTTTCTTTTTCTTAATTTTTTTTTTTTTTTTTTTTTTTTTTTTTTTTTTTTTTTCATACACTCTTACCCTACCATCCAAAATAATACATCATAGGGGTATGAGCAATCCCCTTACACTTGAATCTTTACATACTTTACATTAACTAATCTAATGACTCGAATTAAGAAAATCAAAACACTTGGAGCACTTTTAAGATTAACGTACATATGGGGGTAATAATATGATGTTCTTCCCCATTACTCCATAAAATAAGTACTTACCCATGAGTCCCAATCGTCCCAAAACAATATGTACAAGGATATGACTCGACTTAGCAACCATGTAATCAATTAGAAAGTTAACTTAGGGTTTAACAAATAACAATAATGCACTAAAAATGAGCGCATACACGGAAGGCTAAGGCGATTTGGGTGTACATTTAAGTGGGGTGTAACAAATTCTTCCTTTAAGTAAGATGCTTAAAGTTAGAAACGAAAAGATAGGCTCGGAGGGGTGTACTAGGGGTATCGTGTACTAAAAATGAGTACAACGCTAAGGGTGTGGGAAAAATTAGTTGACTTAACTAGCCAAGTAATATGACTTAAATGGTCAAGTAATTATAATACGGGTTTAACACAAGGGTGATCCTAATGCCTCTTATCATGTAGTAAATCCTACCACACGAATGTAGTCTCACTAGCGGTCTCGGGATGCATCACTAACGCAAGTTCTAGAATCTAAATGGTACCGGTACACTCATAAGCACCAATAATAAATGCTTTTCCTATCAAAACTAAAGGCGAACCTCACATTTTTGGGTGGAAAATTTTTCTGAATATACGGTTATGTGCTAGTCATACAACCTCCTATCCATGAGACGCTTGCTATGGCTAAAGTTTCACTCCTAAATGTTGTAAAAAATTTTAAATTTGGCGCTAAAATTACACTAACAAGTATTTCTCATAGTTTTATTACTCATCTACTATCAAACAAAACAAACTCAAGCGAAAGTGCATATGTAAGGTATCATCTTTTTACCCTCCCCTTACACTTAGGATGAACATTGTCCCCAATGTTCAAGTAAAGAATGTAAAAGTTAAGAAGTAAAGAGAATGAAATCAAATACTCCCCTGATTCGCTCGGTATGGATTATAGGTTGGCCAGGTAAAATGAACAATCAAAGCTTCCCTTCCAGAATATAAATCATCTTCTTGTCATAAATAACCTGTAAATCCTGACAAAAGTAGACAAGGCAACCTCGCGTAAAATCGGCGGCATCCTATATAAGTTACTAAATCCTAGAAAACAAAGTAAGATATAATGCTTGTGGAATGAAGTTTGCAGATTTCCTGGAGATTATAAAACTTAATAATTCACAAAAACCATAAGACTCCGTTAGAAAAACAAAACCGGTAAAATTTCCAGATTTTTGACTCCTGACGCCGTCAAGAGCAATACCCTGACGCCGTCAGAATGGACCTGCAGAAATTCTTATGTTAAGTTTCCGGAAAATTTCTGGAAAAACTTTGTCCTACTTCCTGGAAAATCATGCAAAACTTCATTATGACTCAATACAAGCATTTGACTCTAACAAATACGAATATACATGTTCATTAAATATTGTGGAGAATCATGATCGGTTTGTTTCTTAAAAACATATTTGGGGTTTCCCCTTACACTTATCTTTTGCAAAAATACCTTTAGGTTGAAGTTAAGACTAGGCCAAACAACATAATAAAGTATTTCCACATTTTAGTAGAGAAACATGATCAACCAAAAATAAAATTAAAACATGCATACGGAAGCAAATAACAATCAAACAATTAAAATCACACAAAACATGGGTTGCCTCCCAAGAAGCGCTTTTCTTTATTTACGAGTCTTGTAGCTAGACTCAAAGTCGTGGGTTACTACGTAATCTCATCATTGGTTCCACTCTCTAGGTCGTCTTCTAAACCAGTTTTGTATTCCGGACCTAGTTGCAAGCATTCTTTGTAGAAACCAAGCATCCTATTTCTAACATACTCTACTCCTCTACGTCTATCCTCCTCATTCATATAATAAGCCGCTTGCTTATGTTCCTTTTCGAAATTAGAGAGAAGGCGGTATTGTTCGATCTTGTAGGGCATTTGATAAGCAACCTCATCATTATCTTTCTTGAACCTAACTATCCCTAAAGTCGGATCATAACTCATCCTAGTGGCTTCAACAAATGGCTTTCCGAATATAATTTGGCTAAGGCAAGCATCTATCACGGGACGAGTGTCTTCCACTATCATAAAATCAATCTCATAGGTGAGATTCCCTACAATCACATGTACTCCCTTAACTCTTCCTGCAAAATTACTTATCCGATTCATACCGGGCATCAACCTAAAATTGAGTTGCTTCTTCATCACCCAATTGTAATAAGTCCTAGTCATGATGTTCACGGGGGATCTAAGGTCGATGTAAGCTTTCCATATATGCATGTTCCCTATATTACATGGGATGTTAATGTTGGAGGGGTCTCCCATTTTGATCAGGGGGTCGCCAAAGATATATGTTTTCTCGGGACTATCGAATAAATCCTTATGGTATTCCCGTTCCTCCTCGGTTGGCAACTTATCAAAGTATTTCTCTATAGGTTCTATCTCCTCCAATTCCTCATCCTTTTTAACCTCAACTTCCCTACTCTCATCCTCACTATTGGCTTCTACCTTAGCTTCATCCTTGTCACTCTCCTCTATCTCTCTATCTATCGGCTTAATGGTGACAACATTGACGAAGTGGACATGTTTGGATGATGAGGGGTCCTTAATTTGGATTCCACTATTGGTGTCCCTAGTGTCCTTCCTAGGTGTGGCTAATGTTTGGTTGTTGAGGGCTTTCAACAAGTTGTCGATCTTGTTGGTCATCTCCGTTTGTTGTTGGTTGAATTCGTTTTCGAACCTAGCTATGCGGGCTTCTTGAGATGCCATAAATTTCGACATCAATCCTTCAAGATTGTTGGTACTACCATAGTTGTTAGAAGGATTGTTGTTGAAGGTACGGTTGGATGGTGGACCGTTTGATTGGTAACGATTAGGCGGATTGGAAGAATTGGGTTGATTTTGTTTCCACCTAAGGTTTGGGTGATTTTTCCATGAGGGGTTGTATGAATCACCGTATGTGTTTGGCTCGGGCTTGAAAGTGTACCACTTATCTCCCGCTTCGTCGGTACGCGTGGATGCGTAGTCCGCAAAAGCTGTTCCGGGGAGTTCCATACAATCACGAGTGTCATGGGGACCACTACATAATTCGCATGAAGAAGTGATTTTGTTCACTTGGCTTGAATGCTTCGGAGCTTCGTAAGATTTCATGAGAAACTTGACTTGGTCCTCAAGTTCCATGATCCTACGGTCGGGAGTGCTAGAATTGTTCGAAGGCAAAGATATTGCCTTGACAGTTTTGTTCAAATCATGGGGATCATTCCAACTTTCGTTGTCATAGAGAGCAAGATCTTCTATGAGTTCCCATGATTGTTCCGCACTAAGATCACGTAGCTTACCACCGGCCGATTGGTCAATGGTTCGCCTCGTGGAGATGTCGATATGGTCATAGAAAATTTGGACTTGGAGCCAAAGATCTATGCGATGATGAGGGACTTTTTGGAGTAAGTCCTTGAATCGAGTCCATGCTTCATAAAGAGATTCATTTTGACGTTGTTGGAACATCAAGATGTCATTCCTAAGCTTAGTAGTTCTCCCCGGTGGGAAAAATTGAGCTAGGAAACGAGTGGTGAGATCATCCCATGTGGTGATGGATCCCGCGGGTAAACGCTCAAGCCATTGACTAGCTTGATCCCGTAGAGAGAATTGGAATAGGCGTAAACGGGTAGTCTCTCTAGTTTCAACACCTAGGTCTATGGAATCTACGATTTTGAGGAAATCCTTAAGGTGTTGGTTTGGATCTTCGGAACGAAGTCCATGGAATGCACATCCGCTTTGCACCAACCGGATGGTGTCGGATCGCAAGGGGGTCACATTGTCTCCGGTGAGCTTAATGGTGTTTCGGTAGCCCTGGTGGCTAGGTCGGGAATACTCTCCTAAGGTTCGGGGCCTAAGGGGTTCTAATGGTGGGTTTTGTTGTGGTGGGATGATGGGTTCAAAGATGTTACCACCTTCCATGATGTCGGATGGTAAAGAGTTACGAACAAAGGCATGAAGAAATAAGATAGACTAAAGAAGACCTAAAAATAAAAATAAAAATCTTACTAGAAAGGAAGAAATCCTAACCTAGACAATAACTATTCCCCGGGCTGCGGCGCCAAAAACTTGATGCGTGGGAATTGCACCTTGCTTTACCTCTCGAGGGATCTCGAGAAGCTTACAACCCCCACCAGGCAGTGTACCTGATCGTTGTAGTATAGTATAGTGACAAGTACCGGGGGATTGATCGTTCAGCTTAGGAATAGTGTCGTTAGGATTAGAAAACCTAATTAATAGTTCTAGAGGTGAAAGATGATTGTTTTTGTATTTTTATATTTTTATGAAAGCAAGTAAAATCTCGGGTTTTGGAAGAGTGGGCGGAATTAGTTGCTATTCAACTAACCCAAAGCTATTATATAATTGAAATAAAATACTAAAAATGAAATTAAACTAAATTAAACTAAGGTTGTGAGCAGTGGTTGGAGAAATTGTGCTTACTTAGACTTCATTACTCCCTAGATATCTTTTACATGTTAATTACTTGTTACACTTGTATGGATGACGGATTGTATTCCTTAATACCATTCGTGGGGTGGCATACATAACTCCCCAACTCTATGAGCTCTTATCTCCTCCTACACCGTGACCCAGCACAACTATAGGGATTGTAAACAGTGGCTCATGCATTAAATACAACCGATAAAGACCTAGTACACCTCGGTTCATGTTTCTTAAGACGTTCAAGCATGTTACCATTTGGAGATCTGCCAGTTTTCTTAAGCCTAGCATATAATATCATTCATCCAAAACAAGAATAGACAAGTAATCAACACATAATCAACATCTAGGTTTCATTAGATCTAAGCAAACACAAAAGAGATATAGCCTAGCATAGTAGAATTAAGACAAGAACAAGATATAAACAACCAACACATAGACATATTGATTGAATTGAAAGTACACTTATCTTAATTACAATGCAAGGTCTCAAGGGTTTGGAACCCTTGAAAAACCTGTAAAAGAGGCACCAAAATCGTCTTTAGGGTTTCACCAAAACTTCTCTCTCTTTTAATGAAAAAACTAGAAAACTATATATAGGAAAAGTAGGCTGACGGCGTCAAGAGTTACTTCTGACGCCGTCACCTCGCCGCCATATACTTCCTTGGACGGCCTTGATCCACTTATGACGGCCTATGTGACGCCGTCACCACCCACGGTATTTAATTCTTGCCACTTTGACGCCGTCATAAAGCCTTCTGACGCCGTCACCACCTACGGTATTTAATTCTTCATATCTGACGCCGTCAAGATGGTGGTCTTGACGCCGTCACCTTCTATCTTCAGCATGGAAATTTGGTACTTTGCCGTTTTCTTCACTTTTATGCTCCAAAAACGTCCAAAATGGCTTCTTTTCCAGAATTCACTCTCCAAACACCTAAAATCACAAAAGGAACGATTTAGGGCAATATTTGATCAAATAAAGTTGGATTCGGGCTTAAATGACCCCCTAAAAACGGATCATTTTTCGCCTCATCATTTCTACATCATCATATGATCATATCTTGATCATATGATGATTTCCCACTTTCCTCTTAATCCAAAGCTTCAATAACAACATGAACATAAAGACTTACTTGTTATGATCATAACTAAGGAAGACTATAAACATCAAGACTTGATCATCTTCTTCATCTTAGGTCATCACCCAACCTTCCCTCTCTTTCTCCTTCTAAAACCGGACCACAAAAACCCTCTACACAAATGCTAAAAAGTGTGGAAGACTCTAGTATATACAAGCTAGTCACAAGTTTGGGTCATTGGCAAGAATGGCCCCTTAGGTCTCATTCCTTCTTCTTTAGCCACAACTAACTTATAAAATACTTACCACAATGGCAACTTAGGCCCCTTTAGTTATGCATCATATTATATAACTATATTAGTCATACTTTGACTATTAATTGGATATCGGGTTTGACCATTACGCAACTTTCGTTGACTGGCCAATCACATAAATCTTTGTTCGCTTTCATCTAGGGTAGGGTCCCAACACCCGGGAAGCGGGTCTAACAGCCACAGAATTATTGACCGTTAAAAAATGTGGTCACTAAGTTGCCACAATGACAAGTATAGTGACGACAAATGTGGGCAGAAGAATAGCTTAACATGATTCCATGTATATCTTTGTTATTTTGAAACTCTTACAGTTCAAGATAGTTTATTATTTTAGCTTGTGCTAGATAGAAGTATATGCTTGTATATAGATTGCTTCTGAACCTGCACATTGTTTTAATCCCAAATGATTCTAAACCTGCACATTGTTTTAATCTCAATTGATTCGGAACCTACACATTGTTTGTAGCCTTTAAATTAACATTTGTATCATGTACAGTCCGTACTTATAGATTCTGATCATGGTATATATTTGTCATACAGTTTTCAGAATGAATGCCAAACAAGTTCTTGAACAGAAACGACGTTCTTCTGAGATACAAGTTAAAACTAATGCTCTTTCCAAGCCTTCTGGTCATAATCGCAACGTTTATCAGGTACCTTTCTTGTGTTAGTTTATTGCATCCTTGCTGGTACAATTCTTGTTTTTTTTTATTAACATTTAGTCTTTTGATGCTAATTAAACACGTAGATGGCTGGTCCCAGAAAAGGAGTCTAAAAAGGGTTGGTTTTCATAATTCAAGTAGTAGCCAAGAAGTTTCAAAACCCTATAACTCAAGTAAAAGTCAAATTGTACCACAACCGTACAAGTTAAGTACCAGTCATGAAGTTTCAAAACCTTTTAAGTTGAGTAAGAGTCAAGATGTGTCACACCCTCACAAATTTGATGTACCACGAAAGAGACAAGCTTATACGAGATTGGAAGATGAAGAGGTGCAAACTCAGCCTAATATACCACGAAAGAGACAAGCTTATACGAGATTGGAAGATGAAAAGGTGCAAGAAAAGGTGTAAACTCAGCCTAATATACCACGAAAGAGACAATCTTATATGAGATTGGAAGATGAAGAGGTGCAATAAGAGGAGCAAACTGAGTCGGGAGATCACGAAGATTATTCGGAGGATGATCGTGAAGTTAATTCTGTTCAAACTGAGACCGATATTGGTTCAACTTCACATGGTAGAAATATTGTTTTTGCATGCGCATATTGTTGTGCTTTTAATTGTATTAATTATCTATTATTGTGTTGATTACATAATGTTAGGCACATCAGTTACTCGAAAAGAATCGAGAGCCTTGAATGAAGCAAAGAAGAGGCGATTGGATAAGGGGAAGCTAGTCTTCGAAATTGATGAATGTGCAGGCTGGATAATTGGCAAGGATAGCCAACGTTTTATCACCAAGGGCGGGTGTTTAGTGCGTGAATATGCAATGTTTGATGGCACTACATGGAAAAAACAACCAGATTTCTAAAAGACGGATATTATCTCCAAATGCGTGGTAAATTGTTGAATGTAGATTGTAGTAATGTTTCTGTTTTGTTTTTTCATGAGTAATATAATGGGTCAACCCAACCCGTGACTCGTCTGACCCATTCTTCCAAATGACCCATAGTTTAGAGTCACATATAGGGAATTATATTGCTTTTTAATTTGATGAAGGTTTTTTCCTTTCATTATAAATCAAGAAAATTCAACCTTCAATCAGAAATATAAGAGGTCAGTTCGTGTGATATATTCACAGTTAGGGAATCAACACAAAAATCGGCAGTATAAGTTGCACGTTAAATACAAGGAGTTTACTACACATGAGGAGGTAATGGAGGATCCCCCTAAGCGGCATTGAACTTCCTGACTGGGTTAAGCTTTGTCAAAAGTTTGCGAGTGAGAAGTTTCAGGTATAAAGTTCATTTTTTGTACAATTTGTAGTATTTTGTTTATGAAAATACTTTAAACTGTAATCCTTTAAATTTTGCAGAAGTTAAGCGCCCAAAATAAGAAGAACAGGTCGTTCAATGTGATTCCACCCGCTGTCGGTACAAAAATCCGCTGCAAGAATAATTGATATGGTGAGTAGGTTCTATAACACTTTGTTATTCATTATTCATGCATGTATATATATATATATATATATATATATATATATATATATATATATATACATATATATATATATATATATATATATATATATATATATATATATATATATATATATATATACATATATACATATATATATATATACATATACATATATACATATATATATATATACATATATATATATATATATATATATATACATATATACATATATATATATATATATATATACATATATATATATATATATATATATATATATATATATATATATATATATATATATATATATATATATGGGTGGGGTTATTATAAAAAGTCTCTTATAATAAAAAGTGTAGGAAGGATTGTGAGAGTGACATGTGTCACCCTCATGCCACATCATATGACACGTGTCACACTGGTGTGTATTAATTACACACCCGTTTTATTACCAATTATCAACCCATTATGACTATTGGAGCTAACAAATGCCAAGAAAACGAGTGTTTTTATGTTGTGTATGTGCAGGAACGGATTTATCAATAAATGACGAAAAACCACACGAAAACCGGAAAAACGGGCACGAGAATAGAAGATGGTCAAATAGTCAAAGCCGGGAATCCAAGAATCAGTTTCAGTCCTCTATCTACTCAGATTTGGCAAGAAAAGTCCCTGGAATATTATTTTGGAGATTGGCAAATTTTACCCTTGAAGTTTGAAAAGTTACATAAGTGGTCCTTGTGATTTTTAGTACACAAAATCTGAAATTTCAAGCCTTGGTCCAAAACAGATTTTATAGTCCAATCCATGAATATTATCAAGCCCAAGTCCATTTTTAATATTTTCTGGCCCAATCCTATAAACTTTGACCCGAGCCCACTTTACTTTCAGTTAAATAATAAATAAACAAATGCCCCGCGCCAAACTTCATCCCCAAAACACCCCGTACCCAGATAACATGAACCCTAGAACACCACTTCTATCAATTGGTCCAAACCATTACACTTAGCCATCAATTAAAACAATATTTAAGCCTTCTAGAACCTCACGTGACCTAGCACATGTCAGAAGTTGTAAGAGTATCTATCTAGGTCACGTGTCAGACACTCATTGGTCATGGCACGTCATTCCAATCATTGGAAGTGCTTCTAGAAGCTGCTGACACCTACCTGACACGGAGAGAGAAGGTACAAGCTTGGATTGGACAGATGGTGCATTATGATTGGACGGGACACCTCATGGATCATCATCTTGTGGCTCACATTTAATCAAAGAAGCACATAATTGATCTGAAGGCTGTGAATGACTCAAAGAAACACAGATAGTCGCGGATTGCCAGCTTGGCATTTGATCACCCAAGCATCTCACCTCATCTATAAATAGGTGTCCAATTTCACTCATTTGTAAGTAGGTTTTAAGTAGAGTTATGCTGCTAAATTGTAATTAGACTAGGGTTTGTAATAGTTTAGCTTTAATAAAATTCAAGTTCTCTTTTATATTCTCAGCTTATTTCAACTTTCTATTGCTTATTCTGTTTTTACAAGTAGCTTATTAATAGCTTAATTCATCAGTTCTCAGCTTATTTCCTCTCTTACACTATTTCTTTTAAACAAATTTAGCTTAATCTACTTTAACCTTTCATTTTATTCACAAGTTTTTCCAATTCAGAAAATAAAAAAAAAATCACATAAATAATAAAAAAAATAAAAAATAGTTTCAAAAGTCATTTTCAATCTTCAATAAGCTCAGCTCAGCTTATACTTTTCATCATCAAACTCAATAAGATCAAGTTTATGTTCACTGTTCCATCAAAATATCAAGTAGAGATAGTTTCAGAATGGTTGCTGAGGTGAATATTTGATAGCTGATTCAGAATCGAGTAGACATCAGCCTATCATAAAGATAGGCCTCTGTGAACTCTCTCTGTTCTAGCTGAGAGAGATTTGGGGTAAACTTTGTTCCATTTTCAGATTCTAGTATCATTATAGATAGAGTAGTAGTAGCTTATATCTGTTTGAATTTTGAGCTTTGAGTATTAATTAGAATAGCTTTGTTTGTATAATTGTTAGATTAGTATTGTTGTTGTAGTTGTTAGTTTGAATCTGTGTTGGATCTAGCTTTGTTATTGATAGTGATAACTAGTTTACTGTGATTGTGAATCTGAGTAGTATTCTGAATATTGATCATCTGTCTTCATTTAAATTGTTACTAGTAGATGTGGTTTAAACTCTTATCTGTGTATCTAGCTTGTAATGAATCTGTGTTGTTCATTGTTGAGTAGATATTGGATTGCATTATTTCACTGCATCACCTGAGTTACTTATTCATCATCTGTCATAATTTGATTTGGTCATTCTGAGATTTGATTAAGTGTTGATCTTCTGTCTTAATTGCTTGTTGTTAGATGATTTGTTAATCTCATCAACTGTATCACAATCTAGTGGATCTGAGTTGTTCATTTGCTTAGTGGATTCTGGTTCAAATTGTATCACTTCATCAAATGAGTATGCTAGTTCATCATCTGATTCATTATTGATTAATGTGAATTTGTGATATGATTGGATTTAGTGTTTGCTTGTGGTTGATATAGTTCCTGTGATGTTAGTTGAAGTTGTTTAGAACTAGTTGATTGAGTTTTATAGAGTAGAACTGTTAGTAGCTTTGATATCATAACTATTAGGAGTGTTTGGATTAGGTATTTCTGTGGAGTAGATGTATTTGTAGGTCTGCTAGTCATATTCTGAGCTTGTTTCTGTGTTGCAACTCATCATTTGTGATTCATTTGAGTAGAATAAGCTTTTTGGTTAGTCACCTAGCTTCTGTGTTAGCTTAAACTGCTTCTGCATAGCTAATTGGATTGTATCATTGCTTATTGCTTTCAATTTGAGCTTCTGTGTAAATCTGGCCTCTCATACTTCAATAATCTGTTGCATTTGAGGTTTATACAACCTTAGTGGTCTGTGTTCTTAGTTTCATCAAGTTTTTATCACAAGTGCTTATCAATAAGCACTTGTGATAAGCTGTTTTGTCCATAATAAGCACTTAATAAGCTGTACTTGATCTCAAAATTTTATTCTAAGTTTCTTTTCTAATTTTTGATTTACTGGAAATTTTCCAGATTTTTCCTTAGCTTTTTACTATTTTTCTCAATTAATTTTGATTATTTTCTATTTTTAAATAGAATTCAATTGTCAAAAAGTCATAAAAATTCAGAAAAAGTTCAGAAAAATACAAAAATAGTTTCAGAAATTCTTTTATAGTATTTTAGTATTTTCAGATTTGAAATTTTATTTTTCCACCTTTATTTTCTATTTTTCTCTATTTTTAATTCACTTTTAATTCTAAATTTCATTTTTAATTCATAGAAAATAAAAGAAAAGTCTAAAAAATATTTTTCTTTTTCCAGAAATTATTTTTCATAGATTAAGAATTTTAGAAAAAGTTTCAAGTTCGTAGGATTATTTTTAGATTAACGTCGCGTTTTAAATAACGCGCGTGCATTACCGTTTTCACGTTTTTCATTTCGGTGCATAGTTAGCTTGTAATCTTTGCGTGATTTATCATTGTTTGTGAATAATTGAATTCCTTGATTGCTATTTTCACTCTATCACTCTTTCACCACTCACTTACACTACACGATTCCCAAACCGATAATTCAAATTTTCCATTTGAGCCTTCGTTGGGAAGAACGACCCGGGAATTACTTTAACCGGTATTTCCTCGGAATATTATTATACTATAATTGACACGAATCAATTTTTGGCGCCGCTGCCGGGGAAATACCCCCCCCCCCCCCCGAAAAAAAATTTTCCCGCCAAAAAAATTTACTGCATCACTATTATAAATTTACTGCATCACGGTTATAAAGTTACTGCATCACGTTTACTGCATCACAATTATGATTTTACTGCATCACGGTTACTGCATTCATGGTTATAAAGTTACTGCATCATAGTTATAATAAACTGCATCATCCTAAGTTTTCTGCATCATATGTATGTAACTGCATCACGGTTACTGCATTCATGGTTATAAGTTACTGCAACATAGTTATAAGAAACTGCATCATCATAAGTTTTCTGCATCATATATGTATGTAACTGCATCACAATTAAAATACGCTTCTTTTTTAAGTTTTGGTGTATCTTTATTATAAGTTACTGCATCATAGTTAATAGTTCAGTGCATCAACTATGTTGCAGTAACTTATAACCTTAATGCACTAAAATTTATAACTGTGATGCAGTAAAAAAATTGGCGGGAAAATTTTTTTTTGGGGGGGGGGAGGGGTGAGGTGACACGTGTCATATGATGTGGCATGGGTGTGACAAATGTCGCCCTCACAATCCTTTTTACACTTTTTATTATAAGGGACTTTTTATTTTAACCCATATATATATATATATATATATATATATATATATATATATATATATATATATATATATATATATATACAGCGAGACAACCATTGTGGTAAACGGGAGCAAAGCAAGGGAAAGAGAGGTGAGTGACGCTGATTGATGCTAAACCACCTAACCTAAGTTAACCAAAGAATGGTCAACTAAGTCAAATAGCCTATATCAATACTCCGGGTAATATAATGTATCACCGGGTCGTGAAATCCCGTTGAAGTGTGAAATGTGACTTTAGCGTATTAGGGATCGGGTAATTATTCACAGGAAAAGGTTATGATCAAAATTATTTGGAAATTATTAACAAATATAGCTTAGGAAAACTATGTGATGGATTACTGAGATATGGATTACGAGGATTTGAGCTTAAACCTAAAATTATACGTTTTAATTAAAAACGTATACTGATGAACCGTACAAAAAGTACAACTGAAGAACTGAGAGGGGTAAAAGTGTAAATTTGATATTTTTACAATCCTATGAATTAAAGAAAATTTTAAGAAAAATAAAAAGTATTTTTATACTATTTAATTATTTAATATTAATTATTTTACTAATTATCTATTTAATACTAATTTAATTAATTAAAATTATTAAGAATACTAAAAAGGTTTAGAAAATTAAGAAATTTTTTATAAATCTAATTAACCATCATGAGAATCCTAAAAAATTATAAAAAGTTAATTCTAAGTATTTTTAAGCTAATTAAATTATTATTATTCTATTTATTAATTAATATCTAATTAAACTATTTAATTATGAATACTATTAAATGAACAGTAAAAATTCTAGAAAAATTTATAAAAATATTTTAACTAAAATAAAAGCTATAAAAATTATAAAAACTAGGTTATACTATTTAAAAACTAATTATGCTATTTAATTGATTAATATTAATTAAAACTTAATTAAACTAAAATTAATTAGAAATACCACTAAAAGACAAAATAAAAATCTGGAAAAATTTGTAAAATTATTTTAACCTAAAATGTAATTTCTAAAAATATAAAAGTGATATATTATTTAGAAATTAAATTAAAAAGAAAATTAAATTGATAAATCCTATTAAATAGAAGCTATCACTATTTTTAAAGTTGGTTTTTTGGCTTTTTTCTTTTTCTAAACTAATTATAAGATAAAAATAAGCACTTTTAATTAAGGAACTTTTTCTACACCCCTGGAAATAAGCACTTGAAGTGCTTATTCACCTCACAGTTGACTTTTGTTGACTGTGAAGGTTAATAAGCTCAAAATGGAAATGTGGGGTCCACAATTGAATTTCTTGGCTTCTCTGAGTCTAATGAACACAAATAAGCAACAATCAAGCAACAAACAAGCCTTAATAAGCCAAAAAGCAACAAATAAGCACTTTGCTTATTTGTTGACTGAGCAGTTTGAGGGACAAAGATTATGGGTCAAACTAGGTAGGGTCCACAAGTCTAATGGTCAAACAAAAGGTCAACCCTGATTCCTGGGTAGGAGGGGGGTTGAAAGGTGCAAGTTAAAGGCTATGGGACCCACTGGGTCAGTCACAAACCACCAATGAAGTTGGGTGGATGGCTGAGGTAACTGAGAGCAGGGCAAAGAGGTTGCCCTGCAGGTCACTTTGAGACCTGGTTTAACCCACCAAACAAATTCTATAAAATCTGGAAAAATTAACAAAAATCTACTAAGTGGTAGATAATAAGCACACCAAGTATCAGCTTCTAACAATTAAAATCAAATAAGTTACACCCTTCCCAATATTGCTCAAAATGACTGAACAAGGTTTTGACTTTGAAGAGTTTTGCTCAACTTTGACTTTTATGAACTTGAGAAGCTGATTTAATGACCCAATAAGCTAAGATAAGCTATATTAAAACTATTTTGTGTAAAACTTTAACTTTTGAAAAGGATTTGTGGGATTTGGACTTCAAAAATCACCACAGTGGACTGTGGTGATTATTGTCTTGTGATTTTGACTTTTAAAGTCTTTTGTACCAAATTTCTTGTTCCCCTGAGCTTTATTATACCCTAATAACTAATAGGAACTAACAAATGCTCAATAACACAACTAGAATACACCAAACAAAGCACAACCAAACACCCTCTTAAAAACAGTTAAAGAAGAGATTTCTATTTAAACAAGTATTAAGCACAAACAGATGATTGCAACTAGTCTATAAGCTAATATATAAATGTAATGAACTTAAATTAACCACCTAAACTGCTTAAGAGTAAAAAAATAAAAGAGTATGTAGCTTACAAAGCCTTCCAAGCTATTGAGTAGATACCAAGGACCAAACCAAACAATCCTATGCCCTCCCCTGAGGTTCCTAACCCACAGCCTTCCAATATTCACTGTGCTCCATGCTTATATAACCAATGATCACCACTTTTTGTTTTTATTTTTATTTTTCTTATTTTCTTAGTTTTTATTGAAAACTGAATTGTAGGTGTTCACATAAGCTTTTAACACTTGTAATATTTTATTTTTTTGAACTTGTAAGAGCTTCTGAATACTTTAAACACAAATCACTTCACTTAATAAGAACTTGGAAATTTAAGATAAGACTTTGAACAATGAAATTAGAAATTAAACTTCAGATTGATCTTGCATTAATAAAAAAAGTTACATTACATTGGAAATGAACTAAAATTACAAATAAAATAAGAAAATTACACACTAAAGCTTCCTATGAGCTTATCCTTATATAACGACCTAAAAATAATCCCCCATGTCTTCCACACAGCTTCTTTTTGAAACCTAAGAGCCCCACATGCTTTGCCTTTGACCTCTGACCAAATCCCAGCCGTTTAATTATATCAAAATCAATCCAAGCTCTTGATTAGTGTTTTGGCGCCAATTTTTATACGGGGCAAACTAGTGGTATTGGTGAGGGAATTGGGGAAGCATTAATGGTGGTGGAGTTGGTGGGTGAGGGGCATTAATGGTGGGGGGTTTAGTAGGTGAAAAGGCGAGGGGGGGGGGGTATGAGTCACCCTGGTTTCGCGGTCTGTGTTGGGGGGGAAGAAGATAGCCAGGGATGGGGGTTTGACCTGGGTCAACGCCCAGGTTTTATTAAAATAAAAAGTGGGCTTGGACTGGGCTTGGGGGATTGGATTGGGGGTGGACTGGATCAGATCATGGGTGGTTGTTTGGATTGGTTTTTGGGTTTAAAAAGGGTCCGGATGGAAAGTTAATCACAAGGACCATTTTTGTAATTTTTGCAAAGTTGAGGGGTGTGAAATGTAACTTCCCAAAATTTCTTCAAATGATCAATTTATGCCAAATACCAATAACCAAGGACCAAATTTGTATTTTTCCACTTTTTCCAATTTCAAAAATTCCCAGGGACTACTTTTGCCATATTTGGATTTTTAGGGACTAATCATGTAATTTTTGAAAACTTGCAACCCAATTATGATATTTTGACTTTATTTGACTTTTAAGACCTTGGGTTGACTTTTCCTTAAAAATAAATGCATAGGGACTAAAATTGACAAGTTTTGAAACTTGGGGGACTGAAACTGCCAATACTGCAAACTTTGTACGTTTTTTCTTTGTTTTTGCACATTTTGCTTTTAAAACACATAAAACACAATCCCTGGGATAATTTAAGTATTTTGATATCTTTTTGATTGTTTTTGTGCGTTTTGGCAGTTTAAATATATCGAAAACGATGAGTGTTTGAGCACTCATCAGACGCCAAGGGGAATTCCAGCACGAAAGCAAGTGTTGTTATCACACGTCCGTCCTGTCTGATTGATTCACCTTCGATTATTCAATCAAGGAAGCAGAGTCAACAGTCTTTGAAGAAAGATGACTTCTATTTTAAGATATTGAGTTGGACAGTCAAAAAGCCCAAAAGCAAAAAAGAAGAGCAAAAACAGAGGAAATGTCTTCCTCATAGGCCATTGACTATCTATCCTCGGAGTCTTTCTCTCCGTCAAAGGGACTCTCTCTTTCTTGAACAAGCACGGCGCTATCAGGACAAAATCCTAGCAGAAGCATAAAAAAAGGAAGAGAAAGAGGAGCGAACAGCCACTATAACATCGTTAGATGAGCTTCAGTTGCGCCCCTTTGTGAACGAGGGGATCAAAAGGCCAGCCAAAGGAAGTACGGCTGAGTTTCAAGACTACGAGACTAAGAGTTGGGACTAACCGCATGTCATCTTTCTCAGAGTCTGAGCCTGATACCTCTATTATTACATCAAACAACAATTGAAATGGGATCAAAGAATTCAGGGATTGGATTAGCCCCCATCTGTCTTGTGTTCAACGAAGGAAAGCGCCCTTCCTTCTTCAGCTTGAAAGACATCTCAGGAAAGAGCTACTTCAACTGAAGAAATTTCTTTAGTAGCGAGAACCCTTCCTACTCGAGAATAAGGTCAGGAAGTGAAGGATTTTTTCAGACCAATGAGGGACGTAGGAATTGCCCTTAACTGTCCGAAAGGTTGAAATAGCTTTCTCGGGAGCCTCTGGGAGGTCGGGGTATTCAATCCCATGATAACCAAGGAGCAGGGCGTTGTATCCCAGGGGTTCTACTAATACATCGTATAGAGGGTCCAGTTATACCAAAAATGAAATGGGACAGTCATTCAAAAATGAGAAAAGAAAATAAGGGTGTCAAGACATCTATATGACCAAGATGGCCATCTCACGAATTGGATTCGAAACAATATCAAGCGACTTTCCTTTATATAACACCCCCATTTTTCACTGATCGCAGCGGATAAAGTGTTTGGGGTATTACTTCATAGAATCACAGATACAGTAATAGAAAACGACTCAAAAAGAGATGTTTTGGAAATTTAGTTATCATTCATAATTATCAGAGTTTTAATTATAAAAGATATACTTTTATTTGTTGAGGCAACATGATCAAGATCTCTTATTGTTTTAATGATGACAAATAAACCATCGAAACACATAAAATAACAAACGTTAGCTCAAAATCGTCGGAGCCAATGTCTGCTCCTGGCGCGCTGCCCGCGCGTCAACGCGCGGGTGACACGCCAGGACACTGTATGGTTCCGGGCGAATTTTGAAAGTCGGCTTTCCCCTTACCCGACAAATGTGGATCTTTCAATACATGTATGAATATGTTATGTGCTTAATTGAGAACACTCGAAACGAGTTTTGAGACTTGAGAGATCCTACTTTTATAGTACACATTTACGGGAAAACGCCAACTCATGTTTTCTAACTATCGCCTCTAGCCAAGGCTTTTCTAAACTTAGGGAGCTTATATATTTCATGTAACATCGTGTTGAAGCATCCATATGCTCATATCTCGTGCTTACGTCTTCTCTAATTACGTAACGGGTTTACTCCCTTATTGGTCAAACTAAGTCAAAGGTCACTTTGCGTAAACGCATCCTTTCCCACTTGAGTTATGCTTTACATCAAGGCAAAGCACTTAACTTGTTTGAACCAACGTATTAGTTGAGAACGTCGAGTCGTGGAAAGTCACGAGATATGAAACTATGGATTCTCGACGTTGTGTTACTTGAACTTATAAGTAACCTATGATTTTCTCAACTTATAATCTTAATTGTCTAAACCTTTTCTTCTTAATGACAATTAGATTATGCCTTAATTCTCCTCTTAATCTCATTTCTACCAAAGACAAATCCAATCATATCCTATAAATTCGAAATCATATATTCTCTTACACTCTTACACACTACATCTCAATCATCCATTCCCTTACAACACATCTCTACCCTCCATATTCCCCACATGCTAATTGTTTGAATTCCAAAGGAAGCTCCTTTTGATCTCAACCATTGAATTCAAACTAAACACATCAATGATCTCAACCATCCATCTTATTTCTTCCCCCATGATTTGGAATATTCCATTAGCATATTCTTTCTTCCTCTCCATTCCATCACATGTGTTGGATCTTCACCATCCATTTCAAACTAAAACCATCTCAACCATTGATTTCTCCTTTCCCCCCAAGCAATGCATATTCCTTTATCCTTTCTTAATCCAAACACAAGGCATCTTTGATCCTAGCCATTCATTTCAAATAAACACATCTCAACCCTTCATTTCCCCCACATGCCAAATTATTTGAAAACCAAGCGAGGCTCCCTTTGATCCTAGCCATCCAATTCAAACCATCTCATCTCAAACCTCCATCTCATTCTTCCCCCCAAGCATTGGAATATACCTTGGCATATTCTTTCTCTCTTTTCTATGCCATGTGAGGAATAACATCTCTACCCATTCCAAATTACCTTATCTACACTTTCTACCCTTCGTATTTGGTTTCTTATAAACGCTTCACAAAACATTTTCCAAATTGGCTATTTGAGTTGGTAAACCTTACAATGATTAATGTTAAGGTTTAGTGTGAAGTACAATTGGGGGAAGTACAATGATTAATGTTAAGGTTTAGTGTGAAGTAAAATTGGTAAACCTCACCCCTTGCCATTATTCTTTCTCTCTAGATTCTTTCTCTTTAAACACTCTCTATCTCTCTATCTCTAATCTTGTGTTCTTGATTTTCATACTAACATCTTTGAAAGAACACATCTCTTTGCAAGGGAAGAATCACAAGAACCTAATCCACTCTTGTGATTGTGTCGAGGGTCTTCTTATCTTTACCCTTTCTACTAGAATCGAGTCACTAGGTTAGGTTAGGGTTGGATTAAACAAACACTTAATCATTCATTCAATTGTTTGTAAGGGAAGTCTTGTGTCTTGGTGACCGAACCATATACGTATTTTACAGCTTTTTCAAGGGTTTTCAGCCCTTGAATCCTTACATGTGTTATTGAGATAAGTATTCTTTTAATTCAATCAATATGTCTATGTGTTGGTTGTTTATATCTTGTGCTTGTCTTGATTCCACCATGCTAGGCTAGATTTATCTTGTGTTTTCTTAGATATAATGAAACCTAGATGTTAATTATGTGTTGATTACTTGTTTATGGTTGTATTGGATGAATTATTTCAATGTTAGGAGCTTCTTAGCCCGCTCGACATAGGAGTGAAGTAGGCACTCATGGGATTGGGGAGTTAAGTACGCCACCCCATGAATGGTATTAAGGAATACAATCCGTCATCCACGCAACTATAACAAGTAATTAACGTGTAAAAAAATATCTAGGGAGTAGTGAAATCTAAGTAAACACATTTCTCCACTTATTGCTCACAACCTTAGTTAAATTTAGTTTTATTTTCATTTTTAGTATTTTATTTTGATTGCATCTTTAGTATTGGGTTAGTTGACTAGCAACTAATTCCGCCCAAATCCTTCAAACCCGAGATATTTATTTGCTTTCTAAAAAAATATAAAAATACAAAAAGAATCATCTCTCATCTATAGAACTAGTATTTAGGTTTTCTAATCCTAGCGACACTATTCCTAGCTGAACGATCAATCCCCCGGTACTTGTCATTATACTATACTACATCGATCAGGTACACTGCCTAGTGGGGGTTGTAAGCTTCTTGAGATTCCTCGAGAGGTAAAGCCTGGTGCAATCCCTACGCATCAAGTTTTTGGCGCCGCTGCCGGGGAATAGTTCTTGTCTAGGTTAGAATCTCTTTTTATTAGGTCTACTTGCTAGATTCCTTTCTAGTAAGATTTTATTTTTATTTTTAGGTTTCTTTAGTCTATCTTATTTCTTTGTGTTTTTGTTCGTAACTTTTCACCACCCGACATCATGGACGATGGGAACATCTTTGAACCCGTCATCCCACCCCAACAAAACCCACCACTAGAACCTCTTAGGCCCCGAACCTTAGGAGAGTATTCCCGACCTAGCCACCAAGGCTACCGAAATACCATTGAGCTCACCGGAGCCAATGTGACCCCCTTGCGATCCGACACCATCCGGTTGGTGCAAAGCGGATGTGCATTCCATGGACTTCGTTCCGAAGATCCAAATCAACATCTTTAGGACTTCCTAAAAATCGTAGACTCCATAGACCTAGATGTTGAAACTAGAGAGACAACCCGATTACGCCTATTCCAATTCTCTCTACGGGATCAAGCTAGTCAATGGCTTGAGTGTTTACCCGCGGGATCCATCACCACATGGGATGATCTCACCACTCGTTTCCTTGCTCAATTTTTCCCACCGGGGAGAATTACTAAGCTTAGAAATGACATCTTGATGTTCCAACAACGTCAAAATGAATCTCTTTATGAAGCATGGACTCGTTTCAAGGACTTACTCCAAAAAGTCCCTCATCATGGCATAGATCTTTGGCTCCAAGTCCAAATCTTTTATGACCATATCGATCTCTCCACGAGGCGAGCCATTGACCAATCGGCCGGTGGTAAGCTACGTGATCTAAGTGCGGAACAATTATGGGAACTCATAGAAGATCTTGCTCTCTATGACAACGAAAGTTGGAATGATCCCCGTGATTTGAACAAAACGGTCAAGGCAATATCTTTGCCTTCGAACAACTCTAGCACTCCCGACCGTAGGATCATGGAATTTGAGGACCAAGTCAAGTTTCTCATGAAATCTTACGAATCTCCTAAGCCTTCAAGCCAAATGAACAAAATCACTTCTTCCCCGGAATAGCTTTTGCGGACTATGCATCCTCGCGTACCGACGAAGCGGGAGATAAGTGGTACACTTTCAAACCTGAGCCAAACCCTTACGGTGATTCCTACAACCCCTCTTGGAAAAATCACCCAAACCTTAGGTGGAAACAAAATCAACCCAATTCTTCCAATCCGCCTAATCGTTACCAACCAAACGGTTCACCCTCCAACCGTACTTTCAACAACAATCCTTCTAACAACTATGGTAGTACCAACAATCTTGAAGGATTGATGTCTAAGTTCATGGCATCTCAAGAAGCTCGCATAGCTAGGTTTGAAACCGAATTCAACCAACAACAAACGGAGATGACCAACAAGATAGACAACTTGTTGAAAGCCCTCAACAACCAAGCGTTAACTACACCTAGGAAGGACACTAGGGACACCAATAACGGAATCCAAATTAAGGATCCCTCAACAACCAAGCGTTAACTACTTTGTCAATGTTGTCACCATTAAGCCAATAGATAAGGAGATAGAAGAAAGTGACAAGGATGAAGTTGGAGTAGAAACCGAGACTAGGGATGAAAGTAGGGTAGTTGAGGTTAATAAGGGAGAGGAGTTAGAGGAAGTAGAAACTATAGAGAAGTACTTTGATAAGTTGCCCACCAAGGAAGAACGGGAAATACCATAAGGATTTATTCGATAGTCCCGAGCGACCATATATCCTTGGCACGCCCCTTATCAAAATGGGAGAACCCTCTAATATTAACATACCATGCAATATCAGGCATATGCATATATGGAAAGCTTACATCGATCCTAGATCTCCTATAAACATCATGACTAGGACTTATTACAATTGGGTGATGAAGAAACAACTTGATTTTAGGATGATGCCCAATAGGAATTTGATAAGTAATTTTGTAGGGAGAGTGAAGGGATTGCATGTGATTATAGGTAATTTCAATTATGAGATCGATTTTATGATAGTGGACGACACTCGTCCGGTGATAGATGATTGCCTAAGCCAAATAATATTCGGAAAACCATTTGTTGAGGCCACTAGGATGAGTTATGATCCGACTTTAGGGATAGTTAGATTCAAGGAAGATAATGATGAGATTGCCTACCAAATGCCCTACAAAATTGAGCAATACCGCCTTCTCTCTAATATAGAAAAGGAACACAAGCAAGCGGCTTATTATAGGAATGATGAGGATAGACGTAGAGGAGTTGAGTATGTAAAGAATAGGATGTTTGGTTTCTACAAAGAATGCTTGCAACTAGGTCCGGAATACAAAACTGGTTTAGAAGATGACCTAGAGAGTGAAACCAATGATGAGGTCACGTAGTAACCCATGACCTTGAGTCTAGCTACAAGACTCGTAAATAAAGAAAAGCGCTTCTTGGGAGGCAACCCATGCTTTGTGTGATTTTATTTTGTTTGTTTGTTATTTGCTTCCGTATGCATGCTTTATTTTTATTGTTGGTAGATCATGTTTCTAAACTAAAAAGTGGAAATACTTTACTTTGTTGTTTTGGCCTAGTCTTAACTCCACCTAAAGGTATTTTTGCAAAAGATTAGTGTAAGGGGAAACCCCAAATATCTTTTTAAGAAACAAACCGATCATGATTCTCCACAATATTAAGTGAACATGTATATTCGTATTTGTTAGAGTCAAATGCTTGTATCGAGTCATAATGATGTTTTGCAGGATTTTCCAGGAAGTAGGACCAAGTTTTTCCAGAAATTTTCCGGAAACTTAACACAAGAATTTCTGCAGGTCACTTCTGACGGCGTCAAGAGCTTGTTCTTGACGGCGTCACGTGTAAAAATCTGGAAATTTTACCAGTTTTGTTTTTCTTAAGGAGTTTTAAAGTTTTTGTTGAATTATTAAGTTTTATAATCTCCAGGAAATCTGCAAACTTCATTCCACAAGCATTATATCTTATTTTGTTTTCTAGGATTTAGTAACTTATGTAGATTGCCGCCGATTTTATACAAGGTTGCTTTGTCTGTTTTCTCAGGATTTACAGGTTATGTTTGACAAGAAGATGATTTATATTCTGGAAGGGAAGCTTTGATTGTTCATTTTCTTGGAGGAAGATCTAACCTGACCACCTTATTATCCATACCGAGCGAATCAGGGGAGTATTTGATTTCATTCGTTTTACTTATTTCACTTTTACATTCTTTACTTGAAAATTTGGGACAATGTTCATCTTAAGTGTAAGGGGAGGGTAAAATGATGATACCTTACAAATACACTTTCGCTTGAGTTTGTTTGTTTGATAGTAGATGTGTAATAAAACTATGAGAAATACTTGTTAGTGCAATTTTAGAGCCAAATTTAAATTTTTTTACAACATTTAGGAGTGAAACTTTAGCCATAGCAAGCATCTCATGGATAGGAGATTGTATGACTAGCAAATAACCGTACTTTCAGAAAAATTTTCCACCCAAATATGTGAGGTTCGCCTTTAGATTTGATAGGAAAAGCATTTACTATTAGTGCTTATGAGTGTACCGGTAGCATTTAGATTCTAGAACTTGCGTTAGTGATGCATCCCGAGACCGCTAGTGAGACTACATTCGTGTAGTAGGATTTACTACATGATAAGAGGCATTAGGATCACCCTTGTGTTAAACCCTTATCATAATTACTTGACCATTTAAGTCATATTACTTGGCTAGTTAGGTCAACTAATTTTTCCCACACCTTTAGCGTTGTACTCATTTTTAGTACACGAAATCCCTAGTACACCCCTCCGAGCCTATCTTTTCGTTTCTAACTTTAAGCATTTTACTTAAAGGAAGAATTTGTTACACCCCACTTAAATGTACTCCCAAATTGCCTTAGCCTTCCATGTATGCGCTCATTTTTAGTGCATTATTGTTATTTGTTAAACCCTAAGTTAACTATCTAATTGATTACATGGTTGCTAAGTCGAGTCATATCCTTGTACATATTGTTTTGGGACGATTGGGACTCATGGGTAAAGTACTTATTTTATGGAGAAATGGGGAAAGAACATCATTTATTACCCCCATATGTACGTTAATCTTAAAAGTGCTCCAAGTGTTTTGATTTTCTTAATTCGAGTCATTAGATTAGTTTATTGTAAAGTATGTAAAAATTCAAGTGTAAGGGGAATTTCCATTCCCTATGATGTATTATTTTGGATGGTAGGGTAAGAGTGTATGCAGAAAAAAAATCAAGAAAAAGAAAAGAAAAAAATAGAAAAAGAAAAAGAGAAAAAACATACGGACTACCATCCCTTTTCATTCTATGTTCATTTTATGTTTTGGTTATTTTTCATTTATTAGCTTAAGTCGAGTCTAGTCTTGGCTTAGCAACGCCATATCGTACATGTAATTAACCAAGATTGTTAACTCGCCACCAGTAAAGACTGCCTATATCCAACAAAACCGTGTATTTCACATCCCTACACCTAACGTTACAACCCTTTAAAAGACCTCTTTGATAGTTTATCCTAGGTGCTTACGCCATGTGGTGGAGGTTTGATCATTTCCCAAGCCTATGGTAATCTATTTTGCTATGACAGGTAGTGAGAGATATCTTCCGTTTCCATATTGTAATTTATACTTTATTACACCCGAGAGATGTGAGTATCTAAACACTATTTGTGAGGTGCTAGTATATGACCTCCGTGCTTGTCTTTGGTCTTTAGTGGAATGATTATTTGTTGTAATTACTTTTATATTAGTGTTAAATGACCCCTAACTTGTATTTTGAGTAGAATAAAAGCGCATTTGCTTGAGGAAAAGCAAATCTCAAGTGTAAGGGTATATGATGAGGCGAAAAATGAACCACTTTTAGGGGGTCATTTAAGCCCAGAATTGAATTTATTTGATCAAATATTGCCCTAAATCGTTCCTTTTGTGATTTTAGTTACTTTGGGAGTGAAATCTGGAAAAGGAAGCAATTCGGACGTTTTTGGAGCATAAAAGTGAAGAAAACGCCAAAGACTTAATTTTCCATGCTTGTAACAGTGTGTGACGGCGTCAAGAGGAAGAAGTTGACGGCGTCAAGAGTAAAGATCATGACGACCCAGTACAGAAATGAAGGCGTCACAAAGTAGAGCGTCAAGAGTTAAATGTGTGACGGCCTGCAAAAGTGGATAACATGACGGCGTCAGATGTAGATCAAGGCAGTCCGAGGATTATTTTGGCGGCGAGATGACGGCGTCACAAGGTTGTTCTTGACGCCGTCAGACTCTATTATCTATATATAGTTTTCTAATTTTCATTCATTGAGAGGAAGAAGTTTGGAGAAACCCTAAGGCCGAACCATATACGTATTTTACAGCTTTTTCAAGGGTTTTCAGCCCTTGAATCCTTACATGTGTTATTGAGATAAGTATTATTTTAATTCAATCAATATGTCTATATGTTGGTTGTGTATATCTTGTCCTTGTCTTGATTCCACCATGCTATGCTAGATTTATCTTGTGTTTACTTAGATATAATGAAACCTAGATGTTAATCATGTGTTGATTACTTGTTTATGGTTGTATTGGATGAATGATTTCAATGTTAGGCTTAAGAAAACTGGCAGATCTCCAAATGGTAACATGCTTGAACGTCTTAGGAAACATGAAACGATGTGTACTAGGTTTTATTGGTTGTATTTAATGCATGAGTAAATTCTAATGATCCCATGTTAGGAGCTTCTTAGCCGGCTCGACATAGGAGTGAAGTAGGCACTCAAAAGATTGGGGAGTTAAGTACGCCACCCCATGAATGGTATTAAGGAATACAATCCGTCATCCACGCAACTATAACAAGTAATTAACGTGTAAAAAAATATCTAGGGAGAAGTGAAATCTAAGTAAACACATTTCTCCACTTATTGCTCACAACCTTAGTTTAATTTAGTTTTATTTTCATTTTTAGTATTTTATTTTGATTGCATCTTTAGTATTGGGTTAGTTGACTAGCAACTAATTCCGCCTAAATCCTTCAAACCCGAGATATTTATTTGCTTTCTAAAAAAAATATAAAAATACAAAAAGAATCATCTCTCATCTCTAGAACTAGTATTTAGGTTTTCTAATCCTAGCGACACTATTCCTAGCTGAACGATCAATCCCCCGGTACTTGTCATTATACTATACTACATCGATCAGGTACACTGCCTGGTGGGGGTTGTAAGCTTCTCGAGATCCCTCGAGAGGTAAAGCCTGGTGCAATCCCTACGCATCACTAAGATTTTTGGCAAAGTAGAGTATAGATCCATGGCTCAAGAGAACTATAGAGAGGGGTGTTCTATGGAAAAACCACCCTTGTTTGAATATGAAGGATTCCATTTTTGGAAAATCCTATTTGAGACCTATGTTAGGTCTAAGGATTATGACTTATGGTACATTTTCCAAAATGGCGATTTTGATGATAAGGAAAAGAAGATGGCCGACAAGAATGTTCGAGCCAAAATGATTATATATGATGCCCTACCTCAAGAGGAGCTTGAGAGGGTGTGCATGTGCAAGACCGCAAAGGAGATTTGGGACTTACTCCTTCTTGTTCATCATGATACTACACAAGTCAAGGCCAACAAGATAGACTCTCTCATTCAACAATATGAATTGTTCTCTATCTCAAATGATGAAACTATTGATAGCAATTTAATGAGATTAAATGCTATCACTATAAGCTTGAACTCATTAGATCCAAGCTATAATAGCAAAAATCATATTGAATTTTTTTTTCATGCTACTTCCAAAAATTGGCTACTTGAAGAAGCGAAGGTTGAAGAAACAATAAGTTTGGGACAATTGTCTTTAGAAAAGATAATTGATGATCTTAATACATATGAAGCATTTCTAGATAATATTAGAGTCATCACCAAGGAAGAGGCCGCTTTACTAGATCTTGAAGATGATGTTACTACTAGCCTAACTAGTGATCAAGATGCTTCTCTTGATAAAGACGAAGGTATAGAAGATGAAGAAGTCATTACGTCAACAATGCATCCTAGATGTTATGATGAACATGATGATTGTAAAGATCAAGAAATTGCACTCGCTGGAGTAACTTGGAGTGATAATGAGGATGGAAATCTCTCGCGTAAGGAAGTCACTTGTGTTAGGATCATATTTTATTTATAGAAAGTGTCGGTCATTAATATGTAGTAATAGGTTGCTTTAGAATATCATTATGATGAATTTTATGTTTAGTATTCTTGTTTTGTAAAAGTCTAAGGGCTATTAGTGTAATAATGTAAAAGATAAGAGATGCCCTAGACTACAACTATAAATACTCTTGTAAACCTCATTTGAGAGGTTGGTTCTCTTAGTAATATCAAGGTTATTAGTTTCACACACTAGAGTTCCTACTCACTCTCTCTCTACTTACTTTCTCTCTCTAGGATTAGGCATGATTCACAAGTGATTAAGGTTGTTCTACAGTTGATGAGGCGAAAAATGAACCACTTTTAGGGGGTCATTTAAGCCCGGAATTGAATTTATTTGATCAAATATTGCCCTAAATTGTTCCTTTTGGGATTTTAGGTACTTTGGGAGTGAAATCTGGAAAAGGAAGCAATTCGGACGTTTTTGGAGCATAAAAGTGAAGAAAACGCCAAAGACTTAATTTTCCAAGCTGGGAACAGTAGGTGACGGCGTCAAGAGCAACAATTTGACGGCGTCAAGAGTAAATTTCATGACGACCCAGTACAGAAATGAAGGCGTCACAAGGAAGAGCGTCAAGAGTTAAAAACGTGACGGCCTGGAAAAGTATATAACGTGACGACGTCAGATGTAGATCAAGGCAGTCTGAGAATTCTTTTGGCGGCGAGATGACGGCGTCACCCATTTGTTCTTGACGCCGTCAGCCTCAATTTTCTATATATAGTTTTATAATTTTCATTCATTAAGAGGAACAAGTTTGGAGAAACCCTAAGGCCGAACCATATACTATTTTTACAGGTTTTTCAAGGGTTTTCAGCCCTTGAACCCTTACATGTGTAATTGAGATAAGTGTTCTTCTAATTCAATCAATATGTCTGTGTGTTGGTTGTCTATATCTTGTACTTGTCTTAATTCCACCATGCTAGGCTAGATTTATCTTGTGTTTGCTTAGATCTAATGAAACCTAGATGTTGATTATGTGTTGATTACTTTTTTATGGTTGTATTGGATGAATGATTTTGATGTTAGGCTTAAGAAAACTGGCAGATCTCCAAATGGTAACATGCTTGAATGTCTTAGGAAACATGAACCGATGTGCACTAGGTTTTATTGGTTGTATTTAATGCATGAGTAAATTCTAATGATCCCATGTTAGGAGCTTCTTAGCCGGCTCGACATAGGAGTGAAGTAGGCACTCATAGGATTGGGGAGTTAAGTGCGCCACCCCATGAATGGTATTAAGGAATACCATCCGTCATCCACGCAACTATAACAAGTAATTAACGTGTAAAAGATATCAAGGGAGTAGTGAAATCTAAGTAAACACAATTTCTCCACTTATTGCTCACAACCTTAGTTAATTTAGTTTTATTTTCATTTCTAGTATTTTATTTTGATTGCATCTTTAGTATTGGGTTAGTTGACTAGCAACTAATTCCGCCCAAATCCTTCAAACCCGAGATATTTACTTGCTTTCTAAAAAAATATAAAAATACAAAAATAATCATCCTTCATCTCTAAAACTAGTATTTAGGTTTTCTAATCCTAGCGACACTATTCCTAGCTGAACAATCAATCCCCCGGTACTTGTCACTATACTATACTACAACGATCATGTACACTGCCTGGTGGGGGTTGTAAGCTTCTCAAGATCCCTTGAGAGGTAAAGCCTGGTGCAATCCCTACGCATCAAGTTTTTGGCGCCGCAGCCCGGGGGATAGTTATTGTCTAGGTTAGAATCTCTTTTTATTAGGTCTACTTGCTAGATTCCTTTTCTAGTAAGATTTTATTTTTATTTTTAGGTTTCTTTAGTCTATCTTATTTCTTTGTGTTTTTGTTCGTAACTTTTCACCACCCGACATCATGGACGATGGGAACATCTTTGAACCCATTATCCCACCACAACAAAACCCACCACTAGAACCTCTTAGGCCCCGAACCTTAGGAGAGTATTCCCGACCTAGCCACCAAGGCTACCGAAACACCATTGAGCTCACCGGAGCCAATGTGACCCCCTTACGATCCGACACCATCCGGTTGGTGCAAAGCGGATGTGCATTCCATGGACTTCGTTCCGAAGATCCAAATCAACATCTTAAGGACTTCCTAAAAATCATAGACTCCATAGACCTAGATGTTGAAACTAGAGAGACAACCCGATTACGCCTATTCCAATTCTCTCTACGGGATCAAGCTAGTCAATGGCTTGAGCGTTTACCCGCGGGATCCATCACCACATGGGATGATCTCACCACTCGTTTCCTTGCTCAATTTTTCCCACCGGGGAGAACTACTAAGCTTAGAAATGACATCTTGATGTTCCAACAACGTCATAATGAATCTTTTTATGAAGCATGGACTCGTTTCAAGGACTTACTCCAAAAAGTCCCTCATCATGGCATAGATCTTTGGCTCCAAGTCCAAATCTTTTATGACCATATCGATCTCTCCACGAGGCGAGCCATTGACCAATCGGCCGGTGGTAAGCTACGTGATCTAAGTTCGGAACAATCATGGGAACTCATAGAAGATCTTGCTCTCTATGACAACGAAAGTTGGAATGATCCTCGTGATTTGAACAAAACGGTCAAGGCAATATCTTTGCCTTCAAACAACTCTAGCACTCTCGACCGTAGGATCATGGAACTTGAGGACCAAGTCAAGTTTCTCTTGAAATCCTATGAAGCTCCTAAGCCTTCAAGCCAAGTGAACAAAATTACTTCTTCATGCGAATTATGTAGTGGTCCCCATGACACTCGTGATTGTGTGGAACTCCCTGGAACAGCTTTTGCGGACTACGCATCCACGCGTACCGATGAAGCGGGAGATAAGTGGTACACTTTCAAGCCCGAGTCAAACCCTTACGGTGATTTATACAACCCCTCTTGGAAAAATCACCCAAACCTTAGGTGGAAACAAAATCAACCATATTCTTCCAATCCGCCTAATCGTTACCAACCAAACGGTCCACCCTCCAACCGTACTTTCAACAACAATCCTTCTAACAACTATGGTAGTACCAACAATCTTGAAGGGTTGATGTCAAAGTTCATGGCATCTCAAGAAGCTCGCATATCTAAGTTTGAAGCCGATTTCAAACAAAAGCAAAGCGAGATGACCACCAAAATTGACGCATTGTTGAAAGTTCTCAATGACCGAGAAATGGGAGCACTCCCAAGTGACACGGTCAAGAATCCGAAACTAAACGTTAATTCCATATCTTCAGTTTCGTCACCCACTTCGTGTCCACAATACTACTTGGTTAAATCAACGAGCACGTGTTTCAAACAAAACCATATTCTTGAAAAGGACCAATCAAGTAAAACACCCAATATAAAACCGGTCGAAAGTATAGTTGAAACACCTCCTACGTAAGACCTTGACGATGAATTCAAGGAACTTCACCTTGAACGCCCCGTCATTGATGTCTTAGCCCGTGCTCCCTACCATAGTGCCCTCCTAGAAAAATATGAGAAGTTTAAACTAGGTAAAAATAGGGCCGCCTTCGTTCAAAACAAGTTGCCTAAAAAGCTTGATGATCCGGGTATATTTGTTTTGCCTTGTAAGATAGGAAGATCCGAAGCTTTCGACACACTAGCCGATTTAGGGTCAAGCCTCAACTTGATTCCCTTATCCCTATTCACAACTCTTAAGCTAGGAAAGTTAGAGGAAACGGAGGTATTGATAGGTCTAGCGGTTGGAAGTATTGCCCACCCGGTTGGAATGATTAAGGATGTAGTTGTTCACGTAGGAAGGTTAACTATATTAGCGGATTTTCACGTCCTAGACATGGTTAGTGACACTACATGCCCATTATTGGTAGGAAGAGGATTTTTAGCAACCGCTAGCGCCATGATAGATTGTAAGGAGTCTTAGATAGCAGTAGGTGAAGGCGATACTTGGTCGGTGTACGATGTCAAGAAGCATTGTTATGATTGTGATGATGAACCGACACCGCATTGGGTAGAGATGAATAGGAGACCATCTAAATATGGACCTTGGATAGAAAGGAACTTTATAGGACCTCAATGCCCATTCTATCTAGAAAAAGATTTCGTTGAAAAGACACATTCGGTGGAACAACTCATAGCTAGAGATGAAGAGCTAGATCCCTTCGAGGACCCCTTAGTCTTTAGGAAGATGATTGAGTTCTTGAGCGTAATGCCTATTAATATAGAGATGAATAAGTGGAATAGAGAGGGAGACAAATGTAAATGGAGGTGGGACAAGCCACCTAAAGAAGGTGACGGATCATGGCATATGAGGATGGCTTTGTATGATCCGGATGGAGAAAAGTTTGAAAGGTCATACCATACTAAGGAAACCGATAGGAATTTGAAACCTAAGTTTGATCCCAAATATGTCCTCAATGAGGAACTCACCCGTATCACGTAGTAACCCATGACCTTGAGTCTAGCTACAAGACTCGTAAATAAAGAAAAGCGCTTCTTGGGAGGCAACCCATGCTTTGTGTGATTTTATTTTGTTTGTTTGTTATTTGTTTCTGTATGCATGCTTTATTTTTATTGTTAGTAGATCATGTTTCTAAACTAAAAAGTGGAAATACTTTACTTTGTTGTTTTGACCTAGTCTTAACTCCACCTAAAAGTATTTTTACAAAAGATAAGTGTAAGGGGAAACCCCAGATATGTTTTTAAGAAACAAACCGATCATGATTCTCCACAATATTAAGTGAACATGTATATTCGTATTTGTTAGAGTCAAATGCTTGTATTGAGTCATAATGAAGTTTTGCAGGATTTTCCAGAAAGTAGGACCAAGTTTTTCCAAAAACTTAACATAAGAATTTATGCAGGTCACTTCTGACGGCGTCACGAGATTACTCTTGACGGCGTCACGTGTAAAAACCTGGAAATTTTACCAGTTTTGTTTTTTCTAACGGAGTTTTAAAGTTTTTGTTGAATTATTAAGTTTTATAATCTCCAGGAAATCTGCAAACTTCATTCCACAAGCATTATATCTTACTTTGTTTTCTAGGATTTAGTAACTTATATAGATTGCCGCCGATTTTATGCGAGGTTGTCTTGTTTGTTTTCTCAGGATTTATAGGTTATATATGACAAGAAGATGATTTATATTCTGGAAGGGAAGCTTTGATTGTTCATTTTCTTGGAGGAAGATTTAACCTGGCCACCTTATTATCCATACCGAGCGAATCAGGGGAGTATTTGATTTCATTTGTTTTACTTATTTCACTTTTACATTCTTTACTTGAACATTGGGGACAATGTTCATCTTAAGTGTAAGGGGATGGTAAAATGATGATACCTTACAAATACACTTTCGCTTGAGTTTGTTTTGTTTAATAGTAGATGTGTAATAAAACTATGAGAAATACTTGTTAGTGCAATTTTAGCGCCAAATTTAAATTTTTTTACAACATTTAGGAGTGAAACTTTAGCCATAGCAAGCGTCTCATGGATAGGAGATTGTATGACTAGCACATAACCGTATATTCAGAAAACTTTTCCACCCAAATATGTGAGGTTCGCCTTTAGATTTGATAGGAAAAGCATTTACTATTAGTGGTTATGAGTGTACCGGTAGCATTTAGATTCTAGAACTTGCGTTAGTGATGCATCCCGAGACCGCTAGTGAGACTACATTCGTGTAGTAGGATTTACTACATGATAAGAGGCATTAGGATCACCCTTGTGTTAAACCCGTATCATAATTACTTGACCATTTAAGTCATATTACTTGGCTAGTTAAGTTAACTAATTTTTCCCACACCTTAGCGTTGTACTCATTTTTAGTACACGATACCCCTAGTACACCCCTCCGAGCCTATCTTTTCGTTTCTAACTTTAAGCATTTTACTTAAAGGAAGAATTTGTTACACCCCACTTAAATGTACAACCAAATCGCCTTAGCCTTCCGTGTATGCACTCATCTTTAGTGCATTATTGTTATTTGTTAAACCCTAAGTTAACTATCTAATTGATTACATGGTTGCTAAGTCGAGTCATATCCTTGTACATATTGTTTTGGGACGATTGGGACTCATGGGTAAAGTACTTATTTATGGAGTAATGGGGAAGAACATCATTTATTACCCCCATACGTGCGTTAATCTTAAAAGTGCTCCAAGTGTTTTGATTTTCTTAATTCGAGTCATTAGATTAGTTTATTGTAAAGTATGTAAAAATTCAAGTGTAAGGGGAATTTTCATTCCCTATGATGTATTATTTTGGATGGTAGGGTAAGAGTGTATGCAAAAAAAAAAAAAAAATCGAAAAAATCGAAAAAATCAAGAAAAAAAAATAGAAAAAAGAAAAGAGAAAAAACATACAGACTACCATCCCTTTTTATTCTGTGTTCATTTTATGTTTTTGTTATTTTTCATTTATTAGCTTAAGTCGAGTCTAGTCTTGGATTAGCAACGCCATATTGTACATGTAATTAACCAAGATTGTTAACTCGCCACCAGTAAAGACTGCCTATATCCAACAAAACCGTGTATTTCGTATCCCTACACCTAACGTTACAACCCTTTAAAAAGACCTCTTTGATAGTTTATCCTAGGTGCTTACGCCATGTGGTGGAGGTTTGATCCTTTCCCAAGCCTATGGTAATCTATTTTGCTATGACAGGTAGTGAGAGATATCTTCCGTTTCCATATTGTAATTTATACTTTATTACACCCGAGAGATGTGAGTATCTAAACACTATTTGTGAGGTGCTAGTGTATGACCTCCGTGCTTGTCTATTGGTCTTTAGTGTAACGATTATTTGTTGTAATTACTTTTATATTAGTGTTAAATGACCCCTAACTTGTATTTTGACTAGAATAAAAGCGCATTTGCTTGAGGACAAGCAAATCTCAAGTGTAAGGGTATATGATGAGGCGAAAAATGAACCACTTTTAGGGGGTCATTTAAGCCCGAAATTGAATTTATTTGATCAAATATTGCTCTACATCGTTCCTTTTGTGATTTTAGGTACTTTGGGAGTGAAATCTGGAAAAGGAAGCAATTCGGACGTTTTTGGAGCATATATGTGAAGAAAACGCCAAAGACTTAATTTTCCAAGCTGGGAACAGTAGGTGACGGCGTCAAGAGCAACAATTTTACGGCGTCAAGAGTAAATTTCATGACGACCCAGTACATAAATGAAGGCGTCACATGGAAGAGCGTCAAGAGTTAAAAACGTGACGGCCTGGAAAAGTATATAACGTGACGGCGTCAGATGTAGATCAAGGCAGTCACCCATTTGGTCTTGACGCCGTCAGCCTCAATTTCCTATATATAGTTTTCTAATTTTCATTCATTAAGAGGAACAAGTTTGGAGAAACCCTAAGGCCGAACCATATACGATTTTTACAGGTTTTTCAAGGGTTTTCAGCCCTTGAACCCTTACATGTGTAATTGAGATAAGTGTTATTCTAATTCAATCAATATGTCTATGTGTTGGTTGTCTATATCTTGTGCTTGTCTTAATTCCACCATGCTAGGCTAGATTTATCTTATGTTTGCTTAAATCTAATGAAACCTAGATGTTGATTATGTGTTGATTACTTGTTTATGGTTTTATTGGATGAATGATTTTGATTTTAGGCTTAAGAAAACTGGCAGATCTCCAAATGGTAACATGCTTGAACGTCTTAGGAAACATGAACCGATGTGCACTAGGTTTTATTGGTTGTATTTAATGCATGAGTAAATTCTAATGATCCCATGTTAGGAGCTTCTTAGCTGGCTCGACATAGGAGTGAAGTAGGCACTCATAGGATTGGGGAGTTAAGTGCGCCACCCCATGAATGGTATTAAGGAATACAATCCTTCATCCACGCAACTATAACAAGTAATTAACGTGTAAAAGATATCTAGGGAGTAGTGAAATCTAAGTAAACACAATTTCTCCACTTATTGCTCACAAACTTAGTTAATTTAGTTTTATTTTCATTTATAGTATTTTATTTTGATTGCATCTTTAGTATTGGGTTAGTTGACTAGCATTTAATGCCGCCAAAATCCTTCAAACCCGAGATATTTACTTGCTTTCTAAAAAAATATAAAAATACAAAAATAATCATCCTTCATCTCTAGAACTAGTATTTAGGTTTTCTAATCCTAGCGACACTATTCCTAGCTGAACGATCAATCCCCCGGTACTTGTCACTTTACTATACTACAACGATCAGGTACACTGCTTGGTGGGGGTTGTAAGCTTCTCAAGATCCCTTGAGAGGTAAAGCCTGGTGCAATCCCTACGCATCATCTACGGTCCTACAAGTGGTATCAATCGCCTAGGGATAATCTTAGGTTGTTTTAGATTATTTTGTGGTGAAAAATCGTGTTTTTAGGTGAAAATCTCGAGTTTTTAAGCTGGTCGTACGTATTTTACTGAGTTAGGACTGGATTTTGTCGAGTTAAGAAAAATTCGAGTTAGAAAAAATTTTTATCGAGTTAGGAGTTGTATACCGAGTTAGGGTACCGAGTTTGGGTTTTATATAGTTAGGGTACCGAGTTTGAAAGGTGTTATAGAGTTAGGGTACCGAGTTTGGGTTTTATAGAGTTAGGGCACCGAGTTTGAAAGGTGTTATAGAGTTAGGGTACCGAGTTTGGGTTTTATAGAGTTAGGGTGCCGAGTTTGAAGGGTGTTATAGAGTTAGGGTACCGAGTTTGGGTTTTATAGAGTTAGGGTACCGAGTTTGAAAGGTGTTATAGAGTTAGGGTACCGAGTTTGAAAGGTTTTATAGAGTTAGGGTACCGAGTTTGAAAGGCTTATCGAGTTAGTTCAATTTTTTGGCGAGTTAGCCTTGGTTCCTTATCGTTCATCGAGTAAGGATTTTTATTTGGTTAACACTAAACGAAACTCTGCCAAAATTAATATAGGTTATCGAGTTACAATAATCTTATCGAGTTAGAAAAGATTTACCGAGTTTGAAGGTTACCGAGTTAAGGGACAGTTTGCGAGTTTGGGAGCTTTACCGAGTTACAGTTTCTACACAACATACCGAGTTAGACACATCCAGAAACCTTACCGAGTTCGAAACCTATATCTTACCGAGTTAGAAACCTAAATCCAAACCTTACCGAGTTTGTAAAAAAAAAAAAAAAAAAAGAAAAAAAAATGGCGGGAAAATTTGAGTAAAATTTATTTTTTACAAGAGACTAAACGATCAATTTTTACGCGAGATTTAAATTTTGGTACAAAGTTGAAAATTTTGGCCCGAAATTCGAATTTTTATGCCAAAATTCAAATTTTTTCGGTAAAATTTGGCGTAAAAATTTTTAAAACTCAAATTTTTCTGGTAACCTTAGAATTGTATTTCATTGTGATTTTCAAATTTTGAGAAAGAAAATTTTCGTATTCAATTTTTGGAGGGAAAATTTGAAATCACTAAGATCAACCGAAAACGAATTTTCATCTTCACCAAAACATCTAATCTACAATAACAACCTTTGTTATCTTTCAAAAGATCCTAAGAACAACTTTTCACTTAGAATTGAATCAATGGCAACTCACCATGACAATTTCACAAGTACTTTGTCCAGTGGTTTTGCCTCATTCTTCAAGGCATTAAACATCCAACAACACAACAACAATCAACAAGGATATGCTTCGAGTATACAAATGGGGAATCAGATGCAATATGCAGGGCAGTATGTAGGAAATCAGATGGATCAGATTGTGAATCAAAATGTGCTTAATCAAAATGGGATTGATTGTTTCATGACTGCGATTCAGAAACCTACATCAGCAAGTCATAGCAGAAACAATGTCAATGCAATGACGAAGGTAGAAAAGATCCAGTATTTGTTGATGCTAGCCAATAAAGAAGACTCGGGAATACCGTTGACTGCTGAGGAAAACAACTTCATAGCTACAACAAGAGTTAATGACAATTTAGCAGATCTCAACGAAACCTACAACTTTATGGCAAATCAGCAGGCAACAACATCAAACAGTGATTCTGATCTTCCTCCTACTTATGATTCAGATTCATTCCATGAGGTACCAAATTCTGGTAACATTGCTAATAAATTTGCTCATATGAAGCCACATTATGTGCCATCTGAACCTAATTATGATACATATGTGGGGGAACAAGTTAATAGCAATGTTAACTATGAAACTCCAGATATGGATCCTAATGGAGTTCAAGTTGCACAAAATGGTGCTAATGATGAGGAAACCCGTGCTTTCTTTGAATCTTTATTGAATAATTGCAGCATTGAAGTAAGTGAAAAAGGTAAATCGCGATATTAAGGCCGCGAATGTTAAATTGACCGCTGAGCTTGAGAGTTACAAGAAAAACGTTAATGCTTTTGAGTTTCATAACAAAAGATTGTCAGAATTAGAAACTGGTTATCAAAATTCCGTTTCAAGAGAAAAACTTTTGGAAATCAAGTTTGATACACTTGATGTTAATTCTTTCAAGAAGATAAAAGCTTTAAACGCAGAAATTTCTGATTTGCAAAATCAACTCTCTAAACAAAAATCAGCTTATTCCAATCTTGAAAAAGAAAAGGGATGACTTGAAAAAGGAATTTGCAAAGAAAGAAGATAAACTTTTGGAAGAAATCGTAGAGTCAGAACATATGATTGCAGATCTAGAGGAATTGGTGGTTAAGTCGGGTCAGTCAAGTCCAACAATGAAAATGATTTCAAATCAAACTAATCTGATTTACCATACGAAACATAAAATGGCTCTTGGTAACTCAACTCCTTGTAATCTCAAGAAAGCTCAGCAAGAACATAATGTTTTGTATAATGGCAATATTATTTACACCAAACATGATCCTCCCGTCGTTCGGGATTCTGTGCAAACGATGGAACTTGTCGAAGAGAGCATAATTAAAATGAAACAAAAGGATTTTAAACCCATCGATTACAACAAATTGAACAAACTTTCGGGAATTACTTTTGTTCCACAAACAGAACCATCTGCGTTTTCCATAAAACGACCATTTGCAAAATTCTTGTCTAAAAAGAAAGTTGTTTCCAAATCTCTTTCAAAAATGGAACAAATGTCCTCTAACAACATTTTTAATACAAGTGAGGCTAGAAAAATTCTTAATGACGTTAAAAAGAGAATTCAAGAACTTCAAAATATTGTTGAATCTAAAACTACCATCAATATTAACAACTGGCATTCCAGTTTTCATATTGAACACAAAATGGTGTTTGAAAACGAAATTACTATCCCACTGAATAACATCAGTGCGAGGGTAATCCATTTTGAAAACGCTTTCTTAAAAGAAACGACCGACTTTGTCAAGGACCACAAATCCCTGGTAAAAGAAGCTAATGAAACCCGTGAAAACATGAATGACTTGGAAAGGTTAAATGATTCTCTCTTCGAAGCAGTTCTGTCTACTGATATAATGTCTATCATCATACAAACATATTCGGTTCAAGATGATGAACAATGAGAGCTGAGACCTCTGCAATTGTTTCCAAATATGAAAATGCTCTTATAAAGCTTGAGAAAGAAAATGTGTCATGTTTTAAACAACTTGATCGGAAAAAGGAAGAATGCAAGTATGACAAACTATCGTATGAGCGTGCCTTCAACAACATGAAAGAGCAAAATGACCTTTTGAGGGCTCAGCTTAAAAGTCAAAAAGGGAAGGGTGAGGAAACTAAGTTTGCAAAACCATCGACTTCGGAGAAATCAAATGTTTCAAATACGGTTCAAAAACTAAAAATGTCAATTTCACGGTTTGCTCCAAAATTCGATGAGAAAAAGGATTTGACAAAACCAGTCACTCCAACACCCTTGCCCCAGAAAAGTGAAAACGAAAAGATTGTTGAAAAACAAAAATTGGTTGTTGAAAGAAACACAAATGTGTGTACACCCGGCCTTCTAGGAATAATACACCGAATGTGACCATAAAAACTGTTAAAGAGTCTGTTGGTTCTAATTACATGGTACAAAATCACTATCTAGAGGAAGCTAGGAAAAAATACAACTTTGAAAAGACGGAATTTTAGGTGTAAAACCTAGTGTGATGAATTCTACGAGATTCCAAAGCACTGCTAGTAGTAGTAAACCATTACCTAGGAACAATCAACAAAATACTAGGGATTGGCTTGCATCTAAGAGTAGTGGCACAAAAGAGCATGATAGGAAAGTAGAATGTAACACAAAGAATTCCAAGGTCTCATCAAACAACAAAAATCAATTTCCAAAAGACTGTAGTGACAAAGTTACAGTTGCTGTGTTAAACAAGAATGTTGAATTTGTATTTCCTACATGTCAAAAATGTGTTTTTTCAGCTAATCACGATGCATGTATTGCACAATTTATCAAGAAAGGAAAGTCATGTGTCAAGACACAATCCACTAAGATACCAAATCGAAACAAACCCGTTGATAAGAAGCAAGAGGTTAAGAAACCTAATAGGTGGATATCTACAGGATGTAGATTTCCCAAGACTGAGACTTCCGCTGCATCTGATAAGAAAACTACGTCTAGATCTTACCTTAGGTGGATTCCCACGGGAAAAGTTTTTAAAACAGTTGGTCTTAGATGGATTCCCACAGGGAAGATTTTTGATAGTTGCACCAAGACAAATAATAGTGATAATCATCAGGATAAGGAAGTAGAAACCATTACAACCGTTGATATTCAACACCCGCTGAGTGATGATTCATGTACTTCTAACACTGTTATTTGTGAAACCTCTTCGTCTTTGGTTGCAGGTGCTTCAACTATCTCCGAACCCAGTTCATCAAAGGGTTCAAATTCTATAAATTCTATTAAATCATTCTTTCACTCTAGTATTTTTGATTTTCCATTTCTTTTATAAAAACAAAAACAAAATACAAAAATATAAAATTTCAAAAAAAAATACAAAAACAATATAAGATCCAAAAATCCAAAAATATTCTACTCATGACATGTCTCTCGTATAAATCAATATTCTGTAAAATTCTAGAAATGTCATTCAACAATGACACGGACATATACAGATGCTTGAACTGGAGTTATTTAAAATGTTTTTCTAAAACATGTCGTTTCTCAAAAAGTTTCTTCACAATGGCTTGTAAGTACTTCAGCTTACAACCCGTGCTTCAAAGTGAAATCTTTTCAAAACTTCTGTCAGGGTATATCAACTCGAAAAGATTTCAAATAAGGACATAATCGAATGGCTTTTGGACACATCAGTTCAAGACCCGTGCTTCAAAGAAAGGAAAGTGCTTAATCTAAACAGAGATTTCAAATATTTTTTGAGCACTTATCCTAAAACTTTCAAAATCTTTGAGCTCAAGACCATGATTGGTGATCTAATGTTATAATTAGATTTTCAAAATTCTCTTACATTCCGAGCACCACCTTTTCAAGATTTTTCAAAGAGATTTTCAAAATCGATCAAAATCGATCAAAATCGGTGCTCATCATCAAAAATGACTTGTGTACACCTTACAGTGCACAACTCAAGTTTTCAAAGAAAGGAAAGTGTTATGCAAAATGATTTTCATCAACAAAGCGCACTTATCCTAAAAATGGACATTGTTGTACGCCTCAGTGCGACACTCCTATTTAAACAAAGAGAAGTCTTTGTTTTCCTAAAAACCTTGATGCAAATTCAACAAATCTGAAACTTCTTTATCTTTCAGAATTTTGCTTCAAGAAGACTCCTTCCCTCTAAACTTTAAAAAGTTTAACATTTATAAAAAACATATGCGAGTTTTGAGGGGGAGTATTTCAAAAACAAAAATGTTCTGATTTCATGCAAAATCAAATCTGTCTTTCTCTCCGAAAAGCTTTTTCTTAATCTATTGATATAAAAAATATAACGATATGCTATTTTTGAGGGGGAGAAGACATGATTAAAATGTGATCAAAGATGTTTAAAGAATGTGACTGAATCTCAAAAGAGCTCGACTCAGAATGTACCAATGAATTGACGAAGCTTAAAATGTCAGTAATCGAAAAGACTTGTCCTGGACGGGTAATAATTTCAAGCTAGTCTAACTAGTTATGTAAGCTTGTCTCGAATAGGACTTGTCTGAGTAGAATGTACCTTATCGAGAGACTTTCTTTGGACTTGACCAGGACGGGTAATAATTTCAAGCTAGTCTAACTAGTGATGTAAGCGTGTCTCGAATCGGTCATGTTCACTGAAAGTGGATCAATTCAAAAAGTGCAAACTCCTCACGCATGTGCAAATTTCTTAAAAATCCATGAGTACATGTGAAGGGGGAGTCCTTCAAAAGTTGCAAAACTCTCCAAGTGGTAACAACAATGTGTTTTATTATCATAAACACTTTGAGAGATTTTCAATAAAATGGCTTCATGGCAATTATAGGATAGTCATGGAGTTATAAGGTGACTAAGGTTAGAGAAAACCGTCCTATGATCCGCCAGAGCCGGAGGGATCTACCCAAGGACAATTCCAATAGATTAGAATTAGAATTCCTTAGGTATGATTGAAGAAAGGAGAAAATGAGAAAGGAGAAAGAAGGGGTTGAAGAATTAAAAATAAAAGTTATGAAAAAGGGTAAAAAGAAATAGCCATCCATATGTTCAACCTTAGGGCAGAAACCGGGTTCAATTCATATGCTACTGGTTGTTGCAAAGGCAACACTGGTATTGAAGATAAAGACGTCATGGACCCAGTGACGCACTGCACTAAACCTTCTAGCCACTCAAGTTCTCTTAAAAGAGCTTGTTTCATTCTCACGGGGAACCAGTATAATCTATCGACCTGTCTCTTAGAGATGGTTGATATTGAAAAAGGAGACCTCTCCCTAATCTGAGCATAGGAAACCTAAGTGTTGACATAAATAATGCCTAAAAACATTATTAACATATTATCAATATCTCAATGTTTTGATTATTAAAAAATATAAACTCATAGAACTAAAATTTGTGACATAAACAAGTATTTAGTGATTAACATTCTCTTTGCATCCAAATCACTTAAGGTATGAGTAAACAAAGTGTTTAGTGCAATTTATGATCAAAGGAAACTTAATTAAGTATTACAAAGTTTATTTAATTATATAAACATATTATGTATTTTTGAAAAACACTTTTGGTAATAAAGAAAAATGTTTTATTCATACTAAATATATGAATTCAAATTTTTAACCAAAATCAGTTAGTTTTTCACCAAATAAACTTTTCCCACTAAAAAACAAAAAAATTGGCCGTTGCAGCTGGGCGGCCCCCTTAATTATAAAGGGCGGTCCCCTTAATTTTAAAGGGGCCGACCTTGATTGGCCGGTCCCTCTGTCAGAATCTGTTGCCTATAAATACCACCTTAAATCTGGAATTTTTCTTACCTTTTGCACCTTTAAACTTTCTGTTCTAGATCTCCATTTCCAATCTCTAAATCCTTTGATCATACATTCTTAAATCTTTGTTTCAAAGTGATCCAAACATCATCCTATCAAGTGCAAAAGAAGAATACTTCTATCCCTCAAGACAAGAAGTATTACAACTTGTTGTGATCTCCACATCTAAGTTGTTAGAGCATCATCATTGTGTTCATCTCATTGTGTGATTAGTTGTGAATATTTGTTAGAAGATAGTTTAGTTAGATATATATATATATATATATATATATATATATATATATATATATATATATATATATATATATATATATATATATATATGTATATATAGGGGGCCGTTATTGTGGTGTACATGCTTAAAATAGATAAAATAGGTACACATATGGACCGTTGGATCAAACAAAATAGATTAGATTAGATGTTAAATAGACAGATGGCACTAATGTAAATAAATGAAACACGAAGGGCATTTGTGTACCAATTTTGTTATACTATCAAATAGCTTTTGTCGATCATCATTGGTGTCTGTTACAAGAAAAATTAGGTAGCCACAATTAAGCTCCCCACAATTTCTACCGATATCATGCAATTCAAAGTTAACATTCTAATCCCCAAAATCGACGGATCAATCAAAAATCCCCAAATCTTAGTTCTACATTTTTTTCTTTAAATACAATTAGAAAAGATGATTATGATACATTGTTCGACAAATGGAATAAAGAAGAATTAAGGAATGGTAATTGATACATTGTTCGTATTGTTTATTTTTTTTATTCAATCAATATAGATTTTTGTTAATTTAGTTGTTGGCTTTTTTTTGGTCCGACGTAGTGGAATGTCGTCAAATCGTAGGTGACCAAACCCAGATAATGAGGAGTATGAACTGATAAGCCTAACTAGTGATGGAGATAGTGAAGGTGAACAAGGTATTATGTGTATTAGTAAGTATTGTATTTCTTCTTAAAAACATACTTGTTAATTACTGGGTAATGTGTGAGTGTATTTATGTGTAGTAGCTGTTTCTAAATAAGCTGTTGTGTGTGACGTATAGGTGTTTCTAAATAAGCTATTAATTGTTTATGTGTATTAGCTACTTATAGCTGTTTCTAAATAAGGTAATAATTGAGTATGTGTATTAGCTACTTAGATATAAATGTGTATTAGCTAATTATAAGCTATAAGGTGATTATGTGTATGAATTTATTTTTAGCTGTTTTGAAATTAGATGTGAAGTGAGTATGTATACTAGTTAATTTTGTGTATTAGACGAAGTAAACTTTTGCATATTATCTGCTAATGATGAGTGTGTGTATTAGTTTTTTTATCAATGCGAATCAGTTGCATTCATGTGTAGTAGTTGCTAATGATTCATGTGCATTAGTTGCATATATGTGTTGTATTAGTTTAGTAGGTGTGTTAGTTGAAATAAACTTATGTGTACTAGTTTAGTATGTGTGTTAGTTGAAATCAATGGATGTGTATTAGTTGATAACTTATGTGTATTAGCTTGTCTGGTTCATTGTATATACAAGTGTAACGTTTTTTTGTTTTATGCGGTCAATCAGATAATGTTATTGGTGTAGCAGCGAAAATGTAATGGTGTGCAACTTGAAGGAGAAAAAGTGGATAATGACATTGTATTGGTTAAAGAAAAAGAACAAGCTGCTGGTGTGGAGAATTGCGTGGCTAAACGAAATGGATGTGAATCCTGATAAGAGGACGAAAAAGCTGGGAATAGAAAATCGGGCAATGGAAAAGGTAATTGATGTGTAATGGGTGGATTTTAGTAAACTTATTTGTGACAACTTTTTATAGACGAGTGTTTGATGTATCAAATACGTCAGTTATTTATGTTTCATGTTATGTATATTGTTTAGTGTTTAACTCATTTGTGTATGACAGGGATATCGTGTGTAAGACACGATATGTAGATGAACAAAGGAGTGTGTTGGAAAGTCTTTTTATGAGCTTAGACATAGCCAGTGGGGCTATTGACATGTTCATGCATTTACTCAACTATGCAGAGAAGCACACAAGCAAGTAGACGGTGACAAGGCTTTTTTTGCAACACATATATGGTGGTAAGTTATGAATGTTGCCAATCGTAATATGAATGGAAGCTTATGTTCTGATGTTGCCTAGTGTCTACTGATGTTTTAGTATTATATTGTCAAGTATTATATTTTACAAGTATTATATGTGGTTTTAGTATTATGTGATTTTAACTACTAAGGTTGAAAAATCAAATTCTATGATTTGTTAAATGGCACATACCCGAACTCGATGTGACCCGACCCGATTTGAACTGAACCCGACTAACCCGACCTCAAACAGGGTCGGGTTCGGGTATAATATTTTTAGTCTCGACCCGACCAACCCGAACCGATTAACATCCCTAGTAGCGAGTATAAAACTCTTGAAGGCGTTCAATTGGTATATATCAAATTACCAATACTATAACCCATATGATTTCCAAAACTTGAGGAATTTATATTTTGTTGTGCAACTGTGTGCCAGGTGTTCTTCCTTATTATTCAAGGTCATCATTTCTTTGTGGTATGTATGGACATGAAATATAGCGACGTTTAAATTTTGGATAACATCTTCCCAACATATAAAAATGGGGAGGAAAGATTCGATTTCAATCTCCTACTTCTGGTACATAATGTTTAATCATCTACATTATTAGTATACTAGAGAGTGCTTGTTTATTAGACTCGATGCATGTATCATGTTATGGGTACATAGTGTTAAAAATGAAATGATTTATGTTTTTTTAATTCTTTTTTATATTAGATCTCTGCATTTGAAGATTATCTATTGCACAAGAATAATCCGCATTATGGAGCAATGAGTGCTGCGCAAAGAAAGATACTGCAATTGAATGTGGTGACCTGTGTTGCTTAAGCAAAGAAGGTAAGAAACACTAAGTCAACTCACGGAACTGCGCATCAAGTATGTTGCAAAGATACTACTACCAGATTGCAACTTGGTGAAGAGTGCATTTGAGAAAGAAGCGCATGGATTCAGGATGTTACCGATGCAAGAAAGGAAGCGGATGAGGCTGTGTTTGAAACCATTAAGTTACGTGTCTTGACCATAATGAAGAATTTAACTGTTTTTCTGTATTTTGGATTTAATAAGTAGCATTAAGACTCCAATCTTAGTATGCTTTTTTTTTTTCCAGATTATTGTCGGAAAAAAACTCGCGTATGCTTACCGTGTAACCTTTTATTTGTGGTGTGTTTTAGTAAAAAACATGGAATGTGGATCTGCTATTACTTTTATGTTTAAATGGATTGTGCACAAGTCTTTTGACTTTTTATGCTATTACTTTATGACTTAATTACTTATGAAAATGGATTTTGCATTAGTATATCAGCTGAGTTAAACAATCAAGAACGCAATTTACAATTTGGTTGTATCGTACGTACAATTTAAAATTATTCGGTAGCTACTACAACTTCTGAAGATGAAACTATTCATGTTGAAAATGAGGAAATTTTCTTGATGTATTATAACGTATGAATAACTAATTAGTAGGGATTGTGGCATTTAACATGGGATTACAATGAAAAAAAATCAGATAATGGAAAAACCAAAGATTACTATAATACCCTTATAGTTAATATCTAATTAATTCATATTATTTATTTTGATCTCATCTATCAAGTTTGATCCAACGGTCCACATGCATACCTATTTTATCTATTTTAAGCTTGTACACCACATGAACGCAAATATATATATATATATATATATATATATATATATATATATATATATATATATATATATATATATATATATATATATATATATATATATATATATATATATATATATATATATATATATATATATATATATGGGGATAGCTTGGCTACAATTTTTGTAGCCAATTGGCTACAATCCTTCATAAAAAATAACTAGTATTGAATCAGGGACCTTGATGAGGCGAAAAATGATCCGTTTTTAGGGGGTCATTTAAGCCCGAATCCGACTTTATTTGATCAAATATTTCCCTAAATTGTTCCTTTTGTGATTTTAGGTGTTTGGAGAGTGAATTCTGGAAAAGAGGTTATTTTGGACGTTTTTGGAGCATAAAGTGAAGAAAACGGCAAAGTACCAAAAATCCAAGCTGAAGATGCAAGGTGACGGCGTCAAGACTTCCTTCTTGACGGCGTCAGACATGATGAATATTTTACCGTAGCTGGTGACGGCGTCAGATGGAGAGATGACGGCGTCAAAGTGGCCAAGAATAATTTACCGTAGGTGGTGACGGCGTCACATAGGCCGTCACAAGTGGATCTAGGGCGTCCAAGGAAGTATATGGCGGCGAGGTGACGGCGTCAGACTTTACTCTTGACGCCGTCAGAACGATTTTCCTATATATAGTTTTCTAGTTTTTTCATTAAAAGGAGAGAAGTTTTGGTGAAACCCTAAAGACGATTTTGGTGCCTCTTTTACAGGTTTTTCAAGGGTTCCAAACCCTTGAGACCTTGCATTGTAATTGAGATAAGTATACTCTTAATTCAATCAATATGTCTATGTGTTGGTTGTTTATCTTTTGTTCTTATCTTAATTCTACTATGCTAGGCTAGATTTTCTTTGTGTTTGCTTAGATCTAATGAAACCTAGATGTTGATTATGTGTTGATTACTTGTCTATTCTTGTTCTTGGATGAATGATATTATATGTTAGGCTTAAGAAAACTGGCAGATCTCCAAATGGTAACATGCTTGAACGTCTTAAGAAACATGAACCGAGGCGTACTAGGTCTTTATTGGTTGTATTTAATGCATGAGCCACTGTTTACAATCCCTATAGTTGTGCTGGGTCATGGTGTAGGAGGAGATAAGAGCTCATAGAGTTGGGGAGTTATGTATGCCACCCCACGAATGGTATTAAGGAATACAATCTGTCATCCATACAAGTGTAACAAGTAATTGACATGTAAAAGATATCTAGGGAGTAATGAAGTCTAAGTAAACACAATCTCTCCAAATACTGCTCACAACCTTAGTTTAATATTAGCGTAATTTCATTTTCATTAGTTTAATATAATTATATAATAGTTTTTGGGTTAGTTGAATAGAAACTAATTCCGCCCACTCTTTCAAAACCCGAGATTTTACTTGCTTTCATAAAATATAAAAACACACAAATAATCATCTTTCATCTCTAGAACTATTAATTAGGCTTTCTAATCCTAGCGACACTATTCCTAAGCTGAACGATCAATCCCCCGGTACTTGTCACTATACTATACTACAACGATCAGGTACACTGCCTGGTGGGGGTTGTAAGCCTCGCGAGATCCCTCGAGAGGTAAAGCAAGGTGCGATTCCCACGCATCAAGTTTTTGGCGCCGCTGCCGGGGAATAGTTATTGTCTAGGTTAGGATTTCTTTTTATTAGGTCTACTTGCTAGATTCCTTTCTAGTAAGATTTTTATTTTTATTTTTAGGTTTTCTTTAGTCTATCTTATTTCTTCGTGCCTTTGTTCGTAACTCTTTACCATCCGACATCATGGAAGGTGGTAACAACTTTGAACCCATCATCCCACCACAACAAAACCCACCATTAGAACCCCTTAGGCCCCGAACCTTAGGAGAGTATTCCCGACCTAGCCACCAAGGCTACCGAAACACCATTGAGCTCACCGGAGCCAATGTGACCCCCTTGCGATCCGACACCATCCGGTTGGTGCAAAGCGGATGTGCATTCCATGGACTTCGTTCCGAAGATCCAAACCAACACCTTAAGGACTTCCTCAAAATCGTAGATTCCATAGACCTAGGTGTTGAAACTAGAGAGACTACCCGTTTACGCCTATTCCAATTCTCTCTACGGGATCAAGCTAGTCAATGGCTTGAGAGTTTACCCGCGGGATCCATCACCACATGGGATGATCTCACCACTCGTTTCCTTGCTCAATTTTTCCCACCGGGGAGAACTACTAAGCTTAGGAATGACATCTTGATGTTCCAACAACGTCAAAATGAATCTCTTTATGAAGCATGGACTCGTTTCAAGGACTTACTCCAAAAAGTCCCTCATCATGGCATAGATCTTTGGCTCTAAGTCCAAATTTTCTATGACCATATCGATATCCCCACGAGGCGAACCATTGACCAATCGGCCGGTGGTAAGCTACGTGATCTTAGTGCGGAACAATCATGGGAACTCATAGAAGATCTTGCTCTCTATGACAACGAAAGTTGGAATGATCCCCGTGATTTGAACAAAACGGTCAAGGCAATATCTTTGCCTTCGAACAATTCAAGCACTCCCGACCGTAGGATCATGGAACTTGAGGACCAAGTCAAGTTTCTCATGAAATCTTACGAAGCTCCGAAGCATTCAAGCCAAGTGAACAAAATCACTTCTTCATGCGAATTATGTAGTGGTCCCCATGACACTCGTGATTGTATGGAACTCCCCGTAACAGCTTTTGCGGACTACGCATCCACGCGTACCGACGAAGCGGGAGATAAGTGGTACACTTTCAAGCCCGAGCCAAACACATACGGTGATTCATACAACCCCTCATGGAAAAATCACCCAAACCTTAGGTGGAAACAAAATCAACCCAATTCTTCCAATCCACCTAATCGTTACCAATCAAACGGTCCACCATCCAACCGTACCTTCAACAACAATCCTTCTAATAACTATGGTAGTACCAACAATCTTGAAGGATTGATGTCAAAATTTATGGCATCTCAAGAAGCCCGCATAGTTAGGTTCGAAAACGAATTCAACCAACAACAAACGGAGATGACCAACAAAATCGACAACTTATTGAAAGCCCTCAACAACCAAACATTAGCCACACCTAGGAAGGACACTAGGGACACCAATAGTGGAATTCAAATTAAGGACCCCTCATCATCCAAACATGTCCACTTTGTCAATGTTGTCACCATTAAGCCAATAGATAGAGAGATAGAGGAGAGTGACAAGGATGAAGCTAAGGTAGAAGCCAATAGTGAGGATGAGAGTAGGGAAGTTGAGGTTAAAAAGGATGAGAAGTTGGAGGAGATAGAACCTATAGAAAAATACTTTGATAAGTTGCCAACAGAGGAGGAACGGGAATACCATAAGGATTTATTCGATAGTCCCGAGAAGACATATATCTTTGGCGACCCCCTGATCAAAATGGGAGATCCCTCCAACATTAACATCCCATGTAATATAGGGCACATGCATATATGGAAAGCTTACATCGACCTTAGATCACCCGTGAACATCATGACTAGGACTTATTACAATTGGGTGATGAAGAAGCAACTCAATTTTAGGTTGATGCCCGGTATGAATCGGATAAGTAATTTTGCGGGAAGAGTGAAAGGATTGCATGTGATTATAGGGAATCTCACCTATGAGATTGATTTTATGATAGTGGAAGACACTCGTCCGGTAATTGATGCTAACCTAAGCCAAATAATATTCGGGAAACCATTTGTTGAAGCCACTAGGATGAGTTATGATCCGACTTTAGGGATAGTTAGATTCAAGAAAGATAATGATGAGGTCGCTTATCAAATGCCCTACAAGATCGAACAATACCGCCTTCTCTCTAATTTCGAAAAGGAACATAAGCAAGCGGCTTACTATAGGAATGAGGAGGATAGACGTAGAGGAGTAGAGTATGTTAGAAATAGGATGCTTGGTTTCTACAAAGAATGCTTGCAACTAGGTCCGGAATATAAAACTGGTTTAGAAGATGACCTAGAGAGTGGAACCAATGATGAGATCACGTAGTAACCCACGACTTTGAGTCTAGCTACAAGACTCGTAAATAAAGAAAAGCGCTTCTTGGGAGGCAACCCATGTTTTGTGTGATTTTATTTGTTTGATTGTTATTTGCTTCCGTATGCATGTTTTATTTCTATTGTTGGTTGATCATGTTTCTCAATTAAAATGTGGAAATACTTTATTATGTTGTTTGGCCTAGTCTTAACTTCAACCTAAAGGTATTTTTGCAAAAGATAAGTGTAAGGGGAAACCCCAAATATGTTTTTAAGAAACAAACCGATCATGATTCTCCACAATATTTAATGAACATGTATATTCGTATTTGTTAGAGTCAAATGCTTGTATTGAGTCATAATGAAGTTTTGCAGGATTTTCCAGGAAGTAGGACAAGGTTTTTCCAGAAATTTTCCGGAAACTTAACATAAAGATTTCTGCAGGTCCATTCTGACGGCGTCAAGGAATTGCTCTTGACGGCGTCAGGAGTCAAAAATCTGGAAATTTTACCGGTTTTGTTTTTCTAACGGAGTCTTATGGTTTTTGTGAATTATTAAGTTTTATAATCTCCAGGAAATCTGCAAACTTCATTCCACAAGCATTATATCTTACTTTGTTTTCTAGGAATTAGTAACTTATATAGGATGCCGCCGATTTTACGCGAGGTTGCCTTGTCTACTTTTGTCAGGACTTACAGGTTATTTATGACAAGAAGATGATTTATATTCTGGAAGGGAAGCTTTGATTGTTCATTCTCTTGGAGGAAGATTTAACCTGGCTAACCTAAAATCCATACCGAGCGAATCAGGGGAGTATTTGACTTCATTCTCTTTACTTTTTACTTTTACATTCTTTACTTGAACATTGGGGACAATGTTCATCCTAAGTGTAAGGGGAGGGTAAAAAGATGATACCTTACATATGCACTTTCGCTTGAGTTTGTTTTGTTTGATAGTAGATGAGTAATAAAACTATGAGAAATACTTGTTAGTGCAATTTTAGCGCCAAATTTAAATTTTTTTACAACATTTAGGAGTGAAACTTTAGCCATAGCAAGCGTCTCATGGATAGGAGGTTGTATGACTAGCACATAACCGTATATTCAGAAAAATTTTCCACCCAAAAATGTGAGGTTCGCCTTTAGATTTGATAGGAAAAGCATTTATTATTGGTGCTTATGAGTGTACCGGTAGCATTTTAGATTCTAGAACTTGCGTTAGTGATGCATCCCGAGACCGCTAGTGAGACTACATTCGTGTGGTAGGATTTACTACATGATAAGAGGCATTAGGATTACCCTTGTGTTAAACCCGTATTATAATTACTTGACCATTTAAGTCATATTACTTGGCTAGTTAAGTCAACTAATTTTTCCCACACCCTTTGCGTTGTACTCATTTTTAGTACACGATACCCTTAGTACACCCCTCCGAGCCTATCTTTTCGTTTCTAACTTTAAGCATTTTACTTAAAGGAAGAATTTGTTACACCCCACTTAAATGTACACCCAAATCGCCTTAGCCTTCCGTGTATGCGCTCATTTTTAGTGCATTATTGTTATTTGTTAAACCCTAAGTTAACTTTCTAATTGATTACATGGTTGCTAAGTCGAGTCATATCCTTGTACATATTGTTTTGGGACGATTGGGACTCATGGGTAAGTACTTATTTTATGGAGTAATGGGGAAGAACATCATATTATTACCCCCATACGTACGTTAATCTTAAAAGTGCTCCAAGTGTTTTGATTTTCTTAATTCGAGTCATTAGATTAGTTAATTGTAAAGTATGTAAACATTCAAGTGTAAGGGGATTGCTCAAACCCCTATGATGTATTATTTTGGATGGTAGGGTAAGAGTGTATGCAAAAAAAAAAAAAAAAAAAAAAAAAAAATCGAAAAAATTAAGAAAAAGAAAAAAAAATAGAAAATGTTAGCATTAAAAATATGTATTATGAAGTGATGGTCATTCTCATATTGTAACTTTGTGTCGTTTGTTAAGATTAGTAATAGTTTAGTCATTGGGCCTTGGACTTGGCAAGCTAATATGTTATATGCTATGTTTCATAAGCCTAGTTATCCAACCATGTAACCAAGTCCAAGCCCAAGCCCATAGAAAGCCCATCCATCTCATGTGATGGAAGTATAAAAGGCACCTTACCTCTCATTTGTAAGGTGTGCTTGTGTGTGTATTTGTGTGTGTTTTAGTAATAAAAGCTCTCATATTTCCATCTCTTTCTACATATACACGAAATACATATAAGTCACCAAGTCACCATCTTTCTTCTAATCTTCTATATTTGTGATAAAGTTGATATTTAAGGTCCTACAAGTGGTATCAATCGCCTAACAATGATTTAGGAGTGTTAAGAGTTTGTGTGGTTCGTGTTTTTTAAGCATATTTCACGTTTTTTTTAGAAAAATTCCTACTTTTCTTGTTTTTTCTTGGTTTTTAACACTTTTTTGATTACAAACTAGTGTTATAAACCTTATCTAACAAGAAAGTTTTAATTTTTTTGAAAATTTCTAGCTTAAAAAATTCGACTTTGGTTTTGTACTTGTTTTCGAGATCTTAAAAAGTTTGATAAAAATCATCAAGTTTGGAACTTTCTTCAAGTTTTGGTGATTTTATGCATACAAGTACAAGAATCTTGGATTAAAAACTTGATTTCGGTGTGCTTTAAGATTATACCAAAAACTGTCATAATATCGAAATAACCACCACTTTTCGAAATCCCACTTTGACCAATTTCGAGAACACAAGAAATCGACTCCGTTCGTGATCATAGTTGGATACTCGGTATTTTCTCTCTTGTATAAGAAAGAAATTACTTCGACTTGTGGCTAAATTTCGAAATTGTATAATTTCGAAATTTGTGTGATTGGGTTTTCGAAAAAATAACATTTTCGAGAACATCCCAAGGTTTTCAAAACTGGAAAATTTCGAAAACTTGAAAAAGTTTCGAGAAACTGAAAATTTTCGAGAACCTGGATACTTTTTCGAAAACCTGAAAATTATCGAGAACTTGGTCCAAACAATTATCGAGAAACTGAAAATTATCGAGAAACTGAAAATTATCGAGAAACTGCAAATTATCGAGAAACAATTATCGAGAAACTGAAAATTATCGAGAACCTTGAAAAATTTTCGCAAAACTTGGATTTTATCGAGATCTTGGCAAATTATCGAGAACTTGGGTGATTTTATCGAGAACTTGGGTGATTTTATCGAAATCTTGAAAAATTATCGAGAACTTGGGTAAATTATCGAGAATACAACATTTTCGAGAACTTTTGGTTGATTTTTGACGACTGAACTTCAAACGGCCATAACTTTTGAACCGTAACTCCGTTTTCGACGAATCAGCTGTCAAAACGACCGTCAGACAGAGGAGAACGACACGCTAAATGATTTATCGATTTAGGCGAAGTTTCAAGGCCTAAAAACGCTCCGAGAAGAAGTTATTGAGGTTTTAAGGTTTTCAGTCAAAATTTTCACCATAAAAACTTGCATCAACTCACTCTAAACTCTACTCCTATTTCGTTGGAACGATCCAAGAATCAACTTTATCCATCTACACTTCATCAATGGCGTCTCAGCAAGATATTCATGCAGCAGGTGCGGAAAACCGACCTCCTATGCTTGAAAAAGGTGGATATCTCCCATGGACAAGCCGCATGCTTCGTTACATCAAAACTAAGACTGATGGTAACCTCATGCTCAACTCCATTAAGAATGGTCCATTTCAGCCAAGACAAGTTCAAGTTGTCGGTGATCCAAACTCAACAAATCCTACTGAACCATACATGCGTCTATAAACAGAAGAAGATTACACTGATGAAGACAAGGCGCAGATCAAAGCTGATGATATGGCAATGCATCTAATCCAACTTGGATTACCTCGGGAGATCTTTGCTACGGTCGACAGTTGTGAAACTGCTCATGCTATGTGGGAACGTGTTAGAAGGATTTGTCATGGAACAGAGATTGGACAACAAGACGTTGAGAACAAACTTCTTACTGAATGGGAGAACTTCACATCCACTAAAGGTGAACAGATTGAGTCATACTACACAAGGTTTTGCACTTTGATGAATGAGTTAATCAGAAACAAGTTGACACCTCGAACAATTGCAACAAACATCAAATTCATCAATAACCTTCCAGAAGAATGGGGTCGTTATGTTACAATTGTCAATCAAACAAAGGATTTACATAAGGTGAATTATGATCAACTCTATGACTTTTTGAAGCAAAACCAAGCTGAGGCTAATGAAGTAAGGAAAGAAAGATTGGCAAAGAATCATGATCCTCTCGCATTAATTGCTACTACACCAACACCGCTACAAGTGAACACACAACAACCATCATCATCTTCCACTCACAACTACATGCAACCATCACACATTCAACAACCAACACCGGTCTACCAACAACAGTTCTACCCACAACAACAAGTTATTCCACAACAGCAATACCAACAATTCCAAGAACCAGAATTCACTGAAAATGATGAAGCTACTGCAGCATTGACCCAAGCGTTTGCTTTTCTGTCAAAGGCATTCCAAGGACGCTATTCTACACCAACTAACAACAACCAAAGGATTTCATCGAACACTCGCAATAAGCAGATTGCTCAGCCGAGTTTCAATATGGGCAACGGAGGCCAAATGGTTGGAGTTTATGGGAATCAGCAAGGATATGCTACTGGAATTAACATGGGGAATCAGAATATGCTGAATGCAGGGAATCAGTATGCAGGGAATCAGTTGGGTCAGTTTGTTGGAAATCAGAGGGGTCAGAATTTTGGTAATCAGGCAATGGGTAATCAGAATAGAAACGTTGCAGCTCCAGTAGTTGGGAATTTGGGAAATGGGAATCAGGGTAATCCGGTTAAGTGTTTCAACTGTCAGGGTGTAGGTCATATGGCAAGGAACTGTCCTACTAAGCCGAACAAGAAAGATCTAGCGTACTTGCAGAAAGCAGTGATGTTGGCACAAAAGGCAGAGGCAGGATTCCAGTTGAACGCAGAGGAGAATGATTTTATGGCTCTTATGGATGACATGGAAGATAGAGAGGATATCGATGCGAACTGCATATTCATGGCGAATCTTCAGGAAGCTAAGTATGACACAAATTCTGACACACTTCCTGTTTATGACACCAATGCACCATCTGAGGTATCCAATTTCAACACATGTCACAATAATGATATATTTGATATGTCTCCTCATGAGGAACAACATTCTGAGAAGCCAGCACCTAATTATGATACATACCTGGACACGCCAAGTAGTAGCAATACTCCTTCAGCAACTCCAGATGTGAATCATAATGGAGGCTTTGTTTCACAGCATGCTGAGAATGATGAGGAAACACGTACTTTATTTGAATCATTATTAAATAACTGTGGTATTGAAATTGAGAAAGTGAAAAAGGTCAATCGCGATGTTAAGGCCGCGAATGTTAAATTGACCGCTGAGCTTGAGAGTTACAAATCCACCGTTAAAGCTTTTGAATTTCATAACAAAAGATTGTCTGAATTAGAAACTGGTTATCAAAATTCCGTTTCAGAGAAACAAAAATTGCAACTCAAGTTCGATACACTTGATGTTAATTCTTTCAAAAAGATAAAATCTTTAAACGCGGAAATTTCTGATTTACAAAACCAACTTTATAAACAAAAAACAGCTTATACCAATCTTGAAAAAGAAATGGATGAGTTGAAAAAGGATTTTGCAAAGAAAGAAGACAAACTTTTGGAAGAAATCGTAGAGTCAGAACACATGATTGCTCATTTAGAAGAGTTAGTGGTTAAGTCGGGGCAGTCGAGTCAAACAATGAAAATGATTTCAAATCAAACTAATCCGATTTACCATACGAAACATAAAATGGCTCTCGGTAACAAAACCCCCTGTAATCTCAAGAAAGCTCAGCAAGAACAGAATGTTTTGTACAATGGTAATGTGATTTATACCAAACATGATCCTCCCGTCGTTCGGGATTCTGTGCTAACGATTGAACATGTCGAAGAGAGCATTAATAAAATGAAACAAAAGGATTTGAAACCCATTGATTACAACAAATTGAACAAACTTTCGGGAATCACTTTTGTTCCACAAACAGAACCATCTGCGTTTTCCATTAAACGACCATTTGCGAAATTCTTGTCTAAAAAGAAAGTTGTCTCCAAATCTCTTTCAAAATTAGAACAAATGTCCTCTAACAACACTTTTAAAACAAGTGAGGCTAGAAACATTCTCGATGACGTTAAAATGAGAATTCAAGAACTTCAAAACATTGTTAAATCCAAAACTTCCATTGATATTAACAACTGGCATTCTAGTTTTCACATCGAACAGCAAAAGGTGTTTCAAAACGAAATTACTATTCCACTGAATAACATCAGCGCGAGTGTAAAAAATTTTGAACTAGTTTTCTTAAAAGAAACGGCCGACTTTGTCAAGGACCACAAATCCCTGGTAACCGAAGCTAATGATACTCGTGAAAACATAAATGTTTTGGAAAACCTAAATGATTCTCTCTTCGAAGCTGTTATGACCACTGACATTATGTCCATCATTTTACAAACATATTCTGTTCAAGAAGATGAACGACTAAGAGCTGAGACCTCCGCAATTGTTTCAAAATATGAAAATGCTCTTATAAAGCTTGAAAAAGAAAATGTGTCATATTTTAAACAACTTGATCGGAAAAAGGAAGAATGCAAGTATGAAAAATTGTCGTATGAGCGTACCTTAAAGAACATGAAAGAGCAAAATGATCTTTTGAGGGCTCAGCTTGAAAGTCAAAAAGGAAAGGGTGAGGAAACTAAGTTTGCAAAACCATTGACTTCGGAGAAACCAAATGTTTCAAACACGGTTCAAAAACCAAAAATGTCTATTTCACGGTTTGCTCCAAAAGTCGATGAGAAAAAGGATTTGACAAAACCAGTCACTCCAACACCCTTGCCCAAGAAAAATGAAAATGTTAAGATTGTTGATAAAGGAAAAGCGGTTGTCGAAACACCAAAAGTGATAGCACCTGGCCTATTTAGGATTAGTCCCACTAATGCGTCTGCCTCCACTTCTAAGACAAATGCGTGCAAAAAGGATAATTCTAAAGAGTCTAGTGATGCTAAAAAGGACAACAATATAAATCCTAATGTGTGTGCCTTACCTTCTACAGGATTAGAATGCACCTCTAGGAGCAGCAGACTAAAGCCTAGGAGCAATACAAGGAACAATAGAGTCTCGCCTGTTTCTACGAGTAGTAGCAAGAATAAAGTTGAAGAAGTAGAAGAACACCCTAGGAATTTATCGCTTTGTAATAAGAAACATGATTCATCTGAATGTAATGTCGAAAGTACTGATTCTAATGCATGTAATGACTCTGTTTGTTTAAAATGCAAGAAATGTTTAATTAATGATGTTCATGATGAATGTGTTTCTAAGAATGTGAATGTTTCGCCTAAACAGAAGTATGTTCCAAAGGGAACTAGTGCCAGATCTAGATCTATAGAAAGATTAGTTTCACACTTTAGGTCTACCACTAGTAGTCAAATGCCTAGGAACTACCTTAAGTTTTGTATGTGGATACCAACGGGTAGAGAGTTCACTCTTCAGAACGGCAAATTAGAAATAACTCAAGCTAAACAAGTAGCAATTGTCTATGAGTGTGATTATGATTTTACTCCTAACCCCACGGAACCAAATTCAAAACGGTTTCCAAATACAAACTCTTCTGTTCTTGGCAGGTTATCGAAATATGTCTTTGGATCGTCGACTCGGGTTGCTCCAAGCACATGACCGGGAATTTAAAGCTGCTGATCAATTTCATCTGGAAATTCATGGGAACTGTACGCTTTGGAAATGATCATGTAGCAGCTATCCTGGGTTTTGGAGATCTTCAGTTTGGGAATTTTTTGATCACTCGAGTTTACTACGTCGAAGGGTTGGGACACAACTTGTTTTCAGTCGGGCAGTTTTGTGATGCAGATTTAGAAGTTGCATTCAGAAGAAACACGGTTTTTATAAGAAATTTGGTTGGGGATGATCTCTTAACTGGTAATCGTGGTACAAACTTGTATGCTATCGACATCAACCAAATGGCTTCTACATCACCAATTTGTCTTATGACACGGGCAACCGAAACTAAGTCCTGGCTGTGGCATAGACGTTTATCCCATCTCAATTTCGACACCATCAACAAGTTAGCCAAAGACAACATCGTCACCGGACTTCCTAAGTTCAAATACACCAAGGAACACCTATGTCCATCATGCGAACAAGGAAAAAGTAAAAGAGCATCATATAAACCCAAAACCGTACCTAGTTCGGAAGCAAGGTTACATATGTTGCACATGGACTTATGTGGCCCAATGAGAGTTGAAAACATTAATGGGAAGAAGTATATTCTCGTTATTGTTGATGATTATTCAAGATATACTTGGGTAAAGTTTTTGAGATCAAAAGACGAAGCACCAGGCATCATCATCACCTTTCTGAAGCGTATTCAAGTTCTACTTCAAGCTCCAGTAAGGATTATAAGAACAGACAATGGCACAGAATTTACAAACCAGGAGTTAAGAACTTACCTTGAAGATGTTGGAATCACACACCAAACATCAGTTGTTAGAACTCCACAGCAGAATGGGGTAGTTGAAAGAAGAAATCGAACTCTTGTGGAAGCTGCTCGCACAATGCTAATTTTTTCTAGTGCACCACTATTCTTATGGGCTGATGCTGTAGCTACTGCTTGTTTTACTCATAACCGATCCTTAGTACATCCGAGATTCAATAAAACCCCATATGAGCTAGTGAACAACCGTAAACCTGACATCTCTTACCTTCACGTGTTTGGCGCATTGTGCTATCCGACGAATGACAGAGAAGATTTAGGGAAGTTAAAAGCTAAGGGTGATATTGGAATCTTCATTGGATATTCAGAAAACTCGAGGGCATTCAGGGTGTATAATAGAAGAACGAAAAAGATAATGGAGACGATGAATGTGAAGTTTGACGAGATTTCACAAATGGCTTCTGAGAGATACGCTCTAGAACCCGCGCTTAATCCGATGGCTTCTAATCAAAACGGATTGGGACCCGCACCAAACATGCAGACTTCTGGACACATCAGTTCAGGACTCGTACCTCAAGGAGCTCAGTCAAAAAACACGGATAAACCAACAGAACAAGAACTGGAAAATTTCTTCGAGTTAATGTTTGATGAATACTATGGTGGAACTTCGACAAATGCATCTCAACAACATTCCGCTGCACCCGCTCAAAACCATCAACCACCACCACCACAAGATGCATCTACTACAATCGAAGCTGAAGCACCAACTACAACAACATCATCTACATCTACTCAAGCAACTCCAGTACTTGAAACTGTTCAACCAAGAGCTGATGAGCCAAACCAAAATACAAATTTTCAAGAAGAACCTACAAATAATTCAAACGATGTTGCGTTAGAAGAAGAAGAAGTATTTGAAAACCCATTTGCAACAGACTCTGCTGAATCTTCTTCAAGGTTACAAGAACCATCTAACACACATGTGTTACACCCAAGGTACCCTTCTACGTTTCAATGGACAAAAGACCATCCGTTAGTACATGTTATTGGTGATCCTTCAATGCCAGTTCAGACGAGGAGACAACTTGCCACCGATCTCGAATTGTGCATTTACATTTGCTCAATAAGCACCAAAGTTCCAAAGAAAATTCGGGAAGCAATGGCAGAAAACCCATGGATTGAAGCGATGCAGGAGGAATTTCTTCAATACCTGTTACATGATAGTTGGGAACTTGTTGAACGACCACTTGATAAACGAGTTCTTGACTCAAGTGGTTGTGGAAGAACAAACTGGATGAGGAAATGACTGTTATTCGCAACAAAGCTCGTCTCGTGGCTAAAGGATATCCACAAGAAGAAGGGATAGATTTCGAAGAATCATTCGCGCCTGTAGCTAGACTTGAAGCAGTCCGGATTTTCTTAGCCTATGCAGCTCACAAAAACATCACAGTCTATCAGATGGACATTAAGACTGCGTTCTTGAATGGAACTCTGAAAGAAGAAGTGTATGTGAGTCAGCCAGAGGGATTCATCGACAAAGATCATCCAGACTACGTCTACAAGCTTAAGAAAGCAATTTATGGTTTAAAACAAGCTCCAAGAGCGTGGTATGACGAACTATCATCTTTCTTGCTCAAAAACAACTTCACAAAAGGAACGGTTGATGACACCTTGTTTATCAAAAAATTCAAAGATGACATTTTGATCGTTCAAATTTACGTGGACGACATTATTTTTGGATCAACCAATCCTAACCATTCAAAACATTTTGAAAATCTCATGAAAAGCAAATTTGAAATGTCCATGATGGGGGAACTAAAATTCTTTCTTGGTTTACAAATACATCAATCCCCTCGTGGTATTTTTATCAATCAAGCTAAATATACAATAGAGATTTTGAAAAAACATGGAATGGAAAATTGTGATTCTGTTGGTACACCAATGGTCACTTCACCAAAAATAGGTGCTGATTTGTTTGGGAAACCTATCGATCCGAAGAAATATCGGAGCATGATCGGTTCTCTCATGTACCTAACTGCTAGCCGACCCGATATTCAATTTGCTGTTTGTTTGTTAGCACGGTTTCAGGCAAAGCCTACCGAACTTCACCTCAAAGAGGTTAAAAGGATCTTTCGGTACCTACGAAGCACCATTAACATGGGACTTTGGTATCCGAAGGATTCGGAGTTTAATCTAACAGCATTTTCAGATGCAGACCATGCTGGTGATCAAGTTACAGCAAAGAGTACATCAGGTGGAGCACAATTTTTGGGTGAAAAGCTTGTAAGCTGGTCTTCAAAGAAACAGGATTGTACTGCGCTATCAACCGCCGAAGCCGAGTATGTGTCTCTATCTGCGTGTTGTGCCCAAGTTCTTTGGATGCGGACACAGCTCACAGATTATGGCTTTACTTTTGACAGAATACCTATGTATTGTGACTCAAAAAGTGCCATAGCCATCTCGTGCAATCCCGTACACCACTCTAAGACGAAGCATATCAAAGTCCGCTACCATTTCATCAAAGAACACGTGGAAGAGGGTACTGTTGAACTATTTTTCGTTAAGACTGATTATCAACTCGCTGATCTATTTACTAAAGCCCTTCCAAAAGAACGGTTTGACTATTTAGTTCGACGAATTGGCATGCGAAGCCTAACTCCTGAGGAGCTAGAACGTCTTCTCGAATTTTCTTGAAAAATGTTTTCAAAATCGCTTCGCTGTAAATATTTTTTTTGAAAAAACAAAATACAAAATTTGAAAAACCAACAAAAACAAAATACAAAAATATAAAATTTTCAAAAAATACAAAAACAATATAAAATCAAAAAATCCAAAAATATTCTTCTCACGACATGTCTCTCGTATAAATCAATATTCTGTACGTTTCTAGAAATGTCATTCAACAATGATACGGACATGTACAGATGCTTGAGCGGGAGTTCTTTTTTATGTTTTCCTAAAACATGTCGTTTCTCAAAATTTTCTTCACAATGGCTTTCGTATACTTCAGTACGAAACCCGTACGTTCAACGATGACTTCTGATTATTTTCAAATCAAGGACTCGTACGTTCAATGACGAACTCTTTTTCAAAAAGTTCGAGTCTAAACAAACGAAAAAGATTTCAAGCATAAAACTCGTTTTCAAACAAAATTCTTGAGCACTTTTTCAAGATTGTTCAAAAGATTTCTCAAAATCTCTCAAAATGAGTGCTCAAGATAACTCCCTCAAAACCCTTAAAATTGATTTTAAATATGCTATCATTAAGGGGGAGTACAAATAAAATGTTCCAAATTCATGCAAATCTGTCTTTCTCTCCAAAAAGCCTTTTATTAATCTATTGATATCAAAAATATCACGCTATGCTATTTTTGAGGGGGAGAAGACATGATTAAAATGTGATCAAAGATGTTTAAAGTTTGTGACTGAATCTCAAAAGAGCTCGACTCAGAATGTACCAATGAATTGACGAAGCTTAAAATGTCAGTAATCGAAAAGACTTGTCCTGGACGGGTAATAATTTCAAGCTAGTCTAACTAGTGATGTAAGCGTGTCTCGAATAGGACTTGTCTGAGTAGAGTGTACCGTATCGAGAGACTTTCTTTGGACTTGACCAGGACGGGTAATAACTTCAAGCTAGTCTAACTAGTGATGTAAGCGTGTCTCGAATCGGTCATGTTCACTGAAAGTGGATCAATTCAAAAAGTACAAACTCCTCACGCATGTGCAAATTTCTAAAAATTCATGAGCACATGTGAAGGGGGAGTCCTTCATAAGAAATGCAAAAACTCTCGAAGTGTCAACAAAATGTGTTTTATTATCATAAACACTTTGAGAGATTTTCAAATGAATGGTTTTATGGCAATGATAGGATAGTCATGGAGTTATAAGGTGACTAAGGTTAGGAAAAACCGTCCTATGATCCGCCAGAGCCGGAGGGATCTACCCAAGGACAAATCCAATAGATTAGTATTAGAAGTCCTTAGGTATGATTGAAAAAAAAAAAGGAGAAAATGAGAAAGGAGAAAGAAGGGGTTGAAGAATTAAAAAGAAAAGTTATGAAAAAGGGTGAAAAGAAATAGCCCTCCAAATGTTCAACCTTAGGGCAGACACCGGGTTCAACTCATATGCTACTGGCTGTTACTAAGGTGACACCGGTATTGAAGACAAGACGTCATGACCCAGTGACGCGCTGCACTAAACCTTCTTAACCACTCAAGTTCTCTTAAAAGAGCTTGTTTCATTCTCACGGGGAACCGGCATAATCTATCGACCTATCTCTTAGAGATGGTTGATATTGAAGCAGGAGACCTCTCCCTAATCTCCGCATAGGAAACCAAATGTGCACTTATCGAGTCTAGAGCCCCGAGATTCATCAAAAGATCTCATAGGAACACATGATATTTCTACACTGGTTGTTCATCATTAAGGACGCCAGATGTAAACTTTAGAGTCCTACGCAGATCTTAGCAATCTGCCAGAACATTTATGAGAGGATTCACTTTTGTGATTCTCAATGATTGAATGGAAACTCCTGCCAGGGTCAACATCAAGCAGCCCTGACAGCAGGTCACTTCGGTAATTCTTTATGGGTTACGCTTAGTGTTCGCGGTGGTTTCAAACGGTCTACAGTCGTGGAGTGATCCCCAGCGACTCACCCAGTCATTGAGCTACTTAGTAGGTCTCGTAAGCTCTCTCGAGAGTATCTGACATGGGAACGGCCTTGGTAAGGGTTAGAAGGAGTCTTCACACTATGCTGTTGACGATCTCTAATTCTTATCTGTAAGTACCGGATGTTTTATTGCTAACTGTTTATATGCAGGGACACTTCATCTCCATGGCGACAGATTCCACATGCTCATACTTACATCTGGAAGTTAAAAAAAAGCTCCCTCAAAGATCTATACAACACAAAGTTCAAAGAAAGATTCTACGCCAAAAAGAAGAATCTACAAAGTATAAAGACTAAAGATCAAAGTGAAGGAAAGGGAACTACGTGCATATGAATATCAAAGTCCAAAGATGTATGAGCATGTTGGAATGGCAAACAACCACCACAGACGCAGAAGTGACGAAAGGCAGATTACTCCACATCGCAAAGGAACAAAGAACGATGAAAATTCAGTTATCAAAGATCACAAAGCATGAAGGAACAAAGACTAAAGACTATTCTACAACGACACACAAAGTAAAAGACAAAGAACACGGAAGACCCACTCACGTGGAGCATCATTCGAATGACCAACCCTTAGGGGGAGATTGTTAGCATTAAAAATATGTATTATGAAGTGATGGTCATTCTCATATTGTAACTTTGTGTCGTTTGTTAAGATTAGTAATAGTTTAGTCATTGGGCCTTGGACTTGGCAAGCTAATATGTTATATGCTATGTTTCATAAGCCTAGTTATCCAACCATGTAACCAAGTCCAAGCCCAAGCCTATAGAAAGCCCATCCATCTCATGTGATGGAAGTATAAAAGGCACCTTACCTCTCATTTGTAAGGTGTGCTTGTGTGTGTATTTGTGTGTGTTTTCTTTAATAAAAGCTCTCATATTTCATCTATCTCTCTAATATATACGAAATACATATATCTCATACAAGTCACCATCTTTCCATCTTTCCTTCTTCTAATCTTCTATATTTGTGATAAAGTTGTGAAATCTATGGTCCTACAGAAAAAGAAAAAGAGAAAAACATACGGACTACCATCCCGTTTTCATTCTATGTTCATTTTATGTTTTTGTTATTTTTCATTTGATAGCTTAAGTCGAGTCTAGTCTTGGCTTAGCAACGCCTTATTGTACATGTAATTAACTAAGATTGTTAACTCGCCACCAGTAAAACTTCCTTTATCCAACAAAACCGTGTAATTCATATCCCTACACCTAACGTTATAACCCTTTAAAAGACCTCTTTGATAGTTTATCCTAGGTGCTTACGCCATGTGGTGGAGGTTTGATCCTTTCCCAAGCCTATGGTAATCTATTTTGCTATGACAGGTAGTGAGAGATATCTTCCATTTCCATAATGTTATATTACTTTATTACACCCGAGAGATGTGAGTATCTAAACACTATTTGTGAGGTGCTTGTGTATGACCTCCGTGCTTGTCTATTGGTCTTTAGTGGAACGATTATTTGTTGTAATTACTTTTATATTAGTGTTAAATGACCCCTAACTTGTCTTTTGAGTAGAATAAAAGCTCATTTGCTTGAGGACAAGCAAATCTCAAGTGTAAGGGTATATGATGAGGCGAAAAATGATCCGTTTTTAGGGGGTCATTTAAGCCCGAATCCGACTTTATTTGATCAAATATTGCCCTAAATCGTTCCTTTTGTGATTTTAGGTGTTTGGAGAGTGAATTCTGGAAAAGAGGTTATTTTGGACGTTTTTGGAGCATAAAGTGAAGAAAACGGCAAAGTACCAAAAATCCAAGCTGAAGATGCAAGGTGACGGCGTCAAGACTTCCTTCTTGACGGCGTCAGACATGATGAATATTTTACCGTAGCTGGTGACGGCGTCAGATGGAGAGATGACGACGTCAAAGTGGCCAAGAATAATTTACCGTAGGTGGTGACGGCGTCACATAGGCCGGCACAAGTGGATCTAGGGCGTCCGAGGAAGTATATGGCGGCGAGGTGACGGCGTCAGACTTTACTCTTGACGCCGTCAGAACGATTTTCCTATATATAGTTTTCTAGTTTTTTCATTAAAAGGAGAGAAGTTTTGGTGAAACCCTAAAGACGATTTTGGTGCCTCTTTTACAGGTTTTTCAAGGGTTCCAAACCCTTGAGACCTTGCATTGTAATTGAGATAAGTATACTCTTAATTCAATCAATATGTCTATGTGTTGGTTGTTTATCTTTTGTTCTTATCTTAATTCTACTATGCTAGGCTAGATTTTCTTTGTGTTTGCTTAGATCTAATGAAACCTAGATGTTGATTATGTGTTGATTACTTGTCTATTCTTGTTCTTGGATGAATGATATTATATGTTAGGCTTAAGAAAACTGGCAGATCTCCAAATGGTAACATGCTTGAACGTCTTAAGAAACATGAACCGAGGCGTACTAGGTCTTTATTGGTTGTATTTAATGCATGAGCCACTGTTTACAATCCCTATAGTTGTGCTGGGTCATGGTGTAGGAGGAGATAAGAGCTCATAGAGTTGGGGAGTTATGTATGCCACCCCACGAATGGTATTAAGGAATACAATCCGTCATCCATACAAGTGTAACAAGTAATTGACATGTAAAAGATATCTAGGGAGTAATGAAGTCTAAGTAAACACAATCTCTCCAAATACTGCTCACAACCTTAGTTTAATATTAGCGTAATTTCATTTTCATTAGTTTAATATAATTATATAATAGTTTTTGGGTTAGTTGAATAGCAACTAATTCCGCCCACTCTTTCAAAACCCGAGATTTTACTTGCTTTCATAAAATATAAAAACACAAAAATAATCATCTTTCATCTCTAGAACTATTAATTAGGCTTTCTAATCCTAGCGACACTATTCCTAAGCTGAACGATCAATCCCCCGGTACTTGTCACTATACTATACTACAACGATCAGGTACACTGCCTGGTGGGGGTTGTAAGCCTCGCGAGATCCCTCGAGAGGTAAAGCAAGGTGCGATTCCCACGCATCAGACCTACAAAAAAAATCAGGACCCACAAAATGAATCAGGGACCCACATTTATAGCACAAAATTGTAGCCAATTGACTACAATTAATTGTAGCTAATATTTTCCCTATATATATATAGTGTGATTGGTTAGTGGTTAGTTGTGAAGAAGAAAAGTTAGGAAGAAGATTGGTGTGTAGAAGATAGTTGTGAAGAAGATTGGTGTGTAGAAGATAGGTGTGAAGAAGATTGGTGTGTAGGAGATAGGTGTGAAGAAGTGGTGTGATTAAGTAGTGAATAGGTGTGAAATAGTTGTGTAGAAGGTGTGAATAAGTTGTGACATAGTTGTGGTATGTAAATTGGTGTGTAAGGTTTTCTCCGCCATAAGGGAGCTTGTTGACATAGTGAAGAAAACTCTCGAGTTAGGTGCTCGGGGAGTGGAGTTGGGCAAGGAAGGTGACCTTGTAGCCGAACCACTATAAATCTCTTGTCTCGCGGTTCGATCTTTCCAACTCTCATCTATTTCTTTACTTACATTATTATTGCTTTATCGTACATATTTAGTGTTATTCATATTATGCATGACTTGATTTCATATAGCATCGAATCTATATTTTTGAAAACAAAGAAAACTTTCAAAGAATCTTTTGTAACAAATTAAAAAGACGTAAAACTATTCAACCCCCCCTTCTAGTTTTCCAAAATTGGTATCAGAGCCAAGTCGAACAAGATTTTTTAAAATATATTGTATTTTAAAACTTGTAACGATCTATGGAATCTTTAAAATATTTAGAAGGGCAATCTATGCAAAGACCACCATTATTTGAAAGTGATGGATTTTTATATTGGAAAAATAGATTCGAAACTTATGTGAAATCAAAAGATCTTGATCTTTGGCATATTATTACTTTTGGTGATTTTCCCCCTATTCAATATAATGTTGAAACTAAAATGGATGAAATTGTACATTTTGAAAAACAAAATGATGATTTGAAAAAGAAACTAGCAAAAAATAATGAGGCTAAAATGGTTATTTATAATGCGTTACCACGCAAAGAATATGAAAGAATTTTTATGGGTAAAACCGCAAAAGAAATTTGGGATTCTTTACTAATTACTCACCAAGGTAATAGTCAAGTTAAAGATAACAAAATAGATCTTCTTTTACAACAATATAAACAATTTACGATTCCGGAAGAGGAATCAATTGATAATGCTTTTGCTAAATTTAACACCATTATCACAAGTTTAAAAGCACTTGATGAGACATTTTCTAGTAAAAATTGTGTTAGGAAATTTTTTAGATCATTGCATCCGAAATGGCGAGCTAAGGTCACAGATATTGAAGAATCAAAGAATTTGATGACGTTGTCACTAGATGAACTAATTGGCAACTTGAAGGTCCATGAAGAAATTATAAGAAGAGATTCGGAAATGGTCAAAGTCAAGAAAGAACAAACCAAATCCATTGCTCTAAAATCCAAAAAGGAACCTAGTGACGATGATGATTCAAGTGACGAAAGTGAAGACGAAGAATATGCAATGGTCGTAAGAGAATTCAAGAAATTCTTCAAGAGACGAGGAAGATTCACTAGATCACCACGAGACGAAAGAAAACCGTTCCAAAGAACTAGAAGTGACAACTACGGGAAAAGAAAATGCTTTAGATGTGGAAGTCTAAATCATCTCATTGGCGAATGTCTAAAGCCGCCGGGTTATGAAAATCAAGGCGCATTTGTTAGTGGAACATGGAGTGATAGTGACAAAGAAGAAGTGGAAAAATCAAGAGACGAAAAGTGTTTTATGGCAAAAGGAACCGACGAAATATGTTTAGGAATTGACTTGGAGCCTGACGAATGGATCAAGGATAGCGGATGTTCGAGGCACATGATGGGGAACCGCAAGCTATTCTCTACATACAAGGCATACAATGGAGGTAACGTTATTTTCGGTAGTGACTTACGTGGAAAAATCATTGGCAAAGGTACGATTTCTCAAGACTCACTTACTATTGAAAATGTAGAGCAGGTAGATAATTTAACATATAACTTGCTTAGTATAGGACAAATATGTGATAATAAATGTAGAGTCACTTTTACCGAAGAGGATAGCGAAATAGTTAAGAATGGAAAAATTATAGGTAGAGGAAGTAGGAAAGGAGGCATATATGTTATGAAACTAGGAAACAAACCTGCGGATAGGATATGCCTATTGACCCTAGACGAGAACTCCACATTGTGGCATAGGAAATTAGGACATGCTAACATGCAACAAATACAATCTTTGGCCTCTAAGGAACTAGTTAGAAACTTGCCAAATCTAAAATATGACAAGCATTTTTGTGATGCATGTAAAATTGGAAAACAAGTTCATGCTAGTCACAAAGCTAAGAATATAGTATCCACTACTAGGTGCCTAGAACTATTACATATGGATCTTTTTGGTCCATCCGCTGTGCGGAGCTATGGAGGAAACAAATATACCTTAGTAATAGTAGATGACTACTCACGATACACGTGGACTAGGTTTTTAAGTGACAAGACCCAAGCCTTTGAAAAATTCGAAATATTTAGTAAAATGATTCAAAATAAATTAAGATGCACAATAGTAGCCATTAGGATGGACCATGGTAGGGAATTTGACAATGAAATACAATTCGGAAAATATTGTGATTTAAATGGAATATCTCACAATTTCTCCGCTCCTCGTACTCCTCAATCAAATGGCGTAGTAGAAAGAAAAAAATAGGTCACTACAAGAAATGAGTAGAAAAATGTTAAATGAACAATCAATCCCACAAAAATTTTGGTGTCACGCCGTAGATACTTCAACATATATTATTAATAGGGTATCAATTAGGAGAATTCTAGGAAAAACTCCTTATGAGTTACTAAGAGGTAGAAAACCAAACTTAAGCTACTTTAGGGTATTTGGAAGTAAATGTTACATTCTAAACACTAAGGATTACCTCACTAAGTTTGATCCAAAATCGTATGAAGGAATCTTCTTAGGATACTCACAAAATAGTAAAGCATATATAATACTTAACAAGCACTCCATGAAAGTAGAAGAATCACTAAATGTAACATTTGATGAAACACCACCACCTCCTAAAACTTTACCTTTAGAAGATGATGACTTAGTCGAAGAAGAAGCTATTAAGGTTAGTAAAACAAAACCCATAGGAAATGATAATGAAGAAATTAACTTAGGAAATAACGAAATTGTAAATGTTAAAGAATCTAGATCACATCCACTAAATAATATAATAGGACATCTTAACCAAAGAACCCTTAGGTCACAAGCTCAAGATAAAATAATTTCTTTTGTTTCCTCTCAGCAATAGAACCTAAGAATATTAAGGAGACTTTAAAAGATGAAAGTTGGGTTATAGCTATGCAAGAAGAATTAAATCAATTTAAGGCAAATGATGTTTGGGAATTAGTCCCAAATCCAATGAATATGACCATCATAGGAACTAAATGGGTATATAGGAATAAATTAGATGAAAATGGAGTAGTTACTTGGAATAAAGCTAGGTTAGTTACCCAAGGTTATAATCAACAAGAAGGAATTGATTATGACGAAACTTATGCCCCCGTAGCTAGATTAGAATCTATTAGGATACTACTTGCCTATGCATGCGCCCTAGATTTTAAGTTATTCCAAATGGACGTGAAAAGTGCATTCCTTAACGTTGTTATCAATGAGGAGGTATATGTGGCACAACCTCCATGATTCATTGACTTCACAAAACCTGATTATGTTTATAAGTTAAAGAAAGCTTTGTATGGACTCAAACAAGCTCCCAAAGCTTGGTATGATCGATTAAAAGCTTTCCTTATTAAACATGATTATTCCATGGGAATGGTAGATAACACTCTTTTCACTAAAAGGAAAGACCCAAATCTCATCATTGTTCAAATATATGTTGATGACATTATATTTGGATCGACTTGTCAAGACATGTGTGATGAATTTGCCAAAATCATGCATGATGAGTTTGAGATGAGTATGATGGGTGAACTTAACTTCTTCCTAGGATTACAAATAAAACAATTAGAAGATGGAATATTCTTTATCCAATCTAAGTACATTAAGGAAATGCTTAAGAAATTTGGTCTAGAAGATTCAAAACCCATGAAAACTCCCATGTCTAGGGAAGTAAAACTCATAAAGGATGATGAAGGTGAGTCCGTAGATAACACCAAGTATAGAGGAATGATAGGTAGTTTACTATAATTGACAGCAAGTAGACCCGATATCATGTTTAGTGTTTGCCTTTGTGCCCGTTTTCAAGAGGATCCCAAAACCTCTCACCTAGAAGCGGTTAAGCGTATCTTCCGATACATTAAAGGCACTATACATTTAGGATTATGGTATCCTAAGGGATCCGGCATAGAAACCATCATCTATGCGGATTCGGATCATGCGGGAGACTACGTAGATAGAAAAAGCACTAGCGGTATTTGCACGTTTATAGGATGTTGTCTAACATCTTGGTTTTCGAAGAAGCAAACCGCTCTTGCTATTTCTACCACCGAAGCCGAATATGTAAGCGCTGGAAAGGCATGTCAACAAGCACTATGGATGAAACAAGCTCTTATAGACTATGGCATTAGGTTAGAAAACGTTCCCATTATGTGCGATAACAAAGGTGCGATAGATTTAAGTAAAAATCCGGTGCAACACTCTAGGACTAAACATATAGAAATACGCCATCACTTTCTTAGAGACAATGTACAAAAAGGGAACATATCTATAGAAAAAGTTGCATCGGAAGATAACATTGCGGATATATTCACTAAACCCCTTAAGCGTGAATTATTCAATCACTTGCGTTTAGGATTAGGAATGATGGAACAAGTTGACTAAATTCTATTGCATTTTGATTTTTTTTTCTCTTTTAATTTTTGCATAGGATTTACTTTTCTTCCACTTCTCTATTTCTGAGTCTAGGAATCTATTTCGCACAAAATTGAAGATTGGGAAATACTATTTTCTTTGCATATACTCTTTTGTAAAACCCAATCAATTTTTTTTTTAAAATTATTCTCACATCTAGGAATTACATGAACATCATTTTCCTTGCATTGTTGACTTATGCTAAAAACATTTTTCTTCCAAAATCATGCATAAACTCTCACATAAATCGTCAAGGTATATAATCTAATATATATCTTTGACATTCATGATTGAGCAAAAATCGAATCAAGGAGATTTTGGATTGTTTCTTAAGAATTTTTTTTTTGTGTATTTAGAAGTCGAAACAATCACAACTCCACATTTGTTGCATATAGGCACACACTAGGACAAAATCACTAATAACATTGTCATCTTGTTTCATCACTAGCTTTTTGACTCACTAGTTGCCTTTGCCTTTGATCTAAGATAGTTTCCGTAGGAAGTTTAAGTGCTCTTGCCTTTATTTGTCTCTTTTAGCTTATTATGTGTTGCTTATTTGCTCTTTTGCTTAAGTGTTTTTGCATGCATGCTATATCTTGATTAGATTAGATGCTATATTGCCTAAAGGAATTGAACTTGCTTGAATCCAAATCCAAAAACACAACCTTTCTACATACTTTCTGCCAAAAACCCTTTTCTGGTAATCTGGGAACCATCAGATGGGCGGCCCCCTTAATTATGTAAGGCGGCCCCCTTAATTTTAAGGGGACCGCCCCCTAATTAAGGGGACCGGCCATCTGCTGGACGGATTTACAGAATCTTTTCTTCTTTTTAGCCCATTTCAACCTACATTTCCCATTTTTCACCAACATATTTTGTCCTAATCTCCCAAACAAACTTCATCCATCCATAAACACAAAAATCTTACACTATAAATATCCCCAATCTTCCACTCTCTCCATTCATCCCTTCATGACTTCTCCAAACAAACCAAAACCAAAAGCCTCAAGGCTTGCAAGGATGACGGAAAAACCCGTTTGACGAAGAAAAAGCCCTCGAAACAGATCCATCATAACCAATGAAGTTGGAAATCACTCAACACCTCCAACCACTTACTTCCCAAACTTTACACCAAATTCACAAGGACATTCATTTGATCCTCTTTACAAACCATACAACATTGGCCAAACATCTTCCATCATGCCAAACCACTAATCTCATCCTCCAACCATTTATAATGATCCATACAAGTTTGATCAACCATCCAACTACAATTCCAACTACACAAACCCAATTCATCCATATCAACACAATGACTCTCTCCGCATTGCCACGGAAAAGCAAAAGTTCCGTGATGAAATATCCCAAATCCATGATCTTAGTGATCTCAGTGCCTTGTATCTTGCACAACGCAACAAAGGGAAACTTCCATCATCACCCTACAACAATTGCCTACCCCACTCTCTCAACTTGGATCAAGTTACAAACCACACTCACTATTGCCCTTGTTGCATCTTCTTTCAAAAACAAATTCAATACTTGAGTGAAGATATTTCTCGGATTGAATATCTCCTCACTCGTCCTCATCCGATACCACCCTTAACACGATACAACATCGTAAGATCCACCTCTTCCGCTCCATACCCCACTCCATATCCCTCTCCATCTAACAACTAAGCCTTATGCTTATGTTCCCCTTCAAGCAAAATAAAACAATCAACCATGGGTTGTAAGCAAGTCCAAGTGCTCTCTTAGGCAATATAGGACTATGTCTCTTTTGTTTTATTGTAATCAATATGCTTCAAACATATTGAATGTTTTAATGCTAATCATTTCTATGATGCTTGAATGAATCTATTTGCATAATTGTTGTTTTGCATGTATATGTGTCTTGTTCTCTTCAAATATGTTTGTAGCCAAGACTTCTATAGCTCGTTCCCTTGGTGCTCTGAAATGAGGGGGAGCATACATCAAGGGGGAGCATTCTACCCGTTTAATCTTCCTTCACGAAGCTTACTCGGCTTAACCTTTTTGATTTTACAAAAAGGGGGAGAAGAGAAATGTAAACTCTATAATACTTGTCTAAAAACAAATTTTAGATCTATTGAGTTTAAGGTTTTGTAAAAATCAAAAAGGGGGAGATTGTTGACATAAATAATGCCTAAAAACATTATTAACATATTATCAATATCTTTATGTTTTGATTATTACAAAATATAAACTCATAGAACTAAAATTTGTGACATAAACAAGTATTTAGTGATTAACATTCTCTTTACATCCAAATCACTTAAGGTATGAACAAACAAAGTGTTTAGTGCAATTTATGATCAAAGGAAAACTTAATTAAGTATTACAAAGTTTATATAATTATATAAACATATTACATATTTTTGAAAAACACTTTTGGTAATAAAGAAAAATGTTTTATTCATACTAAATATATGAATTCAAAATTTTAACCAAAATCAGTTAGTTTTTCACCAAATAAACTTTCCCCACTAAAAAAAAAAATCTGGCCGTTACAGCTGGGCGGCCCCCTTAATTATAAAGGGCGGTCCCCTTAATTTTAATGGGACTGGCCACGCTCCTCTGTCAGAATCTGTTGCCTATAAATACCACCTTAAATCTGGAATTTTTCATACCTTTTGCACCTCTAAACTTTCTGTTCTAAATCTCCATTTCCAATCTCTAAATCCTTTGATCATACATTCTTAAATCTTTGTTTCAAAGTGATCCAAACATCATCCTATCAAGTGCAAAAGAAGAATACTTCTATCCCTCAAGACAAGAAGTATTACAACTTGTTGTGATCTCCACATCTAAGTTGTTAGAGCATCATCATTGTGTTCATCTCATTGTGTGATTAGTTGTGAATATTTTTTAGAAGATAGTTTAGTTATATATATATATATATATATATATATATATATATATATATATATATATATATATATATATATATATAGTGTGATTAGTTAGTGGTTAGTTGTGAAGAAGAAAAGTTAGGAAGAAGATTGGTGTGTAGAAGATAGTTATGAAGAAGATTGGTGTGTAGAAGATAGGTGTGAAGAAGATTGGTGTGTAGGAGATAGGTGTGAAGAAGTGGTGTGATTAAGTAGTGAATAGGTGTGAAATAGTTGTGTAGAAGGTGTGAATAAGTTGTGACATAGTTGTGGTGTGTAAATTGGTGTGTAAGGTTTTCTCCGCCATAAGGGAGCTTGTTGACATAATGAAGAAAACTCTCGAGTTAGGTGCTCGGGGAGTGGAGTAGGGCAAGGAAGGTGACCTTGTAGCTGAACCACTATAAATCTCTTGTCTCGCGGTTCGATCTTTCCAACTCTCATCTATTTCTTTACTTACATTATTATTGCTTTATCGTACATATTTAGTGTTGTTCATATTGTTCATGACTTGATTTCATATAGCATCGAATCTATATTTTTGAAAACAAAGAAAACTTTCAAACAATCTTTTGTAACAAATTAAAAAGACGTAAAACTATTCAACCCCCCCCCCCCCTTCTAGTTTTCCACACTAAGTGTGCACTTATCGAGTCTAGAGCCTTGAGATACATTAAAGATCTCTTAGGAACACTTAGTATTTCTACAACTGGTGTTCTACATCAATGGACACCAGCTATAAATTATCGAGTCCTTCGTAGATCTTAGCAATCTGCCAAGAACGTTTATGAGAGAATTACAAATGTATTTCTCAATGATTGAACGGAAATTCCTGCCAGGGTTAACATCAAGCAGCCCTGACAGCAGGTCACTTCGGTAATTCTTTATGGGTTACGCTTAGTGTTCGGGGTGGTTTCAAATGGTCTACAGTCGTGGAGTGATCCCCAGCGACTCACCTAGTCATTGAGCTACTTAGTAGGTCTCGTAAGCTCCTTCGGGGGTATCTGACATGGGAACGGCCTTCATAAGGATTAGAAGGAGTCTTCACACTATGTTGTTGACGATCTCTAATTCCTTATCTGTAAGCACCGGTTGATTTATTGCTAACTGTTTACCTGCAGCTATACATCATCTCCATGGCGAAAGATTCCACATGCTCATACATGCATCACAAAGTCAAAGGAAAGTTCTCATAAAGATCAAAAGATAGCAATAGTCAAAGAAAGATTCTACGGCAAAAATAAGAATCTACAAAGTAAAGTGACAAAGATCAAAGTGAATGAACGGGAATAACAAATGTATGTATGACAAAGACGTAAGACGTATGAGCATGTTGGAATGGCAGACAACCACCACAAACACAGAAGTGACGAAAGGCAGATGACATCATTGGATCACTTCAAGAACAATGAAGCATGATGAACTGGAACTATGATTCATCTAATGATTCTTAAAGACATCAAGAGCTATGAATGTTAAAGTTTAAAGACAAAGATGATGATGTTGCGCAACCTTCAATGACCAACACTTAGGGGGAGATTGTTAGGATCATATTTTATTTATAGAAAGTGTCGGTCATTAATATGTAGTGATAGGTAGCTTTAGAATATCATTATGATGAAGTTTATGTTTAGTATTCTTGTTTTGTAAAAGTCTAAGGGCTATTAGTGTAATAATGTAAAAGATAAGAGATGCCCTAGACTACAACTATAAATACTCTTGTAAACCTCATTTGAGAGGTTGGTTCTCTTAGTAATATCAAGATTATTAGTTTCACACACTAGAGTTCCCACTCACTCTCTCTGTCTCTAGTTACTTTCTCTCTCTAGGATTAGGCATGATTCACAAGTGATTAAGGTTGTTGTACGGTCCTACAACTTGCCTCAAGACACTTGAAGCCCTTGAGGTATTATCTAACTCTTCTCCATCTAATAATAATTTAGATATTCATAGATTGCAAAAAGAAAATGAAGAATTAATCAAACTTAATGAACACATATTAAGAGATATTGAAAAGCATGCAACGAATAAACATAAGCTCAATAAAGATATTAGTAAACTTGAACATAAATTGATACTACTTAAATTTGAGAAAAGTGGTATTGACTTAAACAAAATGTTACATGAGCAAAACCCTTTCATTACAAGGGAGGTGTTGGTTTTTCGGAAAATGATAAAAATACATCTACAAGTCAAGATAAACCTATTGTATTTATAAAAGAAGGTTGCAAACCAAAAGTTACCGAATCTGACGCGCTGACTAACGCATCAATGTGCCAGAAGTCTGAGTAACAATGGCTCATCATTAAATGCTTTCGCTAAACCATACTTTCCTCAAACTTCTTGTGTAATCACCCATAATGATACTCTTTGTGGAAAACTAGAAGGTGGGTTGAATAGTTTTACGTCTTTTTAATTAGTTGTAAAAAGAGTTTTAGTGTTTACTTAATTTCTAAAACTTAGATTCGATAATATGTGATCTCAAGTATTGCACAATACAAAAAAATATCAATACGAAATATATTACAATGATAAGTAATGAAATAAGTGAGAGATGGAAAGATCGAACCGCGAGACAAGAGATTTATAGTGGTTCGGCTACAAGGACACCTTCCTTGCCCTACTCCACTCCCCGAGCACCTAACTCGAGAGTTTTCTTCACTATATCAACAAGCTCCCTTATGGCGGAGAAAACCTTACACACCAATTTACACACCAATATACACACCAATTTACACACCAATAATCACACCACAACACCTTCACACCTAAGTCACAACTTCTACACACCTTCTTCAAGTCAATCTACTTCACCACTAACTACTTCAACTCTATCTTCTTCACACCAATAGATTTACTAGCTTTTATTCTTCACACCAAGCTATCAACTAATCACACAATCTATATCTAACACAACTATCTACAAGCAAATATTCACAACAATCTTCACAAAGAATATGTAAATAATCTTGATGATACACCAACAACTTGGATGTGGAGATCACAACAAGTTGTAATACTTCTTGTCTAGGAAGATACAAGTATTCTTCTCTTTCACTTGAGAGGATGGAAATTGGATCACTTTGAAACAAAGAATATATACACTTATGATCAAAGGATGAGAGAATAGAGAAATAGATCTAGATCAGAAAGTTTAGAAGTGCAAAAGGTGAGGAAAAAGTGTGAACTGATCCAGTATTTATAGGGGAGAAAAACACTGTTCTGGAGCGTGGCCGGTCCCCTTAATTAGTGGCTGGTCCCCTTAATGATTAAGGGGGCCGCCTAAGGAATTAAGGGGGCCGCCCATTTCAGAACGTTGGTTTTTCTTGTCTTTTAGTGGGGAATATTTTTCTGGATAGAATTTGCCATTTTTGGTTGGAAATTTGAAATCATATATTTATTATAAATTAAACATATTCTTTTAATTCCAAAAGTAATTTTGTAAAAGATATAAGATGTTTAATACATTTTATAAAAATTCTAGTGATTAGAAAAATTTCCTTTGATCATGAAATGTAATAAACCCTTTGTTTATTCATACCTTAAGTGATATGGAAGCAAAGACAAATATTAAGCACTAAAAACTTGTTTACGTCATAAGTTTTAGATTAATGAGTTTATGCTTTGTAATTATCAAAACATAGAGACATTGTTAATATGCTAACAGTGTTTTAAGACATTATTTATGTCAACAATCTCCCCCTTTTTTGATAATTACAAAACCTTAAACTCATTAGGTCTAAAAAATAATTTTTAGACAAGAATTTAGAGTTTAACATTCTCTTCTCCCCCTTTTTGTAAAATCAAAAAGGTTAAAGCTCCCCCTTGATGTATAATCCCCCTCATTTGAGAGCACCAAGGAGATGAGCTATGGAAATCTTGGCTACACAAAATATTAGAAGAGAGCAAGGCAAATATACATGCAAAGCAATAGTTATAAAAATAGATTCATTCAAGCATCATAGAAAGCATTACAACATTTAATATGCTTAAGTCATATTAATCATAATAAAACAAAAGAAAAGACATAGTCCTATATTGCCTAGAAAGAGCACTTGGACTTGCTTGCAACTCATGGTTGATTGTTTTATTTGCTTGAAGGATAACATAAGCATGAAGCTTAGTTGTTAGATGGAGAGGGATATGGAGAGGGGTATGGAGCGGAATAGGTGGCCCTTACGATATTGTATCGTGTTAGGGGTGGAATGGGATGAGGTCGAGTGAGGAGATATTCAATCCAAGAAATATCTTCACTCTAGTAAAGGATTTGTTTTAGGAGAAAGATGCAACAATGGCAATAGTGAGTGTGGTTTGTAACTTGATCCAAGTTGAGAGAGTGAGGAAGGCAATTGTTATAGGGTGATGATGGAGGTTGCCCCTTGTTGCGTTGTGCAAGATGCATGGCATTGAGATCACTAAGATCATGGATTTTTGATATTTCATCACAGAACTTTTGCTTTTCCGTGGGAATGTGGAGAAATTCATTGTGTTGATATGGATGAATTGTGTTTGTGTTGTTGGAGTTGTAGTGGGATGGTTGATCAACCTTGTATGGATCATTACAAGGGATTTGAGGATGAGGTGAGTGATTTGGCATGAAGGAAGATGTTTGGCCAATGTTGTATGGTTTGTAAGTAGGATCAAATGAATGTCCTTGTGAATGTGGTGGAAAGTTTGGGAAGTAAGTGGTTGGTGGTGTTGAATGACTTCTAACTTCATTTGTTATGATGGATTTGTTTCGAGGGCTTTTTCTTCGCCAAATGGGTTTTTCCGTCATTCTTGCAAGCCTTGAGGCTTTTGATTTGGGTTTGTTTGGAGAAGCCATGAAGGGATGAGTAAGAGTTTTGAGGATTGTGGTTATTTATAGTGTAAGATTTGTGTGTTTATGGATGGATAAAGTTTGTTTGGGAGATTAGGACAAATTGTGTTGGTGAGGATTGGGAAATGTAGGTTGAAATGGGCTAAAAAGCAGAAAAGATTCTGTAAACCCGACCATCAGATGGCCGGTCCCCTTAATTAGGGGGCGGTCCCCTTAATGATTAAGGGGGCCGCCTTACAAAATTAAGGGGACCGCCCATCTGGTGATTTCCAGGTTGCCAGAATTGGGTTTTTGGCAGAAAATTTGCAGAAAGGTTATGTGTTTGGATTAGAATTCAAGCAAGTTCAATTCTCTTAGGCAATATAGAGTCTAATCTAATCAAGATATAGCATGCATGCAAAAACATATATGCAAAAGAGCAAATAATCAACACATAATAAGCAATAGGAGGTAAACAAAGGCAAGCACACTTAAGCTTCCTAAGGCACCTATCTTAGATTGAAGGCAAGGATAATTAGTGAGTGAAAAACTAGTGATGGATCAAGATGACACCATTATTATTGAATTTGTCCTAGTGAGTGTCTATATGCAACAAATGTGGAGTTGTGATTGTTTCGACTCCTAGATGCACAACGAAATAACGATCCTAAGAAACAATCCAAATGATCTCCTTGATTCAATTTTTGCTCGATCATGAATGTCAAAGACATATATTAGATTATATACCTTGACAATTTATGTGTGAGTTTATGCATGATTTTGAAATACAATGTTTTTAGAATTAGTCAACAATGCAAGGAAAATGATCTTCATGGGGTTCCTAGATTGTGAGAATAATTTTTAGAGAAAATTGATTGAGTTTTACAAAAAGGTTTATGCAAAGAAAACAAATTTTCCCAATCTTTAATTTTGTGCGAAATAGATTCCTAGACTCAGAAAAGGTGAAATGGAAGAAAAATAAATTTCATGCAAGTATAAATTTGAAATAATTCAATATAATTTAGTCAACTTGTTCCATCATTCCTAATCCTAAACGCAAGTGGTTGAATAATTCACGCTTAAGGGGTTTTGTGAATATATCCGCAATGTTGTCTTCCGATGCAACCTTTTCTATAGATATATTTCCTTTTTGTACATTATCCCTAAGAAAATGGTGACGTATTTCTATGTGTTTAGTCCTAGAGTGTTGCACCGGATTTTTACTTAAATCTATCGCACCTTTGTTATCGCACATAATGGGGACATTTTCTAGCCTAATGCCATAGTCTACGAGAGCTTGTTTCATCCATAGTGCTTGTTGACATGCCTTTCTGGCGCTTACATATTCGGCTTCGGTTGTAGAAATAGCAAGAGCGGTTTGCTTCTTCGAAAACCAAGACGTTAGAAAACATCCCATAAACGTGCAAATACCGCTAGTGCTCTTTCTATCTACGTAGTCTCCCGCATGATCCGAATCCGCATAGACAATGGTTTCTATGCCGGATTCCTTAGGATACCATAATCCTAAGTGTATAGTGCCTTTAACGTATCGGAAGATACGCTTAACCGCTTCTAGGTGAGAGGTTTTGGGATCCTCTTGAAAACGGGCACAAAGGCAGACACTAAACATGATATCGGGTCTACTTGCCGTCAAGTATAGTAATCTACCTATCATTCCTCTATACTTGGTGTTATCTACAGACTCACCTTCATCGTCCTTTGTGAGCTTTACCTCCGTAGATATGGGTGTTTTCATGGGTTTTGAGTCTTCTAGGCCAAATTTATTAAGCATTTCCTTAATGTACTTAGATTGGTTAAAGAATATTCCATCTCCTAATTGTTTTATTTGTAATCCTAGGAAGAAGTTAAGTTCACCCATCATACTCATCTCAAACTCATCATGCATGATTTTGGAAAATTCATCACACATGTCTTGACAAGTCGATCCAAATATAATGTCATCAACATATATTTGAACAATGATGAGATTAGGGTCTTTCCTTTTAGTGAAAAGAGTGTTATCTACCATTCCCATGGAATAATCATGTTTAATAAGAAAAGCTTTTAATCGATCATACCAAGCTTTGGGAGCTTGTTTGAGTCCATACAAAGCTTTCTTTAACTTATAAACATAATCAGGTTCGCGAAGTCAATGAATCCTGGAGGTTGTGCCACATATACCTCCTCATTGATAAAACCGTTAAGGAATGCACTTTTCACATCCATTTGGAATAACTTAAAATCTAGAGCGCAAGCATAGGCAAGTAATATCCTAATTGATTCTAGTCTAGCTACGGGGGCATAAGTTTCATCATAATCAATTCCTTCTTGTTGATTATAACCTTGGGCAACTAACCTAGCTTTATTCCTAGTAACTATTCCATTCTCGTCTAACTTGTTCCTATATACCCATTTGGTTCCTATGATAGTCATATCCTTTGGATTTGGGACTAGTTCCCAAACATCATTTGCCTTAAATTGATTTAATTCTTCTTGCATAGCTATAATCCAACTTTCATCCTTTAAAGCCTCGCTAATATTCTTAGGTTCTATTGCTGAGAGGAAACAAAAGAAGTTGTTTTTATCTTGGGCTTGTGACCTAAGGGTTCTTTGGTTAAGATGTCTTATTATATTATCTAATGGATGTGATCTAGATTCTTTAATATTAACGGTTTCGTTATTTTCTAAGTGAATGTCTTCATTATCATTTCCTATGGGTTTTGTTTTACTAACCTCAATGGCTTCATCTTCGACTAAATCATCATCTTCTAAAGGTAGCGTTTTAGGAGGTGGTGGTGTTTCATCAAATGTTATATTTAGTGATTCCTCTACTTTCATGGAGTGTTTGTTAAGTATTATATATGCTTTACTATTTTGTGAGTATCCTAAAAATATTCCTTCATATGATTTTGGATCAAACTTAGTGAGGTAGTCCTTAGTGTTTAAGATATAGCATTTACTTTCAAATCCCCTAAAGTAGCTTAAGTTTGGTTTTCTATTTCTTAATAACTCATAAGGAGTTTTTCCTAGAATTCTTCTGATTGATACCCTATTTAAAATATAAGTCGATGTATCTACGGCGTGACACCAAAATTTTTGTGGAATGGATTGTTCATTTAACATAGTTCTACTCATTTCTTGTAGTGACCTATTTTTTCTTTCTACTACCCCATTTGATTGAGGAGTACGAGGAGCGGAGAAATTGTGAGATATTCCATTTAACTCACAATATTTTCCGAATTGTACTTCGTTATCAAATTCCCTACCATGGTCCGTCCTAATGGCAACTATTGAGCATCCTAATTTATTTTGAATCATTTTACTAAATATTTCGAATTTTTCAAAGGCTTGGGTTTTGTCACTTAAAAACCTAGTCCACGTGTATCGTGAGTAGTCATCTACTATTACTAAGGTATATTTGTTTCCTCCATAGCTCCGCACAGCGGATGGACCAAAAAGATCCATATGTAATAATTCTAGGCACCTAGTAGTGGATACTATATTCTTAGCTTTGTGACTAGCATGAGCTTGTTTTCCAATTTTACATGCATCACAAAAATGTTTGTCATATTTTAGATTAGGCAAGTTTCTAACTAATTCCTTAGAGGCCAAAGATTGTATTTGTTGCATGTTAGCATGTCCTAATCTCCTATGCCACAATGTGGAGTTTTCGTCTAGGCTCGTTAGGCATATCCTATCTTCAGGTTTGTTTCCTAGTTTCATAACATATACACCTCCTTTCCTAATACCTCTACCTATAATTTTTCCATTCTTAACTATTTCGCTATCTTCTTCGGAAAAGATAACTCTACATTTATTATCGCATATTTGGCCTACACTAAGTAAGTTATATGTTAAATTATTTACATGCTCAACATTTTCAATAGTAAGTGAGTCTTGAGAGATCGTACCTTTGCCAATAATTTTTCCACGCAAGTCACTACCAAAAATAACGTTACCTCCGTTGTATGCCTTATATGTAGAGAATAGCTTTCGGTTCCCTGTCATGTGACTCGAGCATCCACTATCCTTGATCCATTCGTCAGGCTCCAAGTCAATTCCAAGGCATATTTCGTCGGTTGCTTTTGCCATGAAACACTTTTCTTCTCTTGGTTTTTCCACTTCTTCTTTGTCACTATCACTCCATGTTCTACTAACAAATGCACCTTGATTATCATAACTCGGCGGCTTTAGACATTCACCAACGAGATGATTTGGACTTCCACATCTAAAGCATTTTCTTTTCACGTAATTGTCACTTCTATTTCTTTGGAACGATTTTCTATCATCATGTGATGATCTAGTGAATCTTCCTCGTCTTTTGAAGAATTTCTTGAATTCTCTTACGGCCATTTCATATTCTTCATCTTCACTCTCGTCACTTGAGTCACTATCATCACAAAGTTCCTTTTTGGCTTTTAGAGCAACGGATTTGACTTGTTATTTCTTGACTTTAACCGTTTCCAAATCTTTTCTTATAATTTCTTCATGGACCTTCAAGTTGCCAATAAGCTCATCTAGTGACAATGTCATCAAATTCTTTGATTCTTCAATAGCCGTGACTTTAGCTCGCCATTTCAGATGCAATGCCCTAAGAAATTTCCTAACACAATTTTTACTAGAAAATGTCTCATCAAGTGCTTTTAAACTTGTGATAATGGTGTTAAATTTAGCAAAAGCATTATCAATTGATTCCTCTTCCGGAATCGTAAATTGTTCATATTGTTGTACAAGAAGATCTATTTTGTTATCTTTAACTTGACTATTACCTTGGTGAGTGATTAGTAAAGAATCCCAAATTTCTTTTGCGGTTTTACACATAAAAATTCTTTCATATTCTTTGCGTGGTAACGCATTATAAATAACCATTTTAGCCTCATTATTTTTTGCTAGTTTCTTTTTCAAATCATCATTTTGTTTTTCAAAAGCTACAATTTCATCCATTTTAGTTTCAACATTATATTGAATAGGGGGAAAGTCACCAAAGGTAATAATATGCCAAAGATCAAGATCTTTTGATTTCACATAGGTTTCGAATCTATTTTTCCAATATAAAAATCCATCACTTTCAAATAGTGGTGGTCTTTGCATAGATTGCCCTTCTAAATATTTTTCAGATTCCATAGATCGTTGCAAGTTTTAAAATACAATATATTTTAAAATTCTTGCTAAACCTGGCTCTGATACCAATTGTGGAAAACTAGAAGGGGGGTTGAATAGTTTTACGTCTTTTTAATTAGTTGTAAAAAGAGTTTTAGTGTTTACTTAATTTTTAAAACTTAGATTCGATAATATGTGATCTCAAGTATTGCACAATACAAACAAATATCAATACGAAATATATAACAATGATAAGTAATGAAATAAGTAAGAGATGGAAAGATCGAATCGCGAGACAAGAGATTTATAGTGGTTCGGCTACAAGGACACCTTCCTTGCCCTACTCCACTCCCCGAGCACCTAACTCGAGAGTTTTCTTCACTATATCAACAAGCTCCCTTATGGCGGAGAAAACCTTACATACCAATATACACACCAATTTACACACCAATTTACACACCAATAATCACACCACAACACCTTTACACCTAAGTCACAACTTCTACACACCTTCTTCAAGTCAATCTACTTCACCACTAACTACTTCAACTCTATCTTCTTCACTCCAATAGATTTCATAGCTTTTCTTCTTCACACCAAGCTATCAACTAATCACACAATCTATATCTAACACAACTATCTACAAGCAAATATTCACAACAATCTTCACAAAGAATATGTAAATAATCTTGATGATACACCAACAACTTGGATGTGGAGATCACAACAAGTTGTAATACTTCTTGTCTAGGAAGATAGAAGTATTCTTCTCTTGCACTTGAGAGGATGGAAATTGGATCACTTTGAAACAAAGAATATATACACTTATGATCAAAGGATGAGAGAATAGAGAAATAGATCTAGATCAGAAAGTTTAGAAGTGCAAAAGGTGAGGAAAAAGTGTGAATTGATCCAGTATTTATAGGGGAGAAAAACACTGTTCTGGAGCGTGGCCGGTCCCCTTAATGATTAAGGGGGCCGCCTAAGGAATTAAGGGGGCCGTCCATTTCAGAACGTTGGTTTTTCTTGTCTTTTAGTGGGGAATATTTTTCTGGATAGAATTTGCCATTTTTGGTTGGAAATTTGAAATCATATATTTATTATGAATTAAACATATTCTTTTAATTCCAAAAGTAATTTTGTAAAAGATATAAGATGTTTAATACATTTTATAAAAATTCTAGTGATTAGAAAAATTTCCTTTGATCATGAAATGTAATAAACCCTTTGTTTATTCATACCTTAAGTGATATGGAAGCAAAGACAAATATTAAGCACTAAAAACTTGTTTACGTCATAAGTTTTAGATTAATGAGTTTATGCTTTGTAATTATCAAAACATAGAGACATTGTTAATATGCTAACAATGTTTTAAGACATTATTTATGTCAACACTCTTAATGACTTTGTTGAATTCACCAATGATGAGCATGGTAGCAATCTAAACTCTAAGTTTTGTAGTACAAGTAATCTAAATGATGATGATTTTAGTATTATGTTTACCAATGTAGATTGCACTATTAGTAAAAATGGTAACATACTAGCTAAAGGTCATAGGCGAAACAACTTGTATACTTGTTAATCATAGAATATTAGTAACAATATATGCAAAACAAACATGGTAAATAACCCAACGCTTCAGCCTAGGAAATTAGGTCTTACCGACAAGCTAGTAAGCAATTTACCACATGGTAAATAACCCAACGCCTCGGCTTAGGAAATTAGGTCTTGCCGACAAGCTACTAAGCAATTTACCATTGTTGAATTTTGAAAGGCAATATTGTGATACATGTCTAAGGAGTCAAGGAGAAACTAATAATAGGAATTAAAAGGAAGTGACAACTAATAAGGTTTTAGAGTTGATTCACTTGGATTTGTATGGTCTATCTCTGATCCAAAGTTATGAAGGAAACCTCTACACTTTAATGATCATAGATGATTGTTCAAATTACACTTGGATATTATTCTTAGAAAAAAAGGATGGACTCTTAATTAAATTCAACACTTTAAGAAAGAAACTTAAAAAACCTACTGGATTGTTCAATTGTATCAATTAAAACAAATCATAGTAGCAATTTTGATAAAATGCAATTTGGAACCTTTCGTAAACAACATGGAATATCTTATAACTTATCGGGCCCGTTCACTTCTCAATCGCATGAGATTATTGAAAGAACACATCATAAGTTAAGAAAGATGAGTCGAGCCATGCTTGATGAACAATCCATTCCACAAAAGTTTTGGTGTCATGCCCTAGATACCGCTTGTTACATCTTTAATATAGTCTACATAAGAAAGGAAACTAATAAAACACCTTATGAAATACTTAGGAATAGAAAATCATCGCTAGAGTATTTTAGAGTATTTGGTTGCAAAGTATTTATACTTAACACCAAAGAATATCTCACCAAATTCGACCCAAATTCGTATGAAGGTGTGTTCCTGGGATACTCTCAAACTAGTAAAGCATACATAGTGCTTAAAAAGGAAACAATGAGGATTGAGGAATCTCTCAATGTGACCTTTGATGAGAGCATGCCCGAGCCTAAATTATCTCCTTCGGAAGAAGATGATGTGATCAATGAACCAATTGTTCAAGATCAAGAAAGGTCGCCAACATTACAAGTTAATGTTTTGGATGAAGGCAACCCTAAGGAAGTGAGAGAAGCGAGGGGTCATCCTGTACAACAAGTCATTGGTAACTGAATAAAAGGACACTTAGGTCACAAAACAAATAAGTCTAAGTTTTGGCATGACATTTTTCTAAAATCCAATTTGTTTTTGGGACAGGTCTAGATGTTCATGGATAACATGCAACCTAGGAGAACAATCTTTAGGTGCTATTAGAGCTTATGTGATTAAGGCTTATGTGGAGGCATGGATGGAAGACCGAATAAATGTATTCCAAGTGGAAAGATATGTATCAATTCATTATTCAATCAATGATTGATACTATCTAAGATTCTACATGTCTATACTATGTGTTTGAGTAAGAAAACTTGACACAAATTATCTTGATTCATCTTGAAAATTTTGGCTATGTTAAGTTTCCAAGATTAGATAAAATCATTGGATCACAACTCACACTTGTGTTAAAAATTTTATATCTAAATCTACTTGCTCAATTTATGTGTAATATGCATGCTTTGTGTTTAGGAAAGAAGAGAAATGAAAAGATTTTGTGCAAACATACAAACTATTTAGATAGTTGAAGAGAATTCCTATGAATCGAATTTGGTATAGTATTGCAAAACAAACTAAAATACCCAATGAATAGACTAAGTAGGCTAAGCTCCTCATCCGAGATCTTAGGAACTTATGGTGTTAATGCAAGTAACACATAAGGATTATTTATGTCAACACACTACACAACGAACTATGAACCGGAAATATCATGTTTTGTGTATTGACTTTCTATATAATGTGTGATGGTTCATAGGATCTAGCTTGTGTACCTAAAATGAAGAAGCACTTAATAATCATACACATATAACTACACTCATTGAATATCCTACATGAAATACTTGCACTTGGTTCATGTATTGGGTAGATGTAGGTTCAAAATGGTGTTTGATAAAGTCATTTTCAAAAGATTTGATGTCACTTGATCTTCACTCATCAAATATGATAAATTCATGCATATCTTTTGTAAAGAATGCATGAAACTACCATAGGATCTAACATGAGCATTCAAACCCAACCAAACTCATAACTAACTTAATCATAATCACTCATGTCATACAAGAATAATTATCTTCCCCGTACACCACTTTCTTTCAACTCATCTTGTACTAGGAATCTTAGTACTAAGAATGATTATCCTTTGGACTATAGATCTTCCTTAAACATACCTAATTCATACTAATTGGCTATAAAAGGAGTGACTTTGCATCATATATCTTCATCACAACCTTCTTCTTCCTTAAATACACTTATCTTATCTTCAAAAATGGCAACTAAGTTTTTCATGAAACGTGTTGACGAGTCAAACGAAACTAATGTGTATGAACCATTTGAGTACCGTGAATTTCGTGAAGGTCGTGAATGTGAAAAAAATTTCATGTGTGCTACCGATATGAGAAAACCATTCATCAAAGCTAATGCCTTCTCCTTAGTTCGTGACCTACCCATCGAAATTTATCCTAGGCATCTTCAAGAATTCTATGCTAGGTTATATCTAGATCAACCTTATCTTACCCTCAATTTCCGTATGTATGGGCATGGGTATGCATGAAGTTTAAAGAAGTTGGGAAAGGTTTTGAATGTGTGTTCTAAAGGGAACTTGTTCTATACAAGGTCCACAAAGACGGAGGAATTCATGAATATAAGGCACTATCATCCGAGCACTTATGCTCTAGTGGCCCCAATTCATGCCATCATCATTCAAAATACCATTCTACAACCCGACTACCATTGTGTGAAGGCTCCATTCGAACATTGGAACAAATATCAACTTCACGTCAAATTGATGCCTTGGGCGGAGGTGTTGTTGAAGAATGTGTTTATGGAGGTGGAACCTCAAGAGAAGATACCCATCATTGTTGGGTACATGCTCTATTGTATTATGACCGAGACTCCTTTCAACTTTTCTTACTTTATAGCAAAATGAATGGAAGCTTTGGACTATAATAAAGAGCCACTTCCATATGCTAGACTCTTGTCACACATCTTTGACCACATTAAGAGCAAGTACCCAAATGATCATTCAAGAATGATTGAAGTTGATGATATGACCCCAATGGAGGAATCTTTCACAATGGACTCTCTTGAGTTTTGAGTTCTATTCATAAGTTGTTGTAGTTTTTCCTAGGAGTTCTAGGATGTTTTAAGTGTTGTTGCTTTGTTGGTTGTATGACCCATGTTTCTTCTATGAAATAAAATGCTTGTGTTATGATATAATAATCCTCATATGAATATATACATATATAGTATTGCTCTTGCTCATCATTTAGTCTATAAAAGTCATAAAGGGATAATCTTTTTAAAATCTAATTAAAGTGGACAAACACATACACATACATATGTATTATTATGTAAACTAACCCATGTTGCAAGTATCCAAATGGTAACCTAACCCATTTTGAAACTTTCACATGTGAGGATTTCTATGTGTAGCTAGGCCACTGCAAAGGTGAGGCTCTTGACCCATGGAACCTCGCCTTGAAACAAGGGGGAGCAACGATCTAGGGGGAGCTATGTTCAAGGGGGAACATATTTGGGTGCACATACAAGCTTGCTCATTTTTCCCACAGGCCTAAGTTCGAAACCTGGCTTGATTGGAAGTCCCACCTTTTTGATTCGACAAAAGGGGGAGAAAGAAAGCAAGAGCGTGAAGACCATTCAAGAAATGTTAAAGGCTTCACTAAATCACAAGGCGAAGGTCAAGACGCAAGCTACACCAAAGGCGAGCGTGAAGGCCATTCAAGAAATGTTAAAGGCTTCACCAAATTACAAGGCAAAGGTCAAGACGCAAGCTACACCAAAGGCGCGATTTGTCTTCGCTAAGTTTTGTAATTTTATTTGCTTTCGGTTTTTATTTGTCATCATCAAAAAAGGGGATATTGTTGAGGCAACATGATCAAGATCTCTTCTTGTTTTAATGATGAAAAATAAACCATCAAAACACATAAAATAACAAACGTTAGCTCAAAATCACCGGAGCCAATGTCTGCTCCTGGCGCGCTGCCCGCGAGTCAACGCGCGGGTGACGAGCCAAAACACTGTATGGTTCCGGACGAATTTTGAAAGTCGGCTTTCCCCTTACCCGACAAATGTGGATCTTTCAATACAGGTATGAATATGTTATGTGCTTAATTGAGAACACTCGAAACGAGTTTTGAGACTTGAGAGATCCTACTTTTATAGTACCCATTTACGGGAAAACGCTAACTCATGTTTTCTAACTATCGCCTCTAGCCAAGGCTTTTCCAAACTTAGGGAGCTTATATATTTCACGTAACATCATGTTGAAGCATCCATATGCTCATATCCCGTGCTTACGTCTTCTCTAATTACGTAACGGGTTTACTTCCTTATTGATCAAACTAAGTCAAAGGTCACTTTGCGTAAACGCATCCTTTCCCACTTGGGTTATGCTTTACATACGCAAAGCACTTAACTTGTTTGAACCAAGGTATTAGTTGAGAATGTCGAGTCGTGGAAAGTCACGAGATATGAAACTATGGATTCTCGACGTTGTGTTACTTGAACTTATAAGTAACATATGATTTTCTCAACTTATAATCTTAATTGTCTAAACCTTTTCTTCTTAATGACAATTAGATTATGCCTTAATTCTCCTCTTAATCTCATTTCTACAAAAGACAAATCCAATCATATCCAATAAAATCCAAATCATATATTCTCTTACACAATCTCTTACACTCTTACATATTCTCTTACACACTACATCTCAACCATCCATTCCCTTACAGCACATCTCTACTATCCATATTCCCCACATGCTAATTGTTTGAATTCCATGGAAGCTCCCTTTGATCTCAATCATTGAATTCAAACTAAACACATCCATGATCTCAACCATCCATCTTATTTCTTCCCCACATGATTTGGAATATTCCATTAGCATATTCTTTCTTCCTCTCCATTCCATCACATGTGTTGGATCTTCACCATCCATTTCAAACCAAAACCATCTCAACCATTGATTTCTCCTTCCCCCCAAGCAAAGCATATTCCTTTGGAATATCCTTTCTTAATCCAAACACAAGGCATCTTTGATCCTAGCCATTCATTTCAAATAAACACATCTCAACCCTTCATTTCCCTCACATGCCAAATTATTTGAAAACCAAGGGAGGCTCCCTTTGATCCTAGCCATCCAATTCAAACCATCTCATCTCAACCCTCCATCTCATTCTTCCCCCCCCCCCAAGCATTGGAATATAAATTGGCATATTCTTTCTCTCTTTTCTATGCCATGTGAGGAATAACATCTCTACCCCTTCCAAATTACCTTATCTACACTTTCTACCCTTGGTATTTGGTTTTCTTATAAACACTTCACAAAACATTTTCCAAATTGGCTATTTGAGTTGGCAAACCTTAGAATGATTAATGTTAAGGTTTAGTGTGAAGTACAATTGGGGGTTTAGCAAGGATAGGTATTTATAAGATCCAACACCCAACACTTGGGAAACATTTACAGAAGCCTGGCGCGCTGCCCGCGCGTTGACGCGTGGGTGACGCGCCGGCCTCGGTAAATTTTCCCAAGTTTGGGTTCTTGGCCTATAAATACCACCCTTGCCTCTTGTATTCCTCACCCCTTGCCATTATTCTTTCTCTCTAGATTCTTTCTCTCTAAACACTCTCTATCTCTAATCTTGTGTTTTTGATTTTCATACTAACATCTTTGAAAGAACACATCTCTTTGCAAGGGAAGAATCACAAGAACCTAATCCACTCTTGTGATTGTGTCGAGGGTCTTCTTATCTATACCCTTTCTACTAGAATCGAGCCACTAGGTTAGGTTAGGGTTGGATTAAACAAACACTTAATCATTCATTCAACTATTTGTAAGGTAAGTCTTGTGTCTTGGTGACCAAGCCTAGATCATTGGGGATCTATTTGGGGTTTGATACTTCCGGGTGGAAGTCTTGGTAGTGATCTTTGTGATCCTTAGGTGAAGTCGAATCGTGAGATTCTTTTGGGTGGTTTTCGAGGGTGGAATACCGTTGGGGAGTAACTCCTTCTTTGTGAGCATCGATATTGGTGAATATCGGTGGAGTGAATTGTAACGGTTTGTAGTCCACCGAAAGGATTATACTAGTGAATAGCATCGGAGTCCCGGATTCGCAACTGGACGTACGGATGGTATAAACCCCCCATCCCGAACCAGTATATATCGTTGTGTTCTTACTTGCTTCATATACTTTGGTTGTGTTAGTGGTTGTCGGATTATTATACAACCACTCGGTGTTCTCTTTGGCTTAAAATTTTTTAAACATCTAATAGGCCGAAGAAACCGTATTCTCCCCCTCTATGGTTCTACATTATTTTTGATGAGGTCCCAAAAATTTAAGAGTTAGGTTGGTTGTGTTTGAATGATAACCATGAAAAGTCATCCGAGTTCAGTACCTCCTTCTGCCATGGATCCATAGAAGTAATATACCTAGAATACATGCTTAAAAAATTCAACACTAGGTGTTGAGTGAGAATCATAGGTTTAGGGGTTAGTGAATACAAGTTCCTTGGATTCAGTTGTTACACCCATCTGGGAAAATGCAAGTTTTGTGATAATTGTGATGCATCCATGATGCGTGGGAATTGCACCAGGCTTTACCTCTCGAGGGATCTCAAGAAGCTTATAACCCCCACCAGGCAGTGTACCTAATCGTTGTAGTATAGTATAGTGACAAGTACCGGGGGATTGATCGTTCAACTCAGGAATAGTGTCATTAGGATTGAAAATTAGTCTAACTAGGTGTAAAGGTGAAGGATGATTCTTTTTGTGTTTTTATATTTTATGAAACGCAAGTAAAATTCTCGAGTATTGGAAGAAGGGGCGGAATTAGTTGTTAATCAACTAACCCAAAAGCTACTAATTAAACTAATAAACACGAAAAGTAAACTAAGGTTCTACAAGGGATGTGAAGCATGTCTACCTATGATATGTTACTCCTTGCTAGCTATCAAATTCTACCTATTGAATTGTCACACCTTGCTTTAATTGACGGGTTGTATTCCTTAATACCATTCATGGGGTGGCGTACTTACTTCCCCAATTCTATAAGCTCCTACTTCACTCCTATGTCGAGCCGGCTAAGAAGCTCCTAACATGGGATCACTAGAATTCGCTCATGCATTAAATACAACCATAAAAACCTAGTACACATCGGTTCATGTTTCTTAAGACGTTCAAGCATGTTACCCTATGGAAGTCTGCCAGTTTTCTTAAGCCTAACATCGAATACAATCAACCAAACAAGAGACAATAGGAATCAAGAATTATAAGCTAAACCAATTAGTTCTATCGAAGTGTCACACCCTAATTGATGAATATAGACACAAACATCAACAAGGAATCAATAAGATCTAATCAATTATATACAAGTTTCACATAAACACAAGTAGTCACAAGGTAAATTAACAAAACATGATCAAAGAAGGACAATCAACAATAATAATGAAAGACATAGTTGAGATAGAATCATCAAACCAATACATGATGTTTATGGAGTGATTGAAACACTCTAAGTTGCTGGAAAAACACCTACCTAAACCCAGGAATCGACCTTAGGGTTTAGGGCTTACAAAAAGTGAAGTTATGATGTTATATTTATAGGCTAATTTTATGTCGGCCCATCTTGACGGCGTCAGCCCGTTACTCTTGACAGCGTCATGACCATTTTTTCACCAAATTGTAGATCTCTTCGTCCTCTTCGCGTGGGCTTTTGAATCACCTAAATCCGAGTTCGTATGCAAAAGTTATGACCAAAACAATATCAGCTACCCCGCGCGCAAGTTTTGACAAGTTAACACGTGACGGTCTTGGGTGACGCCGTCACGTTTCTTCTGGGTCGTCACCACTTTTACTCTTGACGGCGTCATCAAAATGCTTTTGACGCCGTCAGGTACTGTTCCCAGCAAGGAAAATTAAGACTTTGCCGTTTTCTTCACTTTTATGCTCCAAAAACGTCCAAAATGCTTCATTTTCCAGAATTCACTCTCAAAGTACCTAAAATCACAAAAGGAACGATTTAGGGCAACATTTGATAAAATAAATTCAATTCCGGGCTTAAATGACCCCTTAAAAACGGTTCATTTTTCACCTCATCATATACCCTTACACTTGAGATTTGCTTGTCCTCAAGCAAATGCGCTTTTATTCTAGTCAAAATACAAGTTAGGGGTCATTTAACACTAATATAAAAGTAATTACAACAAATAATCATTCCACTAAAGACCAAAGACAAGCACGGAGGTCATACACTAGCACCTCAAATAGTGTTTAGATACTCACATCTCTCGGGTGTAATAAAGTAATATTACAATATGGAAATGGAAAACATCTCTCACTACCTGTCATAGCAAAATAGATTACCATAGGCTTGGGAAAGGATCAAACCTCCACCACATGGTGTAAGCACCTAGGATAAACTATCAAAGAGGTCTTTCAAAGGGTTATAACGTTAGGTGTAGGGATATAGAATACACGGTTTTGTTGGATATAGGCAATCTTTACTGGTGGCGAGTTAATAATCTTGGTTAATTACATGTACAATGGCGTTGCTAAGCCAAGACTAGACTCGACTTAAGCTAATGAATGAAAAATAACAAAAACATAAAATAAACATAGAATGAAACGGGATGGTAGTCCGTATGTTTTTTCTCTTTTCTTTTTCTATTTTTTTTCTTTTTCTTAATTTTTTTTCGATTTTTTTCGACTTTTTTTTTTTTTTTTTTTTTTTTCTTTTTTTTTTCACATACACTCTTACCCCACCATCCAAAATAATACATCATAGGGAATGTACATTCTCCTTACACTTGAATTTTTACATACTTTACAATAAACTAATCTAATGACTCGAATCAAGATAATCATAACACTTGGAGTACTTTTAAGATTAACGCACATATGGGGGTAATAAAATGATGTTCTTCCCCACTACTCCATAACACAAGTACTTCACCCATGAGTCCTAATCGTCCCAAAACAATATGTACAAGGATATGACTCGACTTAGCAACCATGTAATCAATTAGATAATTAACTAAGGGTTTAAACATATAACAATAATGCACTAAAGATGAGTGCATACACGGAAGGCTAAGGCGATTTGGGTGTACATTTAAGTGGGTTGTAACAAATTCTTCCTTAAAGTTAGAAATGAAAATATATGCTCGTAGGGGTGTACTACGGGTATCGTGTATTAAAAATGAGTACAACGCAAAGGTGTGGGAGAATTACTTGACCTATGAAGTCAATGTAATTATATTACAGGTGTAGAACAAGGGTTATCCTAATGCCTCTTATCATGTAGTAAATCCTAACTACACGAATGTAGTCTCACTAGCGGTCTCGGGATGCATCGCTATCACAAGTTCTAGAATCTAAATACTACCGGTACATTCATAAGCACCAACAATGAATGCTTTTTCCTAAAGATCTAAGGGCGAACCTCACATATTTGGGGTGGAAATTTTTGAGTGGTATGGTTTTTTTGCTAGTCATACAACTCCTATCCATGAGACGCTTATTAAGACTAAAGTTTCACTCCTACATGTTGCAAAAAATTTTAAATTTGGTGCTAAAATTACCCTAACAAATATTTCTCTCAGTTTTATTACACATTCACTATCAAACAAAACAAAAACCAAGCGGAGTAATAGTTTCTAAAATACCCTCCCTACACTTAAACCGGACATTGTCCACAATGTTCTAGATAAAAGATGTAAAAGTAAAAATAAATAAGAATGAAAGAAACTAATACTCCCCTGATTCGTTCACCGTGGATAATGTGACAACATGGTTAAATCTACCTCCAAGAAGATGAACGTTGAAAGCTTCCCTCCATAAATATAAATCATCTTCTTGTCCTGTAATCAACAAACACAAAAACCAAAGCATCAAACCGAACAAAAATAACAACTAGATGTAATTCCAGACTTAGAAATAGAAACAAGACAAAGCAACAAAAGGATAGGATACTTGTGGAATGAATTACAAATAGGAACTCATAAAACATATCCACAATTATTGACACACAAACAAGATAGAATATATGCTAATCATGAATTGTTAAGTTTTCATGTTAGAATTTAGTTCTTTTTAACAAAATATAAATTTCCCTACACTTATCTTTTTGTAAAATACCTTTATATGCAATTAAGACGAGGTTAAAAACAAAATAAAGCATTTTCACAAATTATTCGAAACATGAAAATTAAACAACTATGATTAAGCATATATGACACAAACAAACAAATAAAATAAAAACATCAAACAATTAAAAACATGGGTTGCATCCCAAGAAGCGCTTGTTTTTGTTCGAGTCACGAGCCTGACTTTACCCTTATTTAACGGAAATAGGGGAGGTTTTCCCTACACTTAGGATTAAGTGCGGGTGGAAGTAGTGATACACACCCTTAGGGTGGAAATATGCCACGTGAGGTGAAGGGGGTGAGTGAATGGCTTCCTTCATCCTAAAACTATCCGGATAATATTGGTTGATGGGTGGGTCGGTTCCTCTTTTGTCTCCTAGAAATAAATCTAAGGATGGGAAGTTGTGTAAAGGTTGAGGTTCCGGTTCATCAACATTAGGAAATTCCCTAGAACTAGGAGTAAGGTTATCACAAGTATTCAAACCTATATCCTCAAGTGGTACATGGTCCAAGGGTTCTACCTCCATCGGAATTCCTAAAGTTTCTTCTAATTCTTCCGGGTAAGTCACGGGCGGTGTGTGTGCCTCAAATGATGGTAGGACTTGTGGGGTACTTAGTGGGCTTGGGTTTTCTACTATCTCTTCCATCACATCAATATCACCTATGTGTTCATCTTGTATTATTGTAGTGCCTAACCATGACATGCAACTAGGTGGCTCAACTCTAACCTCATGTGTGTCGTATGTTTTGGTGAAATCTATCCCGCTCATGCAACTAGGTAGTTCAACACTAACCATATCATAATCTTGGTTTGATTCTAAGTTCATGTTCTTAGAAACTAGGTCATCTCGCTCATACGAATCCACCAATTCGTTGAACTTATGGGTTATGGTTAGGAAGTTTTTCTCAAAATTCATCCAAAGGGTCTCACTAAAAGGAATTGATCCTGATAATGATCTTCTAATAGAAAACACACATTTATAAAATTCATCAAACCCATCTAACTTTACACCAATCTCCTCTTGTATATATCTAAGATCACTTAAAAATTCATTGGAACAACAGGAGGCAAATCGATCCGAGTAAACTAATTGTTCCTCTATAGTTAATGATCTAAATGGAATTTCATCCGCCATGGAGACAAATGAAAATGGTTTCACAAACAAAGGGCACAAAGAAAAAGATAGACTACAAGAAAGCTAATAAAAAGAAAATAAAAATCTCACTAAAAAGGAATCTAATGAGTAGACCTAATCAAAATAAATTCCAACCTAAACAATAACTATTCCCCGGGCTGCGGCGCCAAAAACTTGATGCGTGGGAATCGCACCAGGATTTACCTCTCGAGGGATATCGAGAAGCTTACAACCCCCACCAGGCAGTGTACCTGATCGTTGTAGTATAGTATAGTGACAAGTACCGGGGGATTGATCATTCAACTCAGGAATAGTATCGTTAGGATTGAAAATTAGTCTAACTAGGTCTAAAGGTGAAGGATGATTCTTTTTGTGTTTTTATATTTTATGAAAAACAAGTAAAATTCTAGGGTATTGGAAGAAGGGGCGGAATTAGTTGTTAATCAACTAACTCAAAAGCTACTAATTAAACTAATAAACAAGAAAAGTAAACTAAGGTTCTACAAGGGATTTGAAGCATGTCTACCTATGATATGTTACTCCTTGCTAGCTATCCAATTCTACCTATTGAATTGTCACACCTTGCTTTAATTGACGGGTTGTATTCCTTAATAACATTCATGGGGTGGCGTACTTACTTCCCCAATTCTATAAGCTCCTACTTCACTCCTATGTTGAGCCGGCTAAGAAGCTCCTAACATGGGATCACTAGAATTCGCTCATGCATTAAATACAACCATAAAAACCTAGTACACATCGGTTCATGTTTCTTAAGACATTCAAGCATGTTACCCTATGGAAGTCTGCCAGTTTTCTTAAGCCTAACATCGAATACAATCAACCAAACAAGAGACAATAGGAATCAAGAATTATAAGCTAAACTAATTAAATCTATCGAAGTGTCACGCCCTAATTAATGAAGATAGACACGAACATCAACAAGGAATCAATAAGATCTAATCAATTATATACAAGTTTCACATAAACACAAGTAGATACAAGGTAAATTAACAAAACATGATCAAAGAAGGACAATCAACAATAATAATGAAAGACATAGTTGAGATAGAATCATCGAAACAATACATGATGTTTATGGAGTGATTGAAACACTCTAAGTTACTGGAAAAACACCTACCTAAACCCAGGAATCGAACTTAGGGTTTAAGGCTTACAAAAAGTGATGTTATTATGTTATATTTATAGGCTAATTTTCTGTCGGCCCATCTTGACGGCGTCAGCCATTACTCTTGATGGCGTCACAACCATTTTTTCACCAAATTGTAGATCTCTTCGTCCTCTTCGCGTGGGCTTTTGAATCACCTAAATCCGAGTTCGTATGCAAAAGTTATGACCAAAACAATATCAGCTACCCCGCGCGCAAGTTTTGACAAGTTAACACGTGACGGCCTTGGTTGACGCCGTCACGTTTCTTGTGGATCGTCACCACTTTTACTCTTGACGGTGTCATCAAAATGCTATTGACGCCGTCAGGTACTGTTCCCAGCAAGAAAAATTAAGACTTTGCCGTTTTCTTCACTTTTATGCTCCAAAAACGTCCAAAATGCTTCCTTTTCCAGAATTCACTCTCAAAGTACCTAAAATCACAAAAGGAATGATTTAGGGCAATATTTGATAAAATAAATTCAATTCCAGGCTTAAATGACCCAACATGAGGGGATAGAAGGATAACTTGCCAAAGTTATACCTTGAGTGTATTCAAATATAGTACTTATTGGTACCACCTAGTGGGGTGTTAATACCAACGGGAGTTGTCAAACTCCAATAGATCTATCAACTATATTCGCGTTCGCGTGGGTAAAATATCCCAAACGATTATCATGAATTTTGGTTATGTAGTGGTGGCTGTTAGTTTACTCGTGCAAACAACCAAAGAAAAAGATTTGTATTCGGTTAAAGCATTTAGCATGTATCCCCCTCACATGGTTTATAAAGAATTTAAAGTAAAGAATATTTAAAAAATATGAGGCTATGAACTCACCTGGGTTTAGAGTAATCTAAGTGATGCAAATAGTGACTCGGAAATTAGACCGCCTTACTCATGTATCCTAGTGTGTTGTGGGTTTTGGATGTATGTCAAGCTTTAGTTATCATGTTTATGTTTCTCAAGTTATTTTTTTTAGGTTTGTTAATGTTTTATATATAACATAACATCGTTCAGGCCATTGTAATTCAGAAGTATATGACTCCTCACATGAAGCTCCCTACTATTATATTATGTTATCAACATAATACCGTTCGGGCCATCATAATTCAGAAGTTAATACTCCTCACACAAAGCTCCCTATTATTGAGTTATGTGGTTATTAGGGTTTAGTTATAATCATATCACCGTTCGGGCCATCATATCTCAGAAGTATATGCAATAATCGTTCGAGGAGTCGGGGCACTTTAATTCGTAAACCCAACAAACTCGTCAAAATGAAATATCCACATAGTACTCCTTGCATGAAGCTCCCTAGTATTGTGTTATGCTTGTAACTTTATTTAGGTTTTATACTTATATGATATTTTCACTTTTTACCCTTATAGTATTTATATTCACGTTTTCTACCCTAAATTTATATTACTTATATTACTTATACTAATAACTATCTATACTTGACATAACTAGTCACTAGACTTCTAAATTTTAAGTAACTAACCTAAGACTCTTAAGTTTTCTATATTTTACCATTTAGATCTTTAACTTTATATTATTTACATTTTTAGTCCTTTTTTTGTTTATACTTATTTTAATATCCATCCTAGGGTTTTAATATTATGCAAAACTAGTCCTTACACTTATAACTTCTAGGAAATGTCAAAAACAGTCCCTAGACTTTATAATTTCAGGAATTTACGATATATACCCTTATGCATGTAAAGTTTTGCAAAACTAGTCCTAATATGCATGTAACTTATATTTTATCTAGCAACTAAGTTTTCTAGCTTATGTTTTACCTATTTTAGCTTATATAGGTTATTTATAACTAGTGTATGACCTAAAGTAATGACTTATAGCATGCATGCAAGTATATGAGTCGATCTAGGGTTTTAAAACTTAAACTAGCAAATGAAAGGGTTCAAGGCTCATGCAAGGGTTCCTAGGGTATCTAAGGCATCCTAAATCTATCCTAAGACTAAAATAAAGCTAAATAGACTAATATATAATACTTACTTAGCTAGGGGGGTTTACGTGGGTTAGAAATCGGGTTAGGGTTTTTTAGGGCTCACTTGACTTCAAACCACAACACAACTCGACCAAGGCCTATCTACTCGACTCCTAGGGCTTCTAAGGACTTATTACTACAGAAATGTGAAGTAGAGAAGAGAAGGAGAGGTGTGAAGAAGAATGGAGGGGAGGAGGGGGTATTTATAGGCTCGCTAAGGCGGTTTTGGGTGAAATGGGGTGTTTAGGTGTCACGGAGGGGGAGGGGTAAGCAAGCAAGGCTAGGGGGTTTGTGGTAAGTCTAGTGGTGACAAGGAAGAGCTAGGGAGTAGCTAGGGGGCGGAGCTAGGATGGTTGTGGTGGTGGGAAGGCCGAGAGAGGCGGTTAGGGAAAGGTGGTGACAAGTAGGTGATGCACCTACTTGTGTGCTAGCTTAGAGGTGCTTGTAAGCTACTTAGGGTGTTTAGTGATGGTTTAGGGTGATTAGTTGTGGTTTAGGGGTGGATTAGCGGTGGTTTAGGGTGGATTAGTGGTGATTAGTGGTGGATTAGTCAAGTAGGTGATGCACCTACTTGTGTGGGTGCTTAGAGGTGTTAGGGTGTGTGCTTGGGTATGACTAAGGTGTTACGGTGCTAGGTTGAGGTGTTTGAGGTGCTTATGTTTAGGTTTTACTTGTTTTAGTTAAGTTTAGACCTAGTTCTACTAATTAAGTGTTTAAGGTTTTACCTAAGGTTTAGTGCCTAAGTTAAGTTCCTAAGTGTGTCTAGTGACTAATCCTAAGTCCTAATGGGTTTATTCTAAGTGAGGGTAACTTATGGAAAGGTTTGGGAGGGTTTGACCTAATGTTGTAACCTAAATGACCTAAGTGTGTGTAGTGAGATACTAGGGTTTATCCTATGATTTAGTGCCTAGACTAGTGTCCTATGAGTGTCTAATAACTATTCCTAAGTTCTAAAAGGCTTATACTAAGTGATAGTGACCTATGGGGAAGTTTTGGGATGGTTTAGACCTAATTCTAGTTATCTATGACCTAGTTATGGTTTAGGGCTTAGGGGGTTTGTATCTAAGTTCTAAAGGGTTTATTCTATAGCCTAATAGTCCTAATATATCCTAATATTCCTAAGGAAACTCATACTTAAGCCTTGGACACATTCATAATAGTTAAACTAAGCATATAGGTTTAAATAAGCACATAATCCTACTTAAGTTTTAGTTTAGTGCTCATTAGGGTTTTGTGTTATGTTTAGTGTTTTAGATTGGTGAATTACTTATTATGGTGTTGTTATGATTTTATGCTTGACATACCTGGGGTTTATAGGATGTGAGTGTTGAGTTATTTGGCTTGTGTGGATACGTTAGCAGGTCTAGTGAGTCATGCAAGTAATAATGTATATAAAAAGCAAAAATTTACCTGTGAAATACCTACTATATGTATTTGTAATGGGAATGATAGTAATGGGTGTTTGTGGGTTGTTATAGTCTTACCCCCTTAGAGAAAATCTCGTCCTGAGATTTTGACGATTATAAGAGTAGGGGAGAGGATAAGTCGAGAAAAGAGAGGAAGAAGAGGATTATCTTCTGATACCAAGGGGAATGATGTGAAAAGGAAGAAGATTTTGCACAAGCGGAGTAGGAATTGTTTGTACATATACCATATACTTAGGTTTTTATATCACATTATTTGCAAATAAAGGCGTCCCAATATTTGAAAACAAGAGCGAATAAATTCTTAACCTATTTGACTTATAACTTTCTCATTAAAATGTAGGAACATCCTAATTCATTTTAAGAGGATAGTCATCATAAATCATCCTTAAGTAGTATCAGTGGAAAATGAAGAGAGTTTTACCATATTTAAGGATATATGGTAAGGGGATATTTTAGAGACAAGTTTCAACCGAGATGACAACTAGTTCTTCATCATGGTGGAGACAAGTTCTAGATACGGTAAAGGAATATTCTAGTCAAGGTAGAGACAAGTTCTAGTCATGATAGAGACAAGTTCTATCCATGATAGAGACTAGTTCTAGTCATGATAGAGACAAGTTCTAGTCATGATAGATAAAAGTTCTAGTCATGATAGTGACTAGTTCTAGTCATGATAGAGACTAGTTCTAGTCATGATAAAGACAAGTTCTAAAGTTTTCCGGTTTAGCAAATTGTCACATGGTAGATTCCCATGTTAAGACTAGAATGACGGACGTAGAAGATCTCATTTTTTACAATTTATTGCAAAGCGAGATTTAATATCATAGTCGAACATAATGAGGATTAAAGTTTGATATAGATATTCTTACAAGTTCTAACTAATAGAAACTTGCGGTATGACGAGAAATACAAGTTCTAGCTAATAGAACATTGCAGGATGAGGTAGGGAGAGAATATAGAGAGAAGAAAACAGAGTGTAAAATGACGGAGAAATAAAAATGACGGGAAATGGAGTGAAGGATTTATTGGAGTGGAGTGGAGTGAGAAAGGAAAAAGGATGAAATGGCAAAGTAGGGGAAATGAAAAAGGAAAAGGAGTTTGGAGTGGGTGGAATGGGGAAAAGTATAGGAGTGGGGAAAATGGAAAAGTATGGTTTTAATTTGTGGAGTGGGGAAAGGGTGGGAAAATGGGATTTTAAACGGAAGAGTAGGAAGAAGTGGAGGGAGAAGATTTAAACGGTAGAAAGAGAGAAATGAAAAGATGAGATTAAATGGAAGAGTAAGAGTATAGGATACCTGAAGGAGAATATCCTAACGGAGTTTTAGATTTACTAGATTTCTTCCCAGAGTTTTGTTTTCCCCCTAAGGTTCTTCTAGTTTTTCCTAACTAATCCTAATTTCTAAAAGAGAGGTGTTTGGTTCCATTGAGGTAGAGGGTTCTAAAGAGGGATTAGTTTTAAGTGTTTTCTTTCCTAAGGGTTGACTAGGTATATCCTTATTCTTAGGTGTAGTTTCAGGTTTTCTCTTTTGTTTTAGGTTGTCTATTTTATGTTCTAGGTACTTAAAACCGGGTAGGGTAATATCCATAGTATTTTCCTAAGTGAAATTTCCTAATGGGTATTCTAAAAATTGTCAAATCCTAAGGTATAATCTAAAAATCCTCAAGTGTATAGGTATGGGTATCTTAAAGGCTAGGTATGGGTAATCAATAACCTAAAGCTACTTATTCCTATAGGGTAAATGTGTCTATCCTAAACTAGGGGTCTAAAGGCTTAGGGTGAGGGTTATCTAATCCTAGGTTTTTCCTAATCTATATTCTAATCCTAATGTTTTCCTATATCTATTGGGGTAGGGGTTTTGGTTTCTAATCCTAATGGTCTAAGGTTTTCTATTCCTAAGTTTATGTTTTCTAGGGTTATCCTAATGTTATTTCTAACCTCAAGTATGGAAATCCTAACTAAGGTTTTGGGGTTTATTGATGAGGCGAAAAGTGTAACGCTTTTAAGGGGTCATTAAAGCCCATATTCGTGATTATTTGATCAAATATTGCCCTAAATCGTTCCTTTTGTCATTTTAGGTACTTTTGGAGAGAAATCTGTAAAAGGAAGCATTTTTGGACGTTATTGGAGCATAAAAGTGAATAAAACGGCAAAGTCTCAATTTTCCTTGCTGGAACAGTACCTGACGGCGTTAAGACTCTCCACATGACGGCGTCAAGAGTTACAAAAGAGGTGGATGTGGAAAATACACGTGACGATCCAGAGAGTTTTTAAGCATAGGAGATGACGGCGTCACCCAAGGCCGTCATGGTCCAAGTATTAGTGACGGCCCAGAGCATTTTTACACATGACGGCGTCACAAGTAGATCTAGGCAATACGATTTCATTATGGCAGCGAGTTGACGGCGTCATAGGCTAATACATGACGCCGTCACCATGTAAAATCTATATATAGTTTTCCAAATTTCATTCATTAGTGTGCAACTTTGAGGGAAAAACCCTAGTCCGAATTTTATCACTTTTTCAAGGGTTCCAACCCCTTGATTCTTTAATGTTCAATTAAAGATAAGTATTCTTCCAAATCATTCAATATGTTTATGTGTTGTTTGATTATATCTTACGCTTGTATACTATTTAACATGCTAGGCTAGATTTCTTTTGTGTTTGCTTAGTTGTAGTGAATCCTAGATGTTAATTATGGGTTGATTGTTTGTTTATAATTGTTACGGATGATTGTATTCGATGTTAGGCTTAAGAAAACTGGCAGACTTCCATTGGTAACTTGCTTGAACGTCTTAAGAAACATGATCGGAGGTGTACTACGATTTTTGGTTGTATTTAATGCGTTGGAGAATTCTAATGATCCCATGTTAGGAGCTTCTAACGGCTCGACATAGGAGTGAAGTAGGATCCTACAGAGTTAGGGAATATTGTACACGGCCTACGACTAGTATTAAGGAATATGACCCGTCATCCATGCAATTGTAACAAGCTATCAACCTGTAAAAGATATCTAGGGAGTAATGAAACCTAAGTAAACACAACTTTCCTCATTATTGTTTCACCACATTAGTTTAATAGTTTCATTTTCATTTTTGTTGTTTTATTTTGATTGCATCTTTAGATTAATTGGGTTAGTTGGCTAGCAACTAATTCCGCCCACTCCTTCAAAACCCGAGATTTTACTTGCTTTCATAAAAATATAAAAATTCAAAAAGAATCATCCCTCACCTCTAGACCTAGTTTAGTAGACTTTCTAATCCTAGCGACACTATTCCTGAGTTGAACGATCAATCCCACGGTACTTGTCACTATACTATACTACAACAATCAGGTGCGATCCCCACGTACATCATTTACTAAAAGGGATTGGGGAAAACTAGCTCGGGAATCATAGTAATCTAGGGGAATAAAGGGTAGGAATATGCTTATATATGAGGATCATATATTTACATATGGGATAGTTAGGGGTAGAATCTCTAACTTAGAAAGAAGATAGCTTAAGAAAGCTAAAGAAAGAAGTGAAGGTTTAGAGATCGGAGGAGAAAGAATTCAGATCTCTATGGTGAAGAATGAGGATTCTCACCATCGGTAAAGGGAAAAAGTGTTGAAAGGGTTAAGGTAAGAGAAATTTAAAACAGTTCAGAGATTCTATATACCTAAGACATCGGGGTGGGTTTCCTAAGATCCTAAGGGTAAGGGTTAAGGGTAGGTTATAACAAGTACCCAACTTGTTATGTTTTATGGGTTATACCTAATTTTCCTAAGGGTTTACTATTGGGTTAAGGGTGTCCTAAGGTGAAAGGCATTCCTAAGTCTAGTTATCTAATCTATCCTAATTGAGGGGTACCAGGTAGTTTCTAAATCCTAATTTGTTTTATTTATTTTCTATTCTACTTATCCTATAGGATCTAATTATTCTAAGGCATATCTCCTAGGGTTATTTATCTACTTAGGGTTTTCTAAAGTTTCCTAATTTCCTAATTCCATGAGTTAGTGTTTTCTAAGTTTTCCTCATCATTATCTATTATCTTTTCTAAAGTGTAAATCCTAAGGCGGGCAAAGGCTATTTTATGGTGATGTTTCATTTGGTTTTTCTGTATTTTAGTTATTTTAAAACGGTTTTCTTGTAAAGTCTTTCTTAAACCACTATAGTCAGGTTGATTATCTAAATTATTATTATTATGACCTTTTTCTATCTTCTCAAGGAGATCAAGAAAAATTTCATCCAAGTTATTCAAAATATCCTCTAATTGGTTTTCCTCATCTTCTAGAGTTAACCTATAGGGTTTTTCTCCAATTTCATCTTTCCAAGATGGAATGGGAGGGTTTATTAGGTAAGGGGTAGGGTTTAAGGTATAGGGTTTCCTAAAGTCATATCTAGGGGTATAGGTAGGGATAGGGTGTTTAGGTATATATGGTTCTCTCGGGAGAAAGAAACCATCGGGTTCTGTTCTAGAGGTAGGAAACAGTGGATGTATAATAGGGTTTAAGGGAGGTAGGGGTGATGTCTTAGCATAGAAATCTCTTATGTGTTTTAAATGAGGGTTATCTAAATAAGGGGTATATCCTAAGGGTGAATGTATATCTAAACTATTCCTAGAGTTGTCTAAGTTATAGGGTTTAGGGGAATAATCTAGTACATTCAGAGAGGAAAGATCATTCTCCGGATGTAGACTAGATGAGATAGGGGTAGATTAGTGGGGAGTAGACATAACTATATAATAAAGAAAATACTGTAAATCATTTAGTAGTTGAGCAGGCAATTATTATACTTACCTTAGCACGTATGGTTATGGAGGATGGCAAAGGTACTGAGGACTTTCTCAGGTTTAGGAAAAATAGTTGTAGTTTAGGTTTTGACCTTGTTCTCTACAACTGAAGCTCTGATGCCAATCTGTAACACCCCCATTTTTCACTGATCGCAGCGGATAAAGTGTTTGGGTATTACTTCATTGAATCACACATACAGTAATAGAAAATGACTCGAAAAGAGACGTTTTGGAAATTTAGTTATCATTCATAATTATCAGAGTTTTAATTATAAAAGATATACTTTTATTTTTGATGAGGTCCCAAAAATCTAAGAGTTAGGTTGGCTGTGTTTGAATGATAAGTGATGAGTGCTCAAACACTCATCATTTTTGGTCAAATCTGAACTTCAAAACATACAAAAACACTCAGTAATGCATCAAAATACTAAAAATATTTCAAAATTGTGTTTTATATGTTTTAGATGCAAAATGAGCAAAAACAGATGAAAAACGTACAAAGTTTGGAAAATCGACAGTTTCAGTCCCCCAACTTTCAAAAATTGGCAAAAATAGTCCCTGAGCACATATTTTAAAAGAAAAATCACCAAAGGTCCTTTTGAAATCATAAGTTGTCATATTTAGTCCTTTGTTGAAAAATCTGAAGAGTTTTGAGAATTTACAGTTTTGGTCCCTGGAGTTTCAGAAATTGTCAGATTTGGTCCCTGGGAAATATTTTTGGATTGAAAAGTCAACAAAAGTTTTTGAAAAATCAAAAGTTGACAATTATGGCCCTTGGGTAAAAGATATGAGAAATTTACATGTTTGGTCCCCATAGTTTGGAATTTTGACAGATATGGTCCCCGGGAATTTCAAAAGTGGAAAAATTGCATCTATGACCTATGGGAATTCAAAGCTTGGCAAAGTAGGTCCTTGTGAAAACCTGGAACAGTTGGCAAAACTGGCCCTGAACTTTCAGCTTGTTACACAAATGGTCCTTGCAATTATAACATACACCAAATGGACCCTTGAATAACTATTAGTCCAAACTAAATCCACCCACTACCCCCTAATCCAATCCAGTCCACAACTAAGTTTGCAAAATTGGCAGTTTCAGTCCCCCAACTTTCAAAAATTGGCAAAAATAGTCCCTGAGCACATATTTTAAAAGAAAAATCAGCAAAGGTCCTTTTGAAATCATAAGTTGTCATATTTAGTCCTTTGGTCAAAAATAGTCCCTAATCCAATCCAGTCCACAACTAAACCCCAGGCCCATAACCTTACCCAAGCCCAATCCTAAAAATAAACAAACACCCCGTTTTTATTAATAAGCCAGTCAACTCCCCCCTTTGACTCCACCTCATCCCTTCCACATCACCACCCCTACCCTGCAACCCCCTGCTAACATCATCATCACCTCATACCCCTTCACCACCTGCACACTCAACATCCCACCCCCTTGGCCTAACCAAACAACAACAAAACTCCAAATCCCACCCCAGACACAATCTAACTGCCAAATAGCTAAACCCCACTTTTCCCACCAAATTGAATTTGAAGGCTAGGATTAAATGGAAGCTATCCTACGGCTATGATAGAGGTGGGAAAGTCAAGAATTAACTCCAGGACCTATATAATTGAAGAAAAGTGAAGAAAAGAGAGTAGTTGTAGAAGTAGTCCAATATAGTTGTAGTGTCGTTTTTAATAAAATTTTCCTTTCAAGTGTAATTTATGGTTTTCAATTATTGTATTAAGGTTCATTAGTGTAATTTGAATCTATTTAAAGCATTAATTCCAAGTTTTTCTTATTAATTCAGTTTTTAATATTTTGAGTAAGAATTTCGTTTTGACTTTCATGTTGTTAAAAATTGTTAGTTTCTGTTTCTTTGAGCTCATTTGCAAGCTTTGATAAGTTTAGGTTAAAGTTTTAACAAGTATTACTCTGAAATCTCAAAAATCACAAAAAAATAAGAAAATAATAAAAAAAGAATAGAAAATCAGTTGCAAAGAAGATGGAAGCATGGAGCATATTGGATTGCTGATGGTGAGGGTACTAGAGCCTCAGGGGAGGCATTAGGTCTTGGTTTGGTCTCTTGTGTACATGATCTCAGTCCTAAATCCATTGTGAGTTCCAAATTTGAGTTTTGCAAAAGTCTTGTTTCTGTTGTTATTTAAGGTATGTTAGAGATAATTTAGCTTCTACTCACTGTATTAAGTCTGTTTAAAGCTTTAAATCAGTAGCAGTAGCTTAATAATTACAAAATGTAGTGTATTGATAGTTTTAAGGGAGTGTTTGGATTTGCAAGTTTGGACATGTTCAGGTCTGTTGTAGTTGTCACTTTTGGTTTACACAAGTTCCCTTAGGTAAATCTAGCAAAGTTTAGTCATAATCACATAGTCCAATTCACAAACAAGTCAAAATCCATTTTCTGATTCATCACAGTTAACTGTGATGAATTTCAAGTGTCCAAATCATGGAATTTAGCTCCAAGGTTGTTATTAAGGCTTAAATTAACTTTGCTTTAGCTTAATATACCATATTTAATCAGGAAATCTGTCCCAAGTTTCACAAAAGTCAACCTGGGTCAGAAATAGAAAAAGTCAAATTGCACTCTTTTAGTTCTTTTCCCAAACTTCAAAGAATTTATTAGAATTTTGTGTTCACTTTCAAGTTGTGAAATTTGTTTCAATATGTAGTATACCAGCTCTATTTTAAGATTCCACTTTCCTTTTATTTTTGAAATTTTTTTCCTAGGTTCTACATGCCTCCAAAGTAGGTTGCAGGGGGGGGGGCTTTCTGCCCTGTGCAGCTGCACATCAGTCCACCACCACCACTTGGTGGTGGTTTTCTGGCCACCATAGTGGTCCACAGCCCATCCACCTTGTTCCTTCCAATCCCCCTCCTACCATATTTCAATTTTTGACCCTTGGGTTGACCTGAGACCCCCTGGGTCCCACTTGAATTAAGCCCATATTTCTGTCCCATTTTCAGTTGAGTTTCAAGAAATCAAAATGCTTTTTGTTAGCTTATAGCTTATTCTGTGGTCCACTAGTGCTTATTCCTGCTCTAACAAGTTCAAATAAGTTATTTGGATCAGAAAAACCCATTGTGGGTCCCGCACAAGCTGGTTTGAGCTAATTTTCCCATTTGGTCAACAAAGTCAACTGTTAAGGTTTTTAAGCTCTCAAGTGCTTATTTTTAGTTTACAAAAAAGTTGTTTTCATTAAAGTTGCTTGTTTTTAGGTCTAAAATGGTTTTCTAAAAGAAAAAACCAGAAAAATCAATTTAAAATTAAGTGATAGTTTCTATTTAATGTAATTTAATTTTAATTTTCATTTTTAAATTTTTGTTAAGCACTTAGCTTTTTTATATTTTTATTAATTACCTTTTATATTAAAGTAATTTTAATAATTTTCTCAGATTTTTATTTTAGCATTTGGTATTTATTAGATTTAATTTTAGTTTTATTAATAATTAATTAATAATTAAGTTTTAAATAGCATAATTAGTTTTTATTAAGTAAGACCTAATTTTTATATTTTTCCTAGCTTTTATAAGTTATAATATAATTTTAGGAATTTTTTTAGAATTTTTACTGTTCATTTTCTATTTTTAATATTTTAAAATAGTTTAATTAGGTAATTAATAATTAATTAGTAATTAATTAATAGAAAAACCACAAAAAGACAAAAATACTTATTTTTAATTTTAAAACTTATTTTTTGTTATTTTATAATTTTAGAAATTTTATTTTCACTTTTCTAGTATTTAATTAATATTATATTGTATTTAAGTATTTTAAATATTAATAATAAGTACTAATTAGTATTTAATTAATAATAAATAATTAAATAGTGTAAAAATAGTTTTTCTTTTTCTAAAAATTTTCTTTTATCTTTTAGTTTATAAAAAAGTCATTTTCACTCCCTGGGGGTTTTCAGAATTCAGTTTTCACGTTTTATTTTGTACGTTTACGTTTTATATAAACGTGAACGTACGCGTTTTAAGTTTTAAACGTTTCTGGTTTTTCTGACTTTCCAGTCTTATTAATATAGTGTATTTAAGCTATTTTCTTTTATATTCCAGTAGTGTAATCATCACAACTCACTTATACCCCTTCCTGTCCAGATTCACCCGATCACAAACCCGTTTTAATACCATCCACACCTCGTCAGGACATAACGACCCGGGGAAACACTGTACTTCCGCGGAGTATTGACTCTAGGCTGTTTGACCTTGTTGACCATTCCTTGGTCAGTTTAGGTTGACGGTTTAGCATCAATCAAATTTTGGCACCGCTGCCGGGGAGGTTGTGCGCGTTTTTCTAAAACGGTTTTCTGATTAGTGCTTTTGGAATTCAATCCTTTGTATATTTACCATCCTTGTTCATATTTTCTTATCTTATAAAAACAAAAACGGTTCACGAAAATATTTTAAAATCAGTTTTCAACGAACACAAAAACCCAAAAAAAATTTCTTTCTTATTTGTATATAAAATGTCTTTCCAAAAAGCCAAAAATATTCATCTTTACCCTCCTACCCTTTTGATTCTTCATTCCTTACCCTCCCAAACCTTTTGATTCTTTCTATGTCTCATCCACACGTTCTAACTTGTCAATGGTGTGGTAATCCTCATAATGGTGGTAATTACCCCAGTTGTGGCATGGTAGAGTCAGGAAACGGGTCTGTCTATAACCAAGATCCCTATTCCTACCATGACACGACTGATTTATTCCATCAGCTACCACACCATGAGACTCATCAGTTTTATTGTTGTGAGTACTGTGGTGGTTCACACTACAGTTCTGATTTTCAATCAGGAAACACGCTTGTCTATGAGCAGTTTCCTAATAACGATTATGACTGCAGCACATACGACTCACATTCACATCAGTTTTACTGTTGTGAGTACTGTGGAGGTCCGCACTTCAGCACCAATTGTCAAACAAGGAATCCATTTCCTTGTAACAATTTTGACACATCGTATTATGACGAACCTCCACCTCAGCCAATTCCTCAAAGCCTTCTCCTTGATCTTTTGGATTTAGTGAAAGACTTGAAAGGAATAACACATACCCCAGATAATCCAAAACAAAAATCGATGGAAGAATTGTTAGCTGAAGAACAGGCTGCTAAAATAAATTCCCAAGATGCCTATGAAAGATCTATTAGGGAATCAATTGAAAAAGAAAAGGCAGCCAGATCTAGCTCTCGATTCCGTTTCATTCCTGATGACAGTGATGATGAAGATACACTTGATATTCTTCAATTTTATAAAGATTCATCAGATGAGACACCATCAGTTGAGATTTCATCTCAACCCACTCTTATCACACCCGAGTTTCCCACTCACTCTTTGAGCATGGGGGACGAGCATCTTGACACTATTCCTAAAAAGGAATCGGATGAATTCATAAAGTCTAGTGCTGAGAACCTTGTCCCAATCCCAGGAGAGTCACAGGGAACTTTTGATCATATGTGTGATATCCCTCCTCCTCTTATCTTCCCGAATGATGATGTTGAGATGTTCTCCGATTCTAATGATGACGATTCGTTATCATGTGGAGACATCAGTTATGTGGAAGAATTACCTTCTCAGCTAGTTAGCTTAGAAGAAGAGAATGATGGGATTGACATTGAAATCAAAGATGAAGCACTTCGTGCAACATTATTGAATGTCAATCTCCTAATTTCTAAAATCGAGGCTTTCAATATGAAACCTATTTCATCTCCTATCCCCATAAAGGATAGTGACATTGTCTCCGACGATCCTATTCCGGAGTTTGAAGCCTTTACCTTTGATTATATGGGAGAGAAGATTAGTGGCATTACCACTTCTCATTCTCATAATTCTCTCCCCGAATATGATTCATTCACCTTTGAGGAGTTCTCCGGTGAACTCACTCATATCATATCTCCATCGGAGTATGATAACTTTTACTTTGATCTAGACAAAGTTGATCTTTGTTTTCCGGAGGGAAATATTCTCAACCTTGAGAATTTGATTGATATCAAAATCCCAACCCTCCCACCCATAATATGTCTAGATCATACGAGCTTTACTGATGAGATTCATGACACCAATCATGAATTCTCTTTCTGATGATGATGAATCAATCTTGATTGTCATCAAGATCTTTCTATGTTGGGAATAAAATGCTCAAAGTAAAGAGTCTGCCAGAAGAGCCTGCTAGTGATAGTTAAGCCTTCCTCTTCAGTTCAGCTGATGTTGAAGATATACTAACAGTACCTTCTGGGTAAGAAGGTACTGCTAGTTAAAGAAGGTCCTGCCAGTTTTCACGACAAGTTGCTATATTTTAATTAGAGATATTTACTTGTATTATTAGTCTTTGTACAAAGTATACGTTAAGTAAAAGTAGTACAGAAGTCTCAGTAGATATAATGGAGTGTTTTACCTTGAAAGGTGTAATATTAGGATAAGATAAACCTCTAGTATATTATATTAAGCAACTTGACCACTTGTAACAAGGGCTCCTTATACTATAAAAGGAACCCTTAAGACACCTTCTAAAAATATAACAGATATAACTTGCATATCTTTTATACAGCTTTCATAGCTTTCCCATGCATAACTTCTACCTTTAAAACCTTTTCACATATCAAAGATTCAAGGTTACACTTGTAATCCTGGTGATAGTTTAGATCACCCGTATTATTTCATCAATAATATTGAATCGTTTTGTGTTATTCATGTTGTGTTCATACTCATTTACTTATTCACCACCTTTGTTCCTTTAGTGTGTTTTAGTAAATTCCGCGTGCTAACTCACATTCATTCATAAATATCCTAAACACATTACTGAGATTAACATCCCAAGTGTTTGCACAAATCAAATAAACAAAGAATCCTTCCACAAGTGGTATCAGAGCAAGGCTGATATTTACGACATAAAAGAACAAAGCAAAAAAAGGATGTTGAGCACATTCAAACAAATGTGGCTGCAAAACTTCCATTACTCAAACAGAATGAGTTTGAGATGTGGAGACTAAGGGTTGAACAATACTTCCAAGTACAAGACTATGCACTTTGGAAGATTATTGAAGAAGGAAACTCATTTAAACCAGCAACCACCCCCTCCACAGTAAATGATGCACTTGTCACAACTGTGCAAGTAAACCCAATAACCGCTGAAGAAAGAATTCAAAAGAGAAATGATCTTAAAGCCAGAAGTATGCTTCTCATGTCTATTCCAAATGACCAGCTTCTAGTCTTTAACAAATACAAGTGTGCTAAAACTCTTTTTCAAGCTATTGTAGCTAGATTTGGTGGTAATGATGCCACCAAGAAAACCCAGAAAACCCAGAAAACACTTTTAAAACAACAGTTTGAAAACTTTTCAGCCACACCAAATGAGTCTTTGGACAGCATGTTCAATAGACTACAAAAGCTTTCTAGCCAATTAGCCATTCATGAAGTGATAATATCTCAAGAAGACTTAAACTCCAAATTTCTTAGAAGTCTACCCTCTGAATGGGCCATGCATGTCATTGTCTGGAAAAACAAACCAGATATTGATTCCATGAGTCTCAATGATCTTTACAGCAACTTCAAGATAGTAGAGCATGAACTAAAGAAGTCTACTAGTTCAAGCTCTGGAAATATGGCATTCATGTCATCTCATGGTACTACCAATAAAGTTGATGAAGAAAAAGATGGTAGAGAAGAAGCTACTGCCAACACAAATTTTGGTACTGCTAGTACTTCCAGCAGTACCAAAACCATTTTAGATGAAACAATTGGTTGTGCTTTCCTAACATCACAACACAATGGTTCCACATTGACCTTTGAAGATCTTCAAGAGATCAGTGATGATGATCTTGAAGAAATGGACATAAAATGGCAGCTTTCACTTCTTAGCATGAGGGCTAAAAAATATTTGATGAGGACTGGAAAGAAGATTGTCATCAATAGCAATGAACCTGCTGGGTATGACAAATCTAAAGTGGAGTGCTACAACTGCTACATAAAGGGTCACTACTCAAGAGAATGTAGAAGACCAAAGAAGCAGGGTGATAAGGGAAGAGGTTTTGAGAACAAGAACAGGGGAAACAATGAGAACAAGAGCAAGGAAGTGGACATCACTGAAACAAGAGCAATGGTAGCCATTGATGGGCTGGGTTTTGATTGGAGCTTTATGGGTGAAGAAGAGTCATCCTCAAATGAAATGGCTTTAATGGCTCTCTCCAATCCTGAGGTACAAATTACTAAATGTTCTTCTACTTGTGAAGTTTTTAAAGAACTAGAAATCTTAAGAAAACTTTATGATGAACTGAAAGAAGAACAAAGAAAAACTCATCAAGACCTAGTTAATCATAAGTGTGGTATGTCCAAACTTGAGAAACAAATAATTCACTTTAGAGAAAATGAACTCACTTTTTCTGACACAAAAGCTATTCTAAATAGAGACATATTTCTTAAAGATGCTGAAATAAACCTGTTAAGAACTGAGTTTGCTAAAGTGAAACAAGCAAAAGATAATATTCAACTAACTGTTACAACATTAGAAAATGCTTCTGCTTGTACTAAAAGTATAGTTGAGAACCAAATGAACAAGAAAATCAAATCTGGGATTGGATACAACACATGTCCACCTCCTTACAAAGGAATTCCTTGTCCCCCAGGTTTAGATCTTGCTGAATCAGGTTTACATGAACTCACAAATAAACCTCTAGAAAAGGTAAAACCTATAGAAAATAGTGAACCTTTTGAGAGTACAAGTAATACTTCTCTCTCCAAAGAAAAGGTGCTCACTGATAAGAGCTCAGACGTTACAACTATTGAAGGTTATACATCTGATGAGAATAGAAATAAGACTGTTTCTAAGAAAGGAAACAAAGTAGGACTCATCAGTCCTAAAAGTGTAGAGAGTATAACAAAGACTAAAGTTGTTCTAAAAACAGTTGAATGTTGTGCTAAATGTAATAGCAAACCTAGAGGTAGTCAGAGAAATTGGAACAATCTTAAGTCACATCAACTCGGTGATAACTTTGTTTTGTACAATAAAGCATGCTATTACTGTGGTAGTTTTAATCATACTCATGCTTATTGTAACAATTGGGTTTCTGGGAATACATCAAGGTCTAAAACAAGTAAAACAAACCCCAGAAAAGGTTCTGTGAAGTCTAACACACCAAAAGTTAATCATACTGTTAGACCAAATGAGCCTGTTTACCCAAATTCACTACTAAAGGTGCAAGTAATACTTTCAAACATACACAAAGAGTTGTGAAAAGTCTCACTGAAAGGGATTATGTGGTTAAAACACAAAATTGGAGACCAAAACCAAAAGGTCCTGCTAGACTATATGGTCCTGCTAGACCAAATGGTACCGCCAAATTTGGTACTGTCAGACCAAAAACCACAAAATGTGTCAAAAATGAAAATGCTGTTAAGTCCTCAGCATGTTGGATTTGGAGACCACTCCAACCAAATGGTGCATCAACAGTCCTAAAAAGGTTTGATTACATTGATGCACGAGGCAAACCCAAGTCAGTCATGGCTTGGGTACCCCAAAGAAACTAATATGTGTATACATGGGCATGAACATTCAAATGATATTGCAGATCAAGGATATGTAGATAGTGGATGTTCAAGGCACATGACAGGCAACATGTCTTACCTCACAGACTTCAAATCATTTGATGGAGGATATGTTACCTTTGGGGGAGGAATCAAAGGAAAGATTACTGGTAAAGGTACAATTAAAACCAGTAAATTAGATTTTGAAAATGTGTACTTTGTGAAAGAACTACAGTTTAATCTCTTAAGTGTCTCACAAATGTGTGACACAAAGAACAAAGTTCTTTTTACTGACACTGAATGCATTGTACTTTCTCCTGATTTTAAAATTCCTGATGAAAGTCAGATTCTTCTTAAAATCCCTAGAAAGAACAATATGTACATTGTTGATTTAAAGAACATTGTTCCTAAAGAGAGTTTAACCTGTCTAGTAGCAAAAGCCTCATTGGATGAATCTATGATTTGGAATAGAAGACTTGGTCATGTAAACTTTAAAACAATCAATACAATTGCAAAATATGATTTGGTTAGAGGTTTACCCAAAAAGATTTTTCAAAATGACCAAACCTGTGTTGATTGTCTAAAAGGCAAACAACATAGAGCTTCTTGTAAGCCCAAGACCCATAACTCAATTTCTCAAGCTTTATACATGCTTCATATGGATCTCTTTGGTCCTACTTCTGTGAATAGCTTGAATGGTAAAAGATATTGTCATGTAGTTACTGATGATTACAGGAGATTCTCTTGGGTTTTCTTTTTAAGAACTAAGGATGAAACTAGTGAGATCCTTAAGTCCTACATTACAGGGATAGAAAACCAAATTGATAAGAAAGTAAAAGTAATTAGATGTGACAATGGGACAGAATTCAAGAATAGAGTTATGGATGAGTTTTGCAAAGAAAAGGGAATAAAAAGAGAATATAGTGTAGCTAGAACCCCACAGCAAAATGGAGTAGCAGAAAGGAAAAATAGAACACTTATTGAGGCTGCTAGAACAATGCTAGTAGATTCTAAGTTGCCTATTTCATTTTGGGCTGAAGCAGTAGGTACTGCTTGTTATGTACAGAATAGGGTTCTTGTGATTAAACCTCATAGAAAGACTCCTTATGAACTTTTTTTTGGTAGAACACCATCTCTAAGTTTTATGAGACCTTTTGGATGTCATGTCACTATTCTCAATACCAAAAATCATCTAGGAAAGTTTGAAGGAAAAGCTGATGAAGGCTACATGATAGGGTATTCTTTGCAAAGTAAGGCCTATAGGGTGTATAATAAATGCACTAGGCTAGTGGAAGAAAACCTGCACATAGAGTTCCAAGTGAAACTACCAAATGTTGCAGGCACTGGACCAGATTGGTGTTTTGACATTGATAAGCTTTCAGAATCTATGAATTATGTGCCTGTCACAGGTACAAATACTAATGATAATGCAGGTTCTGAAGACAATGATGAAACATCTGAGGATCAAGATTACATCTTGATGCCAATTTGGACAGGATTGGAGTCATATTCAAGTCATGGAGAGCCTTCAAATTCTACAAATCAAGGGAATCAAGAAACAAATGAAGGTATTGAAGATGAGCATGGAACTCAAGATCAAGGGAATCAAGAAAATTCTGAAAATGGAAATGGTACTGTCAATTCTCAAGATGGTACTGCCAGTTCATCAGATGGTACTGCCAGTTCACAAGTTGGTCCTGCTGAACCATTAAATGTTCTATCAGATGATTCCTTACCAGAAGATATAGGAATTGGAAATCTTCCAATTTCCTATGATGTTCCTACAACACACAACCCAAGAATTCTCAAAGATCACTCCATTGAAAATGTGATTGGCAGCATTGATTCTGGTGTTAAAACAAGAACTCAAGTTTTATCTTCAGACAATGATGGGTTTGTCCTAGCTGTGTATGAAGAAAAGAACCATGAAGTTGCCCACATATGCCTGTTTTCATGCTTTCTCTCTCAAGTAGAACCCAAAAACATTACAAAAGCCTTAGATGATTCAAGCTGGGTTGAAGCAATGCAAGAAGAGCTACTTCAATTCAAACTACAGAAGGTTTGGGTACTGGTTGATTTGCCCAAAGGTTATAGGGCAATTGGAACCAAATGGGTTTTCAGAAATAAGAAAGATGAAAGGGGAATAGTGATAAAAAACAAAGCCAGATTGGTGGCCCAAGGGTATACTCAAGAAGAAGGAGTGGATTATGAAGAAGTTTTTGCTCCAGTTGCAAGAATTGAAGCAATTAGGCTATTCTTGGCCTATGCTTCTATCATAGGATTCATTGTCTACTAAATGGATGTCAAAAGTGCCTTTTTATATGGTACTATTGAAGAAGAGGTGTATGTTTCTCAACCTCCAGGCTTCATTGATGCAGAATATCCAGACAATGTGTACAAGGTAACCAAAGCTCTTTATGGTCTACACCAAGCTCCTAGAGCATGGTATGAAACATTGGCTTTCTATTTATTGGAAAATGGATTTCAAAGAGGCAAGATTGATCCAACTTTGTTCATCAAAAGAACCAAGAAAGACATCTTGCTGGTGCAAATTTATGTTGATGACATTATCTTTGGATCCACAAATCAGGAATTATGTGTAGAGTTTGAAAAACTTATGCATAGTAAGTTTGAAATGAGTTCCATGGGGGAACTTACTTTCTTTTTGGGTCTCCAAGTGAAACAATCTAATGAAGGCATATTTATCAGCCAAGATAAGTATGTAGCAGAGATCCTAAGTAAATTTGGGTTTGCAGATTCAAAGGTTGCAAGTACACCAATGGATCCAGAAAAAGGGTTACACAAAGATGTTGAGGGTGAAGATGTTGATGTGCACAACTACAGATCAATGATTGGGTCTCTAATGTACCTTACATCATCAAGACCAGATATCATGTTCTCAGTATGTGTATGTGCAAGATTTCAAGTCAATCCAAAAGTTTCTCATCTCACAGCAGTCAAAAGGATCTTCAGATACCTCAAAGGCCAGCCTAAGTTGGGTCTATGGTATCCAAGGGAATCATCTTTTGATTTGGTAGCTTACTCAGATAGTGACTATGGTGGTGCAACCCTAGACAGAAAATCCACAACTGGTGGATGTCAATTTCTTGGATGCAGACTCATATCATGGCAATGCAAGAAGCAAACAATGGTGGACAACTCTACAACTGAAGCAGAATATGTTGCAAGTGCAAGTTGTTGTGGCCAAGTTCTTTGGATCCAGAATCAATTGCTTGACTATGGGTACAATTTTCTTAACACCATTATTTACATTGACAACAGTAGTACTATTTGTATCATTAAAAATCCAGTTCAACATTCAAGAACAAAACACATTGAAATCAGACACCATTTCATAAGAGATTGCAATGAGAAAAGGTTAATTCAAGTTGTCAAAATTGACTCTGAAAATAATTTTGCAGATCTTCTCACCAAAGCTTTTGATTTAGGTAGGTTTAAATACCTGGTAGCAGGTATTGGTATGATAAATCTTTGAAAAACATGTGTTTTGTATATAAATAAACTAGTTCTAGACTCTAAACATGGTACTGCTAGTTAGTCATAAGGTACTGTCAATACAAAATTGGTACTGCTAGTTCAAAGATTGCTCTGTTTTTGCTCATCTTGATGTTTAAATGTTAACAATGCTATAAAACAAGTGCTTTGCACTCTGTTCTTTTGGTTTACAACTAATCATTTCAGGTTACTCAAAGCTTGCTAACACAATCAGGATATGGAAATGGTAATCAGTTCACCAAGTTGTTCAAAACTTTAAGAGCTGACTAGTCCAAAGCAAACGGCTCTTGGTAAAGACTTCTCAAATCCGTTGATAGCTGATAGTTTGCTAAAAACTATAAGGTAATCAGTTCACCCAGTTTCATAAACTTAAACGAACTGACTAGTCCAAAGCAAACGGCTCTTGGTAAAGACTTATCAAATCCGTTGATAGCTGATAGTTTGCTAAAAACTATAAGGGATATTTTCTAAAATTTCAAATAGATTGCCAAGTTTTATTAGACAAACAAGGTACTGGTAGTTCAAATTTTAGTACTGGTAGAGTAAAATGGTACTGCTACATAGCCGTTGAGTCTGTCAGGCTAAATTATAGCCGTTGTTTTTAAAAGGGTATTTCTGTGAATTATTCATGTTTTCCTCGAATTAAGGATATAGTTATTATAATAAAAGATCTTTTTGACCGCCTCTTCAATTACTTATCCATAACTTTTATAGTCGGTCAAAAGTCATTTTTCTCATATTCAATCCTTATCACAATTCACACTCACCTTTCATCTTCTACCAGTACAACAATAAAATCCCACCATTGAAATCAAAATTTTCATCAAACCTTTCATCATGGCTCGTCTAAGTTTTGTCAAACGTCACAACCAATTAGCATTTTTGGAAAAGTCTGATGACAATGAAACTTTTCATCAAGCAGTGGATTTTCTAAACAATTCTTATGTTAGGTTTGCTTTACTCGTGAATCCCACTATTTTTGAATCTCAAATTTCACAATTTTGGCAAACTGCTAGAGTTAACTCTCTTAGGAATGGGATTCAAGAATTAGAGGCCAAAGTGGATGGTAGAACCTTGACTTTTACTGAGTCATCCATTAGAAGACATCTTCGTTTGGATGATTCAGATGGCATTAGTCAACTACCTGATACTGAAATCTTTGAAAATTTGACAAAAAATGGGGTATAATGTAACTTCTACAAAGCTTACATTTCTTAAAAAGCATTTTACCCCTCAATGGAGATTTTTGATTCATACCATCCTTCATTGTTTAAGCCAAAAGAAAACCTCATGGGAGCAATTTAGTGGTAACATGGCTGCAACTCTCATTTGCCTGGCAACAAACAAGAAATTCAACTTTTCAAAATATATTTTTGAAGGATTGGTTAAAAATGTGGACAGTGAAACAAAGTTTTTGATGTACCCAAGGTTCATTCAGTGCCTCATAAACAAATCCAAACATTTGTTACTTCCCCCAAACAAACCTTTTAAGACTCCCAAACTTACACACAAGGTGTTTTCAAACATGAAAATTGGTTTTCAAGGAGAAGAAGTACCACTTTTTGAGGAAATGTTACCACAACATTCTGAAGAACCTGATCATTCATCATCACATACACCATCAGTACCATCACCCACACCAACAGTACCATCAGTCACACCACCATCAACAGTACCATTACCATCTCATCAACAAACACAAACACCATCTGCAACATCACCATTATCACATCATAACTCACCACCTCAATCTCCTCCATAACAAATTGTAGATGCTCAGACTATCAGGGAATTAAAGGAGCAAGTGCAAAACTTACAAACTTCTCTTGAAAGTCAAAACAAGCATTTTACAGAGATCAACACAAAGTTAGTTAAGAAGGTTGAGAAATTAGAGTTGAAAGTGAAGTTGCTGAAGGGTAAAAGGTCTACTCAGTTGGTTGTTTCTAGTTCTTCAAGTTCAGATGCAGAGGGTTTGGGTCTCTCTTCTAAAAAGGGGAGGATGGGTAGTTCTAAAGATGAAGAAGAGATTCAATTTCAGTTTCATGAAGGAACTCCAGTGATTGATGAAGAGCCTGCTGCTCAAGAACAAGAGCCTGCTAGCTTGAAAGACACTGCTGCAACAGATACTGCTGAAGCAAAGCAAGATACTGCTGAAGCAGAGCAAGAGCCTGCTGGGATTCAGAGGCTACTAGCTATGAATTTAAAAGGATCTGATCAAGTGTCTTACAAAAGAAAGAGAGGATCACAGCCTCAGGGGAGGTTTCTTGTTTCTGATGAACAATCTGCTGCTCCAAATCCAGTATCATCACCAAAAGACAAGGGCAAGAAAATTGTGGTTGAAGTTGAACCAAAGCCTAAAAGGATGAAGCAGAAAGAACAAGTACAATTGGCTGTAGATGAAGAGTTGTCCAAAAAGCTTCATGAAGAAGAAGTATTGAGGGCTGAAGAAGAATCAAGAATGCTGCAAGAAAAGTTTGATGCTCAGCTGCAATACATCATCTCCATTGACCCAATTGTAAGAGGTGAAGCTTATACCCTGATTTGTGATGAATCTCTTAGCTCAGAAGAAATGACAATCAAGCTCAATGATTTCATCACCAAGAAATACAATCAAGAAGCATTGGATGATGTCTATCAACAGATTCAGAAGAATCAGAAGAAAGGATTCAAAATGCCACATTCTGAAGCAGATCAGAAGAAGTTCTTCAAGATATATCTGAAAAGAGAAGTGAACATGAAAGATCATTAACTCAAACGTAAATCTTTTGATGAATTGAAGCTTCTATACTTAGAGGCTTACAGAAGAAACAAAACCAGTTTTCTCATGGATACTCAAGAAAAACCTTCCAAAGGAAAAGAAGATGATCAGAAGGAACAAAAAGAGAAAGCAGAATTGCCTCCTGTTCAATCAAGAGAAATGGTTATCCATGTTCCACAAGTTATTTTTGCTGAACCCCTGCATGTAAGGCATCCAGTCATAGATTGGGAAATATTCAATGACAAGTTTGGCAAAGCATGGAAGATAACAAGAGTTGGAAACAAGGTTGAGATTTTCAAGAACTTTGAAAATCTACTTAGAGCATGTAGCAGAATGGATTTAGATGAATTATGGGTATTAGTTCAAGAGAAACTGAAAACCAAGTATAAGCCAGATGCAAAGGAGCAAGAGCTATGGGTGGAATTCAGCAGATTATATGATCCAAATCCAACTGATACTCATTGGAAATTTCCTTACTATGATTTATCTGTTACATGGGAATACTTCAGCATGAGTCATGTTCATCATCTTTCCACTCAGAGTGGAATAGAGCTCTTTATGCTAGGAGAGAAAGAGTATCCTTTAAGCTATGAAGTATTATCAGTCTTGATCTCCAATAAGCTTTTGTGTGAAGAAGAGACTGATGCAGTCAAAAGATTGAAGGAGAGCATACTTGATCAGTATGAAAGCCTAAGAAAAAAAAGATAAGGTTTTTGGAAGAGTTCCCCCAAATCCTCAAGGTATGAATTTTATTCACAAAGAAACTTGGTTATTTTATATGGGAATAACAAGTTTAGGGGAGGATTGTTGGGAATAAAATGCACAAAGTAAAGAGTCTGCCAGAAGAGCCTGCTAGTGATAGTTAAGCCTGCCTCTTCAATTTAGCTGATGTTGAAGATATACTAACAGTACCTTCTGGGTAAGAAGGTACTGCTAGTTAAAGAAGGTCCTGCCAGTTTTCACGACAAGTTGCTATATTTTAATTAGAGATATTTACTTGTATTATTAGTCTTTGTACAAAGTTATACGTTAAGTAAAAGTAGTAGAGAAGTCTCAGTAGATATAATGGAGTGTTTTACCTTGAAAGGTGTAATATTAGGATAAGATAAACCTCTAGTATATTATATTAAGCAACTTGACCACTTGTAACAAGGGATCCTTATACTATAAAAGGAACCCTTAAGACACCTTATAAAAATATAACAGATATAACTTGCATATCTTTTATACAGCTTTCATAGCTTTCCCATGCATAACTTCTACCTTTAAAACCTTTTCACATATCAAAGATTCAAGGTTACACTTGTAATCCTGGTGATAGTTTAGATCACCCGTATTATTTCATCAATAATATTGAATCGTTTTGTGTTATTCATGTTGTGTTCATACTCATTTACTTATTCACCACCTTTGTTCCTTTAGTGTGTTTTAGTAAATTCCGCGTGCTAACTCACATTTATTCATAAATATCCTAAACACATTACTGAGATTAACATCCCAAGTGTTTGCACAAATCAAATAAACAAAGAATCCTTCCACATTCTACCCTTCTTCACCTTTCGGGTGACTTCTCATGTTCTTCATTCCTTCGGGAATGAAGACATTATCTTTGATCCCGGCATTTTCATGTATCATTATCTTGAGCCGGATACTTATCTCATCGGTGTGGAACTTTCACGTGCTTCAAATGTTTGTCCAAACATCTTGAATGAAAGTCCGATTGAGATTGTTTGTTCCACATCATGCTTCCCCAAGGACAAATGAATTCGGGGTCGAGTCAAGCTAGCGACTCGGTAAACAAAAACAGTAGCATGCTTATAGGGTTTTCACCCTAAGTGTGGGGGAGTCCCCCATACTATGGTTACAAAGAAAGTGAAAATACAAAATGGTGTTTTCCACGCTTAGCTTGTAATGTTGCCCTTTTATGTTCAAAGAGTCGACATAATAGCCGGGACTTTGAATATTGAGGACAATATTCATGTTAAGTGTGGGGGTATTTCGCTATTCTAGCGAATTTTATCACATTTTACTATATAATACCCCTGTTTTTGGCCAAAATTTCAAAAATTTTTAAAATCTTTTCACTGGTGCTTCAAAATTTTTGTGGTAATCAGTCCGCCAAGTCTAAACGACAAAGGGATTGGCTAGTCCAGGAGCAAACGGCTCTTGGTAAAGACATCTCAAATCCGTTTATGGCTTGCAATTTGCCCAAAATTGTATGGTACCTCAACTCGCCATATCCCATAAAGCGAATGAGTTGGCTAGCCCGCAAGATTATGGCTTGTGGTAAAGGCAGTGGAAAATCCTTAATTGGTAATCAGCTCACCAAGATGTTGACTATTCCATCAAGAGCTGGCTAGTCCAGAAGCAAACGGCTTTTGGTAAAGACTAATCAAATGCGTTGACAGCTGGTGGTTTGCTCAAAATCACACGGTTATCAGGTGTGCCACAGTTCTTACAACTGGCTACTCCAGAAGTGATGGCTTTTGGTAAAGAGTTTAAAATCCATCAACTTTTCAAAACATTTTATTGCTAGGGACTAGCAATAGTTTAGTGTGGGGGATTGATGAGTGCTCAAACACTCATCATTTTTGGTCAAATCTGAACTGCAAAACATACAAAAACACTCAGTAATGCATCAAAATACTGAAAATATTTTAAAATTGTGTTTTATATGTTTTAGATGCAAAATGAGCAAAAACAGATGAAAAACGTACAAAGTTTGGAAAATTGGCAGTTTCAGTCCCCCAACTTTCAAAAATTGGCAAAAATAGTCCCTGAGCACATATTTTAAAAGAAAAATCACCAAAGGTCCTTTTGAAATCATAAGTTGTCATATTTAGTCCTTTGGTGAAAAATCTGAAAAGTTTTGAGAATTTACAGTTTTGGTCCCTAGAGTTTCAGAAATTGTCAGATTTGGTCCCTGGGAAATATTTTTGGATTGAAAAGTCAACAAAAGTTTTTGAAAAATCAAAAGTTGACAATTATGGCCCTTGGGTTAAAGATCTGAGAAATTTACATGTTTGGTCCCCATAGTTTGGAATTTTGACAGATATGGTCCCCGAGAATTTCAAAAGTGGAAAAATTGCATCTATGACCTATGGGAATTCAAAGCTTGGCAAAGTAGGTCCTTGTGAAAACCTGGAACAGTTGGCAAAACTGCCCCTGAACTTTCAGCTTGTTACACAAATGGTCCTTGCAATTATAACATACACCAAATGGACCCTTGAATAACTATTAGTCCAAACTAAATCCACCCACTACCCCCTAATCCAATCCAGTCCACAACTAAACCCCCAGGCCCATAGCCTTACCCAAGCCCAATTCTAAAAATAAACAAACACCCCGTTTTTATTAATAAGCCAGTCAACTCCCCCCTTTGACTCCACCTCATCCCTTCCACATCACCACCCCTACCCTGCAACCCCCTGCTAACATCATCATCACCCCTACCCCTTCACCACCTGCACACTCAACATCCCACCCCCTTGGCCTAACCAAACAACAACAAAACTCCAAATCCCACCCCAGACACAAGCTAACTGCCAAATAGCTAAACCCCACTTTTCCCGCCAAATTGAATTTGAAGGCTAGGATTAACTGGAAGCTATCCTACGGCTGTGAGAGAGGTGGGAAAGTCAAGAATTAACTCCAGGACCTATATAATTGAAGAAAAGTGAAGAAAAGAGAGTAGCTGTAGAAGTAGTCTAATATAGTCGTAGTGTCGTTTTTAATAAAATTTTCCTTTCAAGTGTAATTTTTGGTTTTCAATTATTGTATTAAGGTTCATTAGTGTAATTTGAATCTATTTAAAGCATTAATTCCAAGTTTTTCTTATTAATTCAGTTTTTAATATTTTGAGTGAGAATTTCGTTTTGACTTTCATGTTGTTAAAAATTGTTAGTTTCTGTTTCTTTGAGCTCATTTGCAAGCTTTGATAAGTTTAGGTTAAAGTTTTAACAAGTATTACTCTGAAATCTCAAAAATCACAAAAAAATAAGAAAATATTAAAAAAAGAATAGAAAATCAGTTGCAAAGAAGATGGAAGCATGGAGCATATTGGATTGCTGATGGTGAGGGTACTAGAGCCTCAGGGGAGGCATTAGGTCTTGGTTTGGTCTCTTGTGTACATGATCTCAGTCCTAAATCCATTGTGAGTTCCAAATTTGAGTTTTGCAAAAGTCTTGTTTCTGTTGTTATTTATGGTATGTTAGAGATAAGTTAGCTTCTACTCACTGTATTAAGTCTGTTTAAAGCTTTAAATCAGTACCAGTAGCAGTAGCTTAATAATTACATAATGTAGTGTATTGATAGTTTTAAGGGAGTGTTTGGATTTGCAAGTTTGGACATGTTCAGGTCTGTTGTAGTTGTCACTTTTGGTTTACACAAGTTCCCTTAGGTAAATCTAGCAAAGTTTAGTCATAATAACATAGTCCAATTCACAAAAAAGTCAAAATCCATTTTCTGATTCATCACAGTTAACTGTGATGAATTTCAAGTGTCCAAATCATGGAATTTAGCTCCAAGGTTGTTATTAAGGCTTAAATTAACTTTGCTTTAGCTTAATATACCATATTTAATCAGGAAATCTGTCCCAAGTTTCACAAAAGTCAACCTGGGTCAGAAATAGAAAAAGTCAAATTGCACTCTTTCAGTTCTTTTCCCAAACTTCAAAGAATTTATTAGAATTTTGTGTTCACTTTCAAGTTGTGAAATTTGTTTCAATATGTAGTATACCAGCTCTATTTTAAGATTCCACTTTCCTTTTATTTTTGCAATTTTTTTCCTAGGTTCTACATGCCTCCAAAGTAGGTTGCAGGGGGGGGGCTTTCTGCACTGTGCAGCTGCACATCAGTCCACCACCACCACTTGGTGGTGGTTTTCTGGCCACCATAGTGGTCCACAGCCCATCCACCTTGTTCCTTCCAACCCCCCTCCTACCATATTTCAAGTTTTGACCCTTGGGTTGACCTGAGACCCCCTGGGTCCCACTTGAATTAAGCCCATATTTCTGTCCCATTTTCAGTTGAGTTTCAAGAAATCAAAATGCTTTTTGTTAGCTTATAGCTTATTCTGTGGTCCACTAGTGCTTATTCCTGCTCTAACAAGTTCAAATAAGTTATTTGGATCAGAAAAACCCATTGTGGGATTTTTCTAGAATTTTTATTAAATAAGACCTAATTTTTATATTTTTCCTAGCTTTTATAAGTTATAATATAATTTTAGGAATTTTTCTAGAATTTTTACCGTAGGTCGGTGGCTACCTAAGGAAACTCCGATTCGATCCGCCCCTAGCCGCCTACCTACTCGTGTTCGTAGCTCGATCGAAGGTCAAGACTGTGGTCTGGCGGAAAAACAGAAGTCGTCCATATCAAGTGATACGTAAATTGCTTAGTAGTGCTTCGCCACTACTGTAGCTGGCGGAAATAGCTTAATTGGTAGAGCATATATATATATATATATATATATATATATATATATATATATATATATATATATATATATATATATATATATATATATATATATATATATCCGAATTATGGTTTCTATATGAAATAGAGAAGGAGACAAGGAAAAGAAGTGACTGCAATTGATGGCTTTCAAATTGCGCATTATTGTGAGAAGAAAAATAAAATGGTTAATGAGGAAGCTGATGCGGTTTTGGTTTGCTTTGCTACTATGTACTTCGTTTAAAATTTGAAAAGGGCAATTAAATTTTATAAACTACTGTAATAGTTAAAGTGACCTAAGTAATGTGGGTAAAACAGTGGGTTACTTAGATGACTGTAATAGTCATACTATCAACATACCTTAAATTTGTAAGTGTAGATACTACTAATTGTGCCCAGGTTTTTGTGTGTTCTTGGTACTAAAAAATAATATCAGATACGAACAACTGTTGGATCATTATTGATCTTCAATAGAATGGGAAACCATGAGAAGTATCTTTACTTGTTTTCACTAATAAATTAACATTATATACAGAAAAAGTTACGAAGTGAAGAAGCTGCTGGTTCGGGTACACCAGTGGAAATATTTTTGAAAGTGCTGAAGCATGTTCCTGGACATCTAAGAGGACGTTCAGCTCCAAAGAAATAGATTCTGGCAGTGAAAAATTTAAGGTCAACTGTCAAATTAGAAAAGAAGAAATCAGCAGCTTTAGAGGAAGAGGTACGAGTACTCAAAGAGGAGCAAGTCAAACATCAAAAGGATCAAGCTAGCTTTAAAGTGGATCAAGACAAAATGAAGAAAAATGTGGGATTAATGGTGCAAGAGATGAAGCGTTTGTCTGGATTGGTATCTCAAAATTCTGCAACTTAACATAATATACTGAATCTTACGTTAATATTGGCTATTTGTTTAAGCTTCCTTCACAGCAATAGACTTCTTCACTCTAATTGTCATCAGTTTAAGCCTGATGTTTTCATTTATGCATTTGAATAACTCTTCTGCACTTCTTTTGACTCCTTGGAAAATTCTTGCACTCCTTTCATTCCAAATGAAGTAAACAGCAGCTGCCAAGCATATTTTTTTAATAACATTTCCAATGTTCAACATCTTAGTTTGTTTAGCCATATCCTGAATCAAATCCACCCATTCACTCCTTATTTTCTGTATCTGAGCTTTACTACACACCTTCTCCCAAACCCCCTTTGAGTAGCTGCAATTGAAGAAAAGATGCTTGTGTGAATCAGGTTCCTCATTGCACAGAGCACATACTACATTCTTATTACGATACCACTTTCGTAATTTATCTTGAGTGACTAATTTTTCTTTAACTGCCATCCACATAACAAATGCTTGTCTTGGATTACAGTTTGAGAACCAGACAAGATCATTCGAGCTTACATTGTTTTCATTGCCTCTAATATCTCCCCAAGCATGACCCACAAAAAAGTTTTTCATTTTTCCTCCTCTATCACACCAAAAAACTTTATCTTCTTTGTTAGGATCTAACTCAGGTACAACATAACTCTGCTACTCAGGGTACTTTGTTATCCATTCCATTGGCCATTCCCACCTAATGATACTCTATAAAGGTCTTTGATTATTCCAACTATCATATACATAATAGCCCCTTATAAGGTTTTGGTATTAAATAATCAGAACACTGGAAGTTTGAATGTTTGGCAAATACCGTATTTATGGAAAACTAGAAGGGGGGTTGAATAGTTTTACGCCTTTTTCGTTTTATTTGTTTTGTAAAAGTTAGCTTCTAAAGATTAAACGAAAATTTCAAAACTCTTTAATGCAAAAGTGTAGATACTAGTTTATTTACGATTTTGTATAAACACTACTTATGTATAATGTTGGGAAAGAATTTATAATTTCATATATCATATATATAAGCATATATATATATATATATATATATATATATATATATATATATATATATATATATATATATATATATATATATATATATATATATATATATATATATATATAAGTGTTTTAATATAAGTTTATGTACTTTGTTTGTTTTTGTAAGATTAATGTTATGAATGAATTTTAGTTTGATCTTTATGTGAAATCAATATATGCACAACACAAGCAATTATAATTATGTATGAAATGCTAATAAGTAAGTAATCAAAAAGTGAGAGATGGAAAGATTAAACCGAGAGACAAAGGATTTATAGTGGTTTGGCTACAAGGACACCTTCCTTGCCCTACTCCACTCCCCGAGTCACCTACTCGAGAGTTTTCTTCACTAGATCAAAAACCTCCCTTATTGTCGAGAAAACCTTACACACCAAATTACACACCACAACTTTGTCACAACACAATCACAACTTCTTCACACCAATCTACTTCACACCAATTCTTCCTCACACCTTTCTACTTCACTCCTAGCTTCTTCACAACTTTCTACTTCGCTCCTAGCTTCTTCACAACTTACGACTTCGCTCCTAGTTTCTTCACAACTTACTACTTCCTAACTCTTTTTCTTCATGCCACTTGTTTCTTCACACCTTCACTACTAAGTCCTAACCACTACTCCAAGATATATACTACTTCACAACTTCTAGGCTTGAAGGTCTTCTCAACTTCAAAGCTTCAACTTCTTTGTCTTCACAACTATCTCCACTTCAATATACTACCACTACTTATTTCTTCTATCACTAATCCTATCCACCTCTACTTCTTCACTTCTAGTACTACTTCACACCTTCAATAAATCTGGATCCTATATCTAAATCTAACTAACCAATGTGTACACTATATTCACCAAAGAATGAATGATATACAAGATGAAATGATCAAACAACTTAGATAGCAAGATGATACTAAGTTGTAATACTCCTAGTCTTGATAAGTAGAAGTATTCTTCTCTTTGCACTTGAATGAATGAGGCTTTAGATCACTTGGAAACAAAGGCTTATGAATTATATGATCAAAGGATTTTTAAGATTGAAATGGAGGTTTGAATCAGAAAGTTTTTAGTGCAAAAAGGTGAGAAAAATTCCAGATTTAAGGTGGTATTTATAGGCAACAAATTCTGACAGGGGAGTGTGGCCGGTTCCCTTAAATCAAGGCCGGCCCCCTTAAAATTAAGGGGACCGCCCCTTATAATTAAGGGGGCCGCCCAGCTGTAACGGCCAGAATTCTTGTCTTTTAGTGGGGAAAGTTTATTTTGTGAAAAACTAACTGATTTTGGTTAAAAATTTGAATTCATATATTTAGTATGATTAAAACATTTTTCTTTATTACCAAAAGTGTTTTTCAAAAATATATAATAAGTTTATATATTAAAATAAACTTTGTAATAATTATCCCTTTGATCTTATAATGCATTAAACACTATGTTTATTCATACCTTAAGTGATTAGATGGTGAAAGTGATTATTAACTACTAAATACTTGTTTACGTCATGATCTTTGGTTTGATGTGTTCTCGTTTTGTGATTATCAAAACATAGAGATATCGAAAGATATGAATAAAGTTTTTAGTCATTTATTTATATCAACAGTATTGATCATTTTGGTCTCTCTGATTTGGTAACTTATTGCATTTGTAGGGTGACTAAAAGTTGAGTTGGATGCAAGGGCGAGTTGGATGCAAGGGTTGCTTGCAAGTACAGAGTTAAATACAAAGGTCGTTTGGTATTGAGTTTTTTTTTTTTTTTTTTTTTTTTTTTTTTTTTTTTTTTCATTTTGTCATTATTGAAAGTGGATATGATTCAAGACACGATGTTAAACACTTGGACGTTATCTTTTTCTCTTTTGTGGTTATATTTGTTTCCTTTGATTAGCGAGATCCAAAAAATTATATGTTAAAAAAATCTTATGTTATGCAATCATAATTAATATTTGATATATTTGTTGTTCAAATTTGTAGTTTTCAATTTTTATTGCAGTTACATATTTTGTGAAATTGATATATCGCTTTGTAATTATGTTTGAATAAGTGACCACCTTTTAGCTTTTGAGAGAAAATAGGTGGTGACCACCAGTTGGTCTCTAAATTTAATACGAAGTGACCACACATATCGCACTGATGTGTTAACGGTGAGTTAACGTGTAACAACCGTGGTTTTGGCAGGTCAGTTTGACTGATAGTCTTGACTCGGTTGAAGTTTGTTTGGTGTATCTTAGGTGTTTGAAGTGATATAGGTGAGTTTGAGTACTAAATCCCTTTTCGTAAATGGTTTTATTGTGATTTGGAAAGTTTTGAATTTGGGAAAGTTCATTTTGATCACCTTTGTGGTGTAGAAATGACTTGTGTAGTTTTGGTGTTTTTGTGATTTTATGTAACGAGTCTTCGTTCAAGTTAATGAGTGTAAGCAAGTTATGTCTGTTTTTTTTTATGAGTTATGTTTCAAAAGAGTGTGGAATTCTATTTTTGGAAACTTTGTTTTGAAAATGATAATTTTGCCGGTTGTCGTAAAAGTTAAGGTTTATCGCGAAAGACGTTAGGTTTTGTGTTGGGAGTTTATAAGATATGAAAAGTATGAGGTTTTGAGTGTAATAGGTAAATTTATTAAATAAAAATAAAAATATATATATGTATGCATAAAATCGGCCAAAGGGTTTAAAAAGGAAAAAGGAAACAGAATTTGAGTCCAATTATAACACCCAATTAAAAGGAATCTTAGTCCAGCCCAAACAAGCCCAACCTCCAACCCATATAAGCAATACCAACGACCCATACCCCTATTTTCTTTAAATTTGAGTTGATCAAAAGGGCAAGAGAAGAGGAGAAAAATTAGGGTTTATAGTTTTGAAGCTAAAATCAAGAATCAAGGTGAAATCTTTAAACCTTATGTTCAGTTAATTGATTAATTAATATAATTCATGTAATATTTATATGATGGATTAGGGTTTGTGTTATATTCTGTAAATTAATGTTATTAAACATGTTGGGATCAATTAATGATAATAGTATGGTGATTGGTTAAGAGAATTGAGCGTAAAACATGCTAGTTATTGAGTTAGGGTTTTGACAGATTTGTAAGGCAGTAAAGATACAAGTGTATTTAACAGATGGTGAAGAGTTAGATCACAAATTTTTAGTCTAAATTGAATTTTAATGAAAGAGCTTTCCAAAAAGTCCGGCCACGATTGATTTCAAGGTCGGGAAGTTGGTCTTTTGATTTTCTTTGTTAAGGTGTCAAAGCTGTCAAACTGAGACAGAATTTGGGTAAACGTTTGATAGTGAATTGTGGTTGTAAAAGTGTTATTTAGACTAGCCCTTCTGTAGTAGTTAAGTCTTAGGTTATCTTAGACTACCACGAAAAGGATTCACGATAAAAACTAGTAGAAGTATTTTATGTTAATTAAAACTTTTTGGTGTGCGTTGATATTCGAATTTGGATAGTTGACAAGTTTGACTTTCTTTTGAGTACTTGTGTGTATTATTGGTCCGTGGCCTTCTGGGATTAGCTTGTATTCTTATGAGAGACCATGGTAAATTTTTGGTGTGATTTTTTGAGCTTTATTTGTCGTGATTTCATGTGGGCGAATGTACCAAAAAATTATGCGTTTTCTGATTTTAAAAGTGCAAGGGATTTAGTGAGTGTTAGGTTATGGTGGTGGTTAGTATGGTGTCTAGGAGATCCATGGTGGGTCATATGAGTCTTAGTCATCCATCATATGTGTATTACATAGGTTGTAGCTTTTAGCTTGACCTTGTGTAATGTGGATTATTCTTGTGTGTTATAGACTGTGAATTGTTTTGTGGAAGCTGCGAAGTTTAAGGTGAGTTCATAGTCCCATATTTTTACTTTGCTTTAAACTTGGGATGGGAATGATGCTTATCTTAAATATTTTGAGTTACTGTGATTATGTGTGATTTAAAAGAGCTTGGACTTATAATGTTATCGTATGTATGCTATATGTGATGATTATTATGGTGTGATGATTATATGTTGTGATTATCGGGAATTATCAGGCATGTATTATCAGTGACATAATTGGGAGGATGCTTATCCTGTTGCTCGCGCATGCGACCTAATTGATGTCAATATCAGACATGCATATCAAAGACTTAATTGGGAGGATGCTTATCATGTTGCTTGCGCATGCGACCTAATTGATGTCTATATTGGAGCGGGGGACACGTTCCGTTTCATTGGTTGCCTTATGTGTGTTGGTTGCCTTTATCTTGTGTGAATACATGTAGCCTATATGATAACTTCAATTATTTGTCCAACTATTTTTTATAATCACAGTGATTTTAGTTGCCTAGTGTGTATGAGTCTTAAACCTATGAATCTCACCAACATTATGTTGACGTTTTAAGCATCATTTTCAGGTGAGCATTCTAAGGCTATGATAGAAGGAAGTGATTAGACGAGACCTTAGTTGCATTGGAAGTGGTTTATCTGTGCGTTTGGAGTTTATCATGTTGTTTTCTTTCGGTTATTGTTATGACACTTTGTGTCTATACTTTGCCATCTTTACTGCATGTAGTTATTCTCTATATAGACACCATGTGTTGTGATGATATCCATGAAGTTACACCCTCGCGTTTCCGCCTTGGCGAGGTGTGACAGATTGGTATCAGAGCCTTGGTTATAGAGAAGTAGGTGGTTGAACCTAGACTATAACCTAGGAGTCCTTCATATAGTTGCATTTTGGGCCTATGTGTAAGTATAGTATTTTATATGTCTATTTTCCTATATTTATGAGATGTTTTATTGATTTTCGGACGTCTATCCTATCCCCTGTATGTAGTATTGTATATATCGACTTTAGTATATCGTCTTCCGCGCGTAAGATGCATTGTTAGACTACCGTTGTCGCTATCGGATGCGAGAGAAGTGGTAGGATGAAGCGGACTAACCGCAGAATCCAAGTTTCCGATAACATGTATCCATGTTCGGACAAGGAGAGGACGTTTATGGGAAACATTGGTGGAAAAGAAGTGGAGAGGTTTGGAACCATGATGGCTTCTGGAGATGGAGCCATTACCAAATACCATTGGTAGTGTCCTCACTTCACATATGAAGGAGAGGTGGTTTAGACTAAACCTCATGATTTGTATGCATTTGTGAATCATACGAAATTGGAAGAAAGAAATAGAGATGGTTTTCCATGTTGTCGATTACCTCAACATGTAGGAAACAGGAATGGGTGGTTGAGTAAAGAGAAAGGGAGTTAGGATGGAATGGTGTGGATTCGGATCTAGAGTCCACATCGAGTAGCAAGTTGAATTGATCTTAGTGGGGAGATAAGTGCGAGAGTGAAGTTTGAGCCATTATGCGACATCTTTTGTTTTGTGTCATGTTTTGAAATTCTTATATTGCCTTTTTGCCGTCTGGAGCCATGTTGGAGCGTGATTACTCCTGGATATTGGATCGACCTTATCCAAGTGATTTTGATTATAAAGTTTACATGATCATTGGAAATTGTTCCATGCGAGATGATTGTTTGCGACGTCCTTTGTTTTTGTTTGCGTGATTGTTTGCATGATGTGTTGTCATAGAAGGGAGTACACTTGTGAAAGGGGGCATATATAATTATGGTGGCCAACATAATTATACATGCATCACAACACAAGTGGACTTGCAAGTATGATAGCATGGATTGCATGGGGTATTAGGTGTTATGTGATATATGTGCGTTATCATTGAGATGTGTGGTTTTGGAAGTAAGTATGCGTGTGAAATAGGCTTATAACAATGGTCGCGAACATAATTATAAGGGTATGACACACGTGGACTTGTGACCATTATTGCATTGATTGATTTTAGTTGTTATATGTTGTGGTAGATGGTATGTGATATCATGATTGGTGATGGCTGTATGGTTAGAGAAGTATTCTCTTAACCGTTAGGGCAGTCGTTATATGTTGGGGTGTGTAGGTGGTGAGATCCCATCCTACCTATCATATGTTGATACCTCAATTTATCGGTGGATACTTATGTTGTGATATTTAAGTTGATTCGTTTGCTAGTCATTTTGTTTGTATACCTAATTCTTGGGTTGGCATTCCTATTCGTACCATGATGGTACAGATGCCATATTCTTTCTCTTTGACGTCGTGATAGGTGTTGGGTAATCGAATTCGTTTTGTTGGATACTGGTTCGTTTCTTTGGTTATTCCTTGCATTCATTCCGCGAATGAATATTATATTGTTCTTCGAGTATCGTTGGTTCGTGACTAGTTGGTGTGGATATTTGATCCCTCATTCACACACACCAATTGAATTTCGTGACATGTTTTGTGACCTGTTAGTATCGGTGTTTTTCTATTATTATGGTTTGATCATTGTATGAATGAGTCTGTAAGTTCTTCGTTTGGTTTGCAATTTATTTGCGTTAGTGTTCACTGGTATGAGTTCGTTTGAGGATTATTTTGATTACGGAATTCTTCAATGTCTTTCGCGTTCGATTAAGAGGTTGTGTTAGAGTCTTTATGGCATTTTATAAATTCGTTTCGGGTATTTCAAGGTCGTTTGATAGAAACTAATATTTTTATGGGAAATGAAATGTGAAAAAAAAATGTTTATGTTGATGTCTTACATAAAATGGTTTATATATATTTTATAAAAAAAATATATGTATAAGTTTAAGATATGTCTTGTGAAAAACGGTGTTCATTTGTTTTTGAGAAGGTCGAGTACAGGAATAAGAACTGTCTATGGTTCTCATTTACCAAACTTGTTATGTATTTGGTTTATCGAGTGTTTCTTTCATTGAGGTATGCTTGTGGATGTTTTATGGGTACGTGTATTTTATATTTTCTTTATATGGGTTTTCATGAACATTTTATCCGTGTCTACTTTTATTGGGGGAAAATTTCTCATTGTGTTTTTCTAGCTTTGATTTTGATTTTCGTTACTTCGCTAGTCGGTAATTCGTGCCCTTTTTGAGTTCGTTGATATACGTTTTAGTTCGACCGGTTTTATGGTTCGTGACGTTTACTTAGGATAGATTGTCGTTTTGATTATCAATTTGTTCGTTGAAGAGGAAGAGGTTGTTTGCCAAGTTGTTCAAGTGAGAGGTTTAGCGTCAAGATGTACGTTCTTCGGATTGCGTGGGCATCGCGGAGGTAGAAGATTCATAAGAGGAACTATGTGATGCATGACTTAGAGTTTGGGAGTAGAACTTGGAGACGATGGTTGTATGGAGCAAATAGCGTTATCTACACAGATCATAAGAATCTTTAGCATATATTTGACAAGAGGCTAATATATGTAGAAGAGAAGTTGGGTGTGGAATTTTTCAGTGACTACGATTGTCTGATTCACCACTATCAAGGAAGGTCGGATATCGTGGTAAGAGTGCTGAGCGGGAGTGAACGAGTGAAACTTAGATGTTGGTGAGCAATGATTATGATAATTCAGTTCGGAGTTACGGGGATGATGTTGACAGCCTAGAGAGAGGTTCAAGGATGAGAACATGTAAGAAGAATGATTACTTGGTTTAGACCAGTAAATGGAAAGGAACGAAGATGGAGGAATGTACTTTGCGGACTAGCTATTGGTTTCATTGAGAGGAAGCATGAGGACATCAATTATGAAAGGTATTTGATACATCCTAGAATGGATAAGACGTATTATTACCATAACGAGAGTTGTGTTGGGGAGCAAGTATGAAGGAGAATACAGATACCTTAGCAAGTGTTGATATGCCTGGAGGTAAATGTTAATGTCAATGATTATTAAGGTGGTGCAACAGTCAGAGATACATGAAGATTGTGGTGAGGAGGAGTTAGCGAGACGTTACATTTGATGAGTTGGTAGAGAGATGTGTGGTGTCGCGTCAAATCAGCTTATATCAAGATAAAATACTTACTTCGCGAATGTGGTAAATTTTTTATGGAGCCTTGAGATAGCATATGAAGATGAGTACGACTTATCATTCTTAAATGAATGGACTAAGTGAGCGTACAAATCAGACGTTGGATGGTGAACTGAGGGCATGGGTGTGTTTGATTTTGGAGGAAGCCGGGGTATACATTTACCCTTAGCTGAGTTCTCCTATATCAACAATTATCATTTTAGTATTGAGTATGTGTCATGTGAAAAGTTCTTTGGAAGGTAATGTAGGTCACATGTTCTGTGGGCAAAGGTTGGAACAAGCCAACTAATTGGTCCTGAACTAGAGCGAGAGACAACGAATAAGGTTTCTGACTAAGGAAAGACTTAAGGCAGCAAGAGATAGCCAAAAGAGTTATGCGGATTATTGCCGTAAGCCCTTAGAGTTTGGTGTTGATGATATTGTGAGGTTAAAAGTATCTCCTTGGAAGGGTGTTGTGCGTTTCGGTAAGAAAGGCAAGTTTGCACCGAGATATGTAAGACCGTTTGAGATTTATGGGAAGGATTTGATTTGTGGCATACCGGTTAAAGTTAGCTGAGGAATTGAGTGGTGTACATGATACGTTTCATGTATCTAATTGAAAGAAGTGTTTGGCAAATGCTAGTCTGCATGTGCCATCATTAGATGAGAATAAGGTTGACAAGACCCTCCGTTTTGTCAAGAAACCTGTTGAGATTATGGATCGAGATGTTGATGGTTTGAAGTGTGGTGAGATAGCGTTGGTAAAGGTATGGTGGGATTCTAAGCGTGGTCCTGAGTTTACTTAGGAACGTGAGGATCAGATGTAATTAGTGTTTGTTTTGTGTGTATCCATTTTATGTAGTGTTTCCTGTGGTTACCATTTGGATTTTCATTTGGTTCGAGGGTATCGTACCTACCTGTGAGAAGTCGTTTTGATCATTGGTGTTATTGATCGGGGAGTGTATCTATTTGCGTGTATCGTTGGAGTGACGGAATGTTTTCTATCGTGTGAATTCGAGTATTTAGTCGGTTCACATTTTTGCGATTCTTTCTCTGTGATTTTATGGTGTGGTATTTTTCCGCTTAAAAATCCATAAATTTTCTTTTGCTGTTGTGAGTGGTGACTATAGTAGTTGAAATCTCGGGACGCGATTTCCCTAAGCAGGGGATGATGTAACAACCGTGGTTTTGGCAGGTCAGTTTGACTGATAGTCTTGACTCGGTTGAAGTTTGTTTGGTGTGTCTTAGGTGTTTAAAGTGATATATGTGAGTTTTAGCACTAAATCCCTTTGCGTAAATGGTTTTATTGTGATTTGGAAAGTTTGAAATTTGGGAAAGTTCATTTTGATCACCTTTGTGGTGTAGAAATGACTTGTGTAGTTTTGGTGTTTTTGTGATTTTGCGTAACGAGTCTTCGTTCAAGTTAATGAGAGTAAGCGAGTTATGTGTGTTTTGTTTTTATGAGTTATGTTTCAAAAGAGTGTGGAATTCTATTTTTGGAAACTTTGTTTTAAAAATGATAATTTTGCCGGTTGTCGTAAAAGTTAAGGTTTATCGCGAAAGACATTAGGTTTTGTGTTGGGAGTTTATAAAATATGAAAAGTATGAGGTTTTGAGTGTAATAGGAAAATTTAATATAAAAGAATAAAAATATATATATGTATGCATAAAATCGGCCAAATGGTTTAAAAAGGGAAAAAAGAAACAGAATTTGAGTCCAATTATAACACCTAATTAAAAGTAATCCTGGTCCAGCCCAAACAAGCCCAACCTCCAACCCATATAAGCAATACCAAAGACCCATACCCCTATTTTTTGTAAATTTGAGTCGATCACAAGGGCAAGAGAAGAGGAGAAAAATTAGGGTTTATAGTTTTGAAGCTAAAATCAAGAATCATGGTAAAATCTTTAAACCTTATGTTCAGTTAATTGATTAATTAATATAATTCATGTAATAATTATATGATGGATTAGGGTTTGTGTTAACTTCTGTAAATTAATGTTATTAAACATTTTGGGATCAATTAATGATAATAGTATGGTGATTGGTTAAGAGAATTGAGCGTAAAACATGCTAGTTATTGAGTTAGGGTTTTGACAGATTTGTAAGGCTGTAAAGATACGAGTGTATTTAACAGATGGTGAAGAGTTAGATCACGAATTTTTAGTATAAATTGAAGTTTAATGAAAGAGCTTTCCAAAAAGTCCGGCCACGATTGTTTTCAAGGTCGGGAAGTTGGTCTTTTGATTTTTCTTTGTTAAGGTGTCAAAGCTGTCAAACCGGGACAGAATTTGGGTAAAAGTTTGATAGTGAATTATGGTTGTAAAAGTGTTATTTAGACTAGCCCTTCTGGAATAGTTAAGTCTTAGGTTATCTTAGACTACCACAAAAAGGATTCGCGATAAAAACTTGTAGAAGTATTTTATGTTAATTTAAAAATTTTGGTGTGCGTTCAGATCCGAATTTGGATAGTTGACAAGTTTGATTTTCTTTTGAGTACTTGTGTGTGTTATTGGTCCATGGCCTTCTAGGATTAGCTTGTATGCTTATGAGAGACCATGGTAAATTTTTTGTGTGAGCTGTTAAGCTTTATTTGTCGTGATTTCATGTGGGCGAATGTACCCAAAAATTATGCGTTTTCTGATTTTAAAAGTGCAAGGGATTTAGTGAGTGTTAGGTTATGGTGGTGGTTAGTATGGTGTCTAGGAGATCCATGGTGGGTCATATGAGTCTTAGACATCCATCATATGTGTATTACATGGGTTGTAGCTTTTAGCTTGACCTTGTGTAATGTGGATTATTCTTGTGTGTTATAGATTGTGAATTGTTTTGTGGAAGCTGCGAAGTTTAAGGTGAGTTCATAGTCCCATATTTTTACTTTATTTTAAACTTGGGATGGGAATTATGCTTGTCTTAAATGTTTTGAGTTACTGTGATTATGTGTGATTTAAAAGAGCTTGGACTTATAATGTTATCGTGTGTATGCTATATGTGATGATTATTATGGTGTGATGATTATATGTTGTGATTATCGGGAATTATCAGGCATGTATTATCAATGACATAATTGGGAGGATGCTTATCCTATTGCTCGCGCATGCTACCTAATTGATGTCAATATCAGACATGCATGTCAGAGACTTAATTGGGAGGATGCTTATCATGTTGCTCGCGCATGCGACCTAATTGATGTCTATATTGGAGCGGGGGACACGTTTCGTTTCATTGGTTGCCTTATGTGTGTTGGTTGCCTTTATCTTGTGTGAATACATGTAGTGTAGGACCGTAGAACAACGTATTTCACATATGATTCAAGCCTAAACCTAGAGAGAGAAAGTAAGTAGAGAGAGAGAGTGGATGGGAAATCTAGTGTGTGAAAATAATAACCTTGTTAATGACTAAGAGAACCAACTAGAGAACCAACCTCACAAATGAGGTTTACATGAGTATATATAGTGGTAGTCTAGGGCTTCTCTAAACTTATACATTATTACACTAATGGCCCTTAGACTTTATGAATTCATGAAAACTACACATAAACTTCATCATAATGATATACTAAAGCAACCTATAACTATACGTTAATGACCGACACTTTTTATAAATAAAATATGATCCTAACAATCTCCCCCTAAGTGTTGGTCATTGAGGTTGCGTGACGTCATCATCTTTGTCTTTAAACTTTATCATTCATAGCTCTTGACGTCTTTTAAGAATCACTAGATGAGTCAGTGTACATTGTTCATTGTTCCTTGTTCATTGATGATGAAGTGATCCAATGATGTCATCTGCCTTTCGTCACTTCTGTGTTTGTGGTGGTTGTCTGCCATTCCAACATGCTCATACGTCTTAAGTCTTTGTAATACATGCATTTGTTGTTTCCGTTCTTTCACTTTGATCTTTGTCATTTTACTTTGTAGATTATTCTTTTTGGCGTAGAATCTTTCTTTGACTGTTGCTATCCTTTGATCTTTGTGAGAACTTTCCTTTGAATTTGTGATGCATGTATGAGCATGTGGCATCTTTCGCCATGGAGATGATGTATAGCTGCAGGTAAACAGTTAGCAATAAATCAACCGATACTTACAGATAAGGAATTAGAGATCGTCAACAGCATAGTGTGAAGACTCCTTCTAACCCTTACCAAGGCCGTTCCCATGTCAGATACTCTCGAAAGAGCTTACGAGACCTACTAAGTAGCTCAATGACTAGGTGAGTCGCTGGGGATCACTCCACGACTGTAGACCGTATGAAACCATCGCGAACACTAAGCGTAACCCATAAAGAATTACCGAAGTGACCTGCTGTCAGGGCTGCTTGATGTTGACCCTGGCAGGAATTTCCATTCAATCATTGAGAATCACAAGTGTGAATCCTCTCATAAATGTTCTGGCAGATTGCTAAGATCTGCGTAGGACTCTAAAGTTTACATCTGGTGTCCTTGATGATGGACAACTAGTGTAGAAATATCATGTGTTCCTATGAGATCTTTTGATGAATCTCGGGGCTCTAGACTCGATAAGTGCGCATTTGGTTTCCTATGCGGAGATTAGGGAGAGGTCTCCTGCTTCAATATCAACCATCTCTAAGAGACAAGTCGTTAGATTATGCCGGTTCCCCGTGAGAATGAAACAAGCTCTTTTAAGAGAACTTGAGTGGCTAGAAGGTTTAGTACAGTGCGTCACTGGGTCCATGACGTCTTTGTCTTCAATACCGGTGTCACCTTAGTAACAACCAGTAGCATATGAGTTGAACCCGGTGTCTGCCCTATGGTTGAACATATGGAGGGCTATTTCTTTTCACCCTTTTTCATAACTTTTCTTTTTAATTCTTCAACCCCTTCTTTCTCCTTTCTCATTTTCTCCTTTTTTTCAATCATACCTAAGGACTTCTAATTCTAATCTATTGGATTTGTCCTTGGGTAGATCCCTCCGGCTCTGGCGGATCATAGGACGGTTTTCCCTAACCTTAGTCACCTTATAACTCCATGAATCCTATAATTGCCATGAAACCTTTGATTGAAAATCTCTCAAAGTGTTTATGAATATAAACACATTTTTGTTGACACTTTGAGAGTTTTTGTTTCTTTTGAAGGACTCCCCCTTCACATGTGCTCATGAATTTTTAAGAAATTTGCACATGCGTGAGGAGTTTGCACTTTTTGAATTGATCCACTTTCAGTGAACATGACCGATTCGAGACACGCTTACATCACTAGTTAGACTAGCTTGAAGTTATTACCCGGCCTGGTCATATCCACATAAAGTTTCTCGAAACGGTACATTTCTACTAAGACAAATCCTTTTCGAGACACGCTTACGTGGCTAGTTAAAGAGTTCCATTGTCAGATTATAGGTGACAACTAGCTTTAGAAACTAACTTGATGTTATTACCCGTCGAGGATAAGTCTTTTCGATTACTGACATTTTAAGTTTCGTCAATTCATTGGTACATTCTGAGTCGAGCTCTTTTGAGATTCAGTCACAAGCTTTAAACATCTTTGATCACATTTTAATCATGTCTTCTCCCCCTCAAAAATAGCATATCGTGATATTTTTGATATCAACTGATTAAGAAAAAGCTTTTTGGAGAGATAGACAGATTTCATTTTGCATGAATTCGGAACATTTTGTTTTTGTACTCCCCCTTAATGATAGCACATTTTAAAATCAATTAAGGGTTTTGAGGGAGTTATCTTGAGCACTCATTTGAAAGATTTTGAAAAATCTGTTGATGAATCTTGAAAAAGTGCTCAAGATTACTATTTTGAAAACGAGTTTTTGTTTGAAGTCTTTTTCGTTTGTTTAGACTCGAACTTTTGAAAAAGATTTCGTCCTTGAAAATACGAGTCCTTGATTTGAAATAATCAGAAGTCATCGTTTAAGTACGGGTTTCGTACTGAAGTATACGAAAGCCATTGTGAAGAAAGTTTTGAGAAACGACATGTTTTAGAAAAACATTTTAAAGATCTCCCGTTCAAGCATCTGTACATGTCCGTATCATTTTTGAATGACATTTCTAGAAACGTACAGAATATTGATTTATACGAGAGACACGTCGTGAGAAGAATATTTTTGGATTTTTTGATTTTATATTGTTTTTGTATTTTTTGAAAATTTATATTTTTGTATTTTGTTTTTGTTGGTTTTTCAAATTTTGTATTTTGTTTTTTTCAAAAATATTTACAGCGAAGCGATTTTGAAAACATTTTTCAAGAAGATTCGAGAAGACGTACTAGCTCCTCAGGAGTTAGGCTTCGCATGCCAATTCGTCGAACTAAATAGTCAAACCTTTCTTTTGGAAGGGCTTTAGTAAATAGATCGGCGAGTTGATAATCAGTCTTAACGAAAAATAATTCAACAGTACCCTCTTCCACGTGTTCTTTGATGAAATGGTAGCGGACTTTGATATGCTTCGTCTTAGAGTGATGTACGGGATTGCACGAGATGGCTATGGCACTTTTTGAGTCACAATACATAGGTATTCTGTCAAAAGTAAAGCCATAATCTGTGAGCTGTGTCCGCATCCAAAGAACTTGGGCACAACACGCAGATAGAGACACATACTCGGCTTCGGCGGTTGATAGCGCAGTACAATCCTGTTTCTTTGACGACCAGCTTACTAGTTTTTCACCCAAAAATTGTGCTCCACCTGATGTACTTTTTGCTGTAACTTGATCTCCTGCATGGTCGGCATCTGAAAAGGCTGTTAGATTAAACCCCGAATCCTTCGGATACCAAAGTCCCATGTTAATGGTTCTTCGTAGGTACCGAAAGATCCTTTTAACCTCTTTGAGGTGAAGTTCGGTAGGCTTTGCCTGAAATCGTGCTAACAAACAAACAGCAAATTGAATATCAGGTCGACTAGCAGTTAAGTACATGAGAGAACCGATCATGCTCCGATATTTCTTCGGATCGACGGGTTTCCCAAACAAATCAGCATCAATTTTTGGTGAAGTGACCATTGGAGTACCAACAGAATCACAATTTTCCATTCCATGTTTTTTCAAAATCTCGATTGTAAGTTTTTTCAGAATCACAATTTTCCACGAGGGGATTGATGTATTTGTAAACCAAGAAAGAATTTTAGTTCCCCCATCATGGACATTTCAAATTTGCTTTTCATGAGATTTTCAAAATGTTTTGAATTGTTAGGATTGGTTGATCCAAAAATTATGTCGTCCACGTAAATTTGAATGATCAAAATGTCATCTTTGAATTTTTTGATAAACAAGGTGTCATCAACCGTTCCTTTTGTGAAATTGTTTTTGAGCAAGAAAGATGATAGTTCGTCATACCACGCTCTTGGAGCTTGTTTTAAACCATAGATGGCTTTCTTAAGCTTGTAGACGTAGTCTGGATGATCTCTGTCGATGAATCCCTCTGGCTGACTCACATACACTTCTTCCTTCAGAGTTCCATTCAAGAAAGCGGTCTTAATGTCCATCTGATAGACTGTGATGTTTTTGTGAGCTGCATAGGCTAAGAAAATCCGGACTGCTTCAAGTCTAGCTACAGGCGCGAATGATTCTTTGAAATCTATCCCTTCTTCTTGTGGATATCCTTTAGCCACGAGACGAGCTTTGTTGCGAATGACAGTCATTTCCTCATCCAGTTTGTTCTTCCACAACCACTTGAGATCCAGAACTCGTTTATCAAGTGGTCGTTCAACAAGTTCCCAACTATCATGTAACAGGTATTGAAGAAGTTCATCCTGCATCGCTTCTATCCAAGGGTATTCTGCCATTGCTTCCCGAATGTTCTTTGGTTCTTTGAGGCTGATTGAGCAAATGTAAATGCACAATTCGAGATCAGTGGCAAGTTGTCTCCTCGTCTGAACTGGCTTTGAAGGTTCACCAATAACTTGTTCTATTGGATGGTCTTTTGTCCATTGAAACGTAGAAGGGTACCTTGGGTTTAACGTATGTGTGTTAGATGGTTCTTGTAACCTTGAAGAAGATTCAGCAGAGTCTGTTGCAAACGGGTTTTCAAATACTTCTTCTCCTTCATCTAACGCAACATCGTTTGAATTATTTGTTGGTTCTTCTTGAAAATTTGTGTTTTGATTTTGCTCATCAACTCTTGGGAGTTCAGTTTCAAGTACTGGAGTGGCTTGAGTAGATGTAGATGATGTTGAGGTAGTTGGTGCTTCAGCTTCGATTGTTGTAGATGCATCCAGTGGTGGTGGTGGTGGTTGATTTTGAGCGGGTGCAGCGGAATGTTGTTGAGATGCATTTGTCGAAGTTCCACCATAATATTCATCAAACATTAACTCGAAGAAATTTTCCAGTTCTTGTTCTGAAGGTTTGTCCGTGTTTGTTGACTGAGCTCCATTAGGCACGAGTCCTGAACTGATGTGTCCAGAAGTCTGACTGTTTGGTGCGGGTCCTAATCTGGTTTGATTAGAAGCCATCGGATTAAGCGCGGGTTCTAGAGCGTATCTCTCAGAAGCCATCTGTGAAATCTCGTCAAACTTCACATTCATCGTCTCCATTATCTTTTTCGTTCTTCTATTATACACCCTGAATGCCCTCGAGTTTTCTGAATATCCAATGAAGATTCCAATATCACCCTTAGCTTTCAACTTTCCTAGATCTTCTCTGTCGTTCGTCGGATAGCACAAAGCGCCAAACACGTGAAGGTAAGAGATGTCAGGTTTACGGTTTTTCACTAGCTCATATGGGGTTTTATTGAATCTTGGATGTACTAGGGATCGGTTTTGAGTGAAACAAGCAGTGGCTACAGCATCAGCCCATAAGAATAGTGGTGCACTAGAATAGATTAGCATAGTGCGAGCAGCTTCCACAAGAGTTCGGTTTCTTCTTTCAACTACCCCATTCTACTGTGGAGTTCTAACAACTGATGTTTGATGTGTGATTCCAACATCTTCGAAGTAGGTTCTTAACTCCTGATTTGTGAATTCTGTGCCATTATCTGTTCTTACAATCCTTACTGGAGCTTGAAGTAGAACTTGAATACGCTTCAGAAAGGTGATGATGATGCCTGGTGCTTCGTCTTTTGATCTCAAAAACTTTACCCAAGTATATCTTGAATAATCATCAACAATAACGAGAATATACTTCTTCCCATTAATGCTTTCAACTCTCATTGGGCCACATAAGTCCATGTGCAACAAATGTAACCTTGCTTCCGAACTAGGTACGGTTTTGGGTTTATATGATGCTCTTTTGCTTTTTCCTTGTTCACATGATGGACATAGATGATCCTTGGTGTATTTGAACTTAGGAAGTCCGGTGACGATGTTGTCTTTGGCTAACTTGTTGATGGTGTCGAAATTGAGATGGGATAATCTTCTATGCCACAGCCAGGACTTAGTTTCGGTTGCCCTTGTCATAAGACAAATTGGTGATGTAGAAGCCATTTGGTTGATGTCGATAGCATACAAGTTTGTACCACGATTACCAGTTAAGAGATCATCACCAACCAAATTTCTAATAAAAACCGTGTTTCTCCTGAATGCAACTTCTAAATCTGCATCACAAAACTGCCCAACTGAAAACAAGTTGTGTCCCAACCCTTCGACGTAGTAAACTCGAGTGATCAAAAAATTCCCAAACTGAAGATCTCCATAACCCTGAATAGCTGCTACATGATCATTTCCAAAGCGTACAGTTCCCATGAATTTCCAGATGAAATTGATCAGCAGCTTTAAATTCCCGGTCATGTGCTTGGAGCAACCCGAGTCGACGATCCAAAGACATATTTCGATAACCTGCCAATAACAGAAGAATTTGTATTTGGAAACCGTTTTGAATTTGGTTCCATGGGGTTAGGGGTACATTCTAAATCACACTCAAAGACAGTTTCTACATGTTTATCTTGAACTAATTCAAATTTTCCATCATTGAGTATAAATTCTCTACCCGTTGGAATCCAAACACAATACTTAAGATAATTCCTAGGCGTGCGACTATTAGTGGTGTTCCTAATTCTTTTAATTAGGTTTCCAACAAATCTAGATTTAGCACTAGGACCTTTCGAAACGCTCTTCTGTTCTGGTGTAACACTCACATTCTTAGAAACACATTCATCATGAACATCATTAATTAAACATTTCTTGCATATTAAACAAACAGACATTACATGCATTAGAACCAGTACTCTCGACATTACATTCAGATGAAATATGTCTCTTATTAGAAAGCGATAAATTCCTAGGGTGTTCTTCTACTTCTTCCACTTTATTCGTGCAACTACTCTTAGAGACAGGCGAGACTCAATTGTTCCTTGTATTGCTCCTAGGCTGTAGTCTGCTGCTCCTAGAGGTGCTTTCTAATCCTGTAGAAGTTGAGGCACACACATTAGGATTTATATTGTTGTCCTTTTTAGCATCACTAGACTCTTTAGAATTATCCTTTTTGCACGCATTTGTCTTAGAAGTGGAGGCAGACGCATTAGTGGCACTAATCCTAAATAGGCCAGGTGCTAGAACTTTTGGTGTTTTGACAACCGCTTTTCCTTTATCAACAATCTTGATATTTTCACTTTTCTTGGGCAAGGGTGTTGGAGTGACTGGTTTTGTCAAATCCTTTTTCTCATCGACTTTTAGAGCAAACCGTGAAATAGACATTTTTGGTTTTTGAACCATATTTGGAACATTTGGTTTCTCCGAAGTCGATGGTTTTGCAAACTTAGTTTCCTCACCCTTCCTTTTTTGACTTTCAAGCTGAGCCCTCAAAAGATCATTTTGCTCTTTCATGTTCTTGAAAGCACGCTCATACGACAGTTTGTCATACTTGCATTCTTCCTTTTTTCGATCAAGTTGTTTAAAACAAGACACATTTTCATTTTCAAGCTTTATAAGAGCATTTTCATATTTGGAAACAATTTCGGAGGTCTCAGCTCTCAGTCTTTCATCGTCTTGAACAGAGTATGTTTGTAAAATGATGGACATAATGTCAGTGGTCATAACAGCTTCGAAGAGAGAATCATTTAGGTTTTCCAAAACATTCATGTTTTCACGAGTATCATTAGCTTCGTTTACCAGGGATTTGTGGTCCTTGACAAAGTCGGCCGTTTCTTTTAAGAAAGCTTTTTCAAAATGGATTACCCTCGCACTGATGTTATTCAGTGGGATAGTAATTTCGTTTTCAAAAACTTTTTTCTGCTCAATATGAAAACAAGAATGCCAGTTGTTAATATCGATTGTAGTTTTAGAAGCAACAATGTTTTGAAGTTCTTGAATTCTCTTTTTAACGTCATCCAGAATGTTTCTAGCCTCACTTGTATTAAAAGTGTTGTTAGAAGACATTTGTTCCATTGTTGAAAGAGATTTTGAAACAATTACTTTCTTAGAAAACATTTTTGAGAATGGTCATTTTATGGAAAACACAGATGGTTCTTTTTGTGGAACAAAAGTAATTCCCGAAAGTTTGTTCAATTTGTTGTAATCAATGGGTTTCAAATCCTTTTGTTTCATTTTAGAAATGCTCTCTTCGACATGTTCTATCGTTTGCACAGAATCCCGAACGACGGGAGGATCATGTTTGGTGTAAAAAACACTACCATTATACAAAACATTCTGTTCTTGCTGAGCTTTCTTGAGATTACTGGGGTTGTTGTTACCAAGAGCCACTTTATGTTTCGTATGGTAAACCGGATTAGTTTGATTTGAAATCATTTTCATTGTTTGACTTGACTGACCCGACTTAACCACTAATTCTTCTAAATGAGCAATCATGTGTTCTGACTCTACGATTTCGGCCAAAAGTTTGTCTTCTTTCTTTGCAAAATCCTTTTTCAACTCATCCCTTTCTTTTTCAAGATTGGTATAAGCTGTTTTTTGTTTAGAAAGTTGGTTTTGTAAATCAGAAATTTCCGCGTTTAAATCTTTTATCTTCTTGAAAGAATTAACATCAAGTGTATCAAACTTGAGTTGCAATTGTTTTTCCCTTGAAACGGAATTTTGATAACCAGTTTCTAATTCAGACAATCTTTTGTTATGAAACTCAAAAGCTTTAGCGTTTTCCTTGTAACTCTCAAGCTCAGCGGTCAATTTAGCATTCGCGGCCTTAACTTCGCGATTGGACTTTTTCACTTTATCGATTTCAATACCACAGTTATTTAATAATGATTCAAATAAAGCACGTGTTTCCTCATCATTCACAGCATGCTGTGAAACGAAGCCTCCATTATGATTCACATCTGGAGTCGCTGAAGGAGTATTGCTACTACTTGGCGTGTCCAGGAATGTATCATAAGTGGGTGCTTGCTTCTCAAAATGTTGTTCCTCATGAGGAGACATATCAAATATATCATTATTATGACATGTGTTGAAATTTGATACCTCAGAGACTGCATTGATGTCATAGACCGGAGGTGTGTCAGAATCTGTGTCATACTTTGCCTCCTGAAGATTTGCCATAAAAATGCAGTTCGCATCGATATCCTCTCTGTCTTCCATGTCATCCATAAGAGCCATAAAATCATTTTCCTCTGCGTTCAACTGAAATCCTGCCTCTGCCTTTTGTGCCAACATGACTGCTTTCTGCAAGTACGCTAGATCTTTCTTGTTTGGCTTAGTAGGACAGTTCCTTGCCATATGACCTACACCCTGACAGTTGAAACACTTTACCGGATTACCCTGATTCATATTTCCCAAATTCCCAACAACTGGGGCTGCAACATTCCTATTCTGATAACCCATTGCCTGATTACCAACATTCTGACCCCTCTGATTTCCAACAAACTGACCCAACTGATTCCCTGCATACTGACCATACTGATTCCCTGCAAACTGACCTGCATTCTGATTCCCTGCATTCTGACCTGCATTCTGCATATTCTGATATCCCTTTTGATTCCCATAAACTCCAACCATTTGGCCTTCATTGCCCATATTGAAATTCGGCTGAGCAAACTGCTTGTTGCGAGTGTTCGATGAAATCCTTTGGTTGTTGTTTGTTGGAGCAGAATAGCGTCCTTGGAATGCTTTTGTCAGAAAAGCAAACGCTTGTGTCAAGGCTGCAGTAGCTTCATCATTGTCAGTGAATTCTGGTTCTTGGAAATGTGGGTATTGCTGTTGTGGAATAACTTGTTGTTGTGGGTAGAACTGTTGTTGGTAGACCGGTGTTGGTTGTAGAATGCATGATGGTTGCATGTAGTTGTGAGTGGAAGATGATGATGGTTGTTGAGTGTTCACTGGTAAAGGTGTTGGTGTATTAGCAATTAATGCGAGAGGATCATGATTCTTAGCCAATCTTTCTTTCCTTACTTCATTAGCCTCAGCTTGGTTTTGCTTCAAAAAGTCATAGAGTTGATCATAATTCACGTTGTGTAAATCCTTTGTTTGATTGACAATTGTAACATAACGACCCCATTCTTCTGGAAGGTTATTGATGAATTTGATGTTTGTTGCAATTGGTCGAGGTGTCAACTTGTTTCTGATCAACTCATTCATCAAAGTGCAAAACCTGGTGTAGTATGATTCAATCTGTTCACCTTTAGTGGATGTGAAATTCTCCCATTCAGTAAGAAGTTTGTTCTCAACATCTTGTTGTCCAATCTCTGTTCCATGACATATCCTTCTAACACGTTCCCACATAGCATAAGCAGTTTCACAGCTGTCGACCGCAGCAAAGATCTCCCTTGGTAATCCAAGTTGGATTAAATGCATTGCCATATCATCGGCTTTGATCTGCGCCTTGTCTTCATCTGTGTAATCTGCTTCTGTTTGTAGACGCACGAATGGTTGAGTAGGAGGTGTTTCATTTGGATTACCTTCAATTTGAACATGTCTTGGCTGAAATGGACCTTTTTCTATGGATTTGATCATTAATTTGCCATTATCTTTAGTTTTGATGTAACGAAGCATGCGGCTTGTCCATGGAAGATATCCACCTTTTTCAAGCATCGGAGGTCGGTTTTCGGCACCGGCAGCATGAATGTCTTGTTGAGTTGCCATGATTTGAATTCAAAGTGAAACGTTGTTCTGAGGATCTTTTGAAAGATAACAAAGGTTGTTGTTGAAGATTAGATGTTTTGGTGAAGATGAAAGTTCGTTCTCGGTTGATCTGATTGATTTCGTAATTTCCCGCCAAAAATCGAGTGTGAAAATTTTCTTTCTCAAAATTTGAAAGTCTCAAAGAAATACAATTCTAAGGTTACCAGAAAAATTTGAGTTTTGAAAATTTTTTCGCCAAATTTTACCGAAATTTTTTGAATTTTGGCCTAAAAATTTGAATTTTCGGCCGAAATTTTCAACGTTATACCGAATTTTTTTTTTTTTTTTTTTTTTTTGGTTCCTAACTCGATAAGTATGTAGTTTGTAACTCGATATGTTCTGTGGGTTTCAAACTCGATACGTTAGGTAAGGTTCTTAACTCGATATGTGTTTGGGTTTCTAACTCGATATGTTATGTGTGTTGCTAACTCGATAAGACCACTGAAGGTTCAAACACGATAAGTATGACAACTCCCAAACTCGATAAGTATGAGTTTCTAACTCGATAAGTGCTAAATTTCTAACTCGATAGGTATGAGTTTCTAACTCGATAGGTCAAGAAGTCTTCTAACTCGATAAGTCTTGAAGAATTTGGGCAGAGTTTTCCCTAACTCGATAAGCAATAAACCTAACTCGATAAACGATTAGGGAATGAAGGCTAACTCGCCAAAATAAGTCCAAACTCGATAATAATATCCACCTAACTCGATAGATATAGACACTTAACTCGATAGACACTTGAGCACCTAACTCGAAACTATAAAACCTAACTCGATAGAAATGAAAATGAGCCTCTAACTCGAAAAAAAATTCCTAACTCGATAACAACTTACACCCAAACTCGATAAGAAACAGATCCTAACTTGATAAAATACCCAAACTCGATATAACAGGTTCCAAACTCGATAAGCAAAGTTTACTAACTCGAATTTTTTTGCCTAACTCGAAAACCAAATGATGAACAGTAACTACGAATCACAAAAACCACTTTTATACCATGTTTTTTCAACCAAATCAAACCTAAAACAACCTATATTATCCCTAGGCGATTGATACCACTTGTAGGACCGTAGAACAACGTATTTCACATATGATTCAAGCCTAAACCTAGAGAGAGAAAGTAAGTAGAGAGAGAGAGTGGATGGGAACTCTAGTGTGTGAAAATAATAACCTTGTTAATGACTAAGAGAACCAACTAGAGAACCAACCTCACAAATGAGGTTTACATGAGTATATATAGTGGTAGTCTAGGGCTTCTCTAAACTTATACATTATTACACTAATGGCCCTTAGACTTTATGAATTCATGAAAACTACACATAAACTTCATTATAATGATATACTAAAGCAACCTATAACTATACGTTAATGACCGACACTTTTTATAAATAAAATATGATCCTAACATGTAGCCTATATGATAACTTCAATTATTTGTCCAGCTTTGTTTTATAATCACAGTGATTTTGGTTGCCTAGTGTGTATGAGTCTTAAACTTATGAATCTCACCAACATTATGTTGACGTTTTAAGCATCATTTTTTGGTGAGCATTCTAAGGCTATGATAAAAGGAAGTGATTAGACGAGACATTAGTTGCATTGGAAGTGGTTTATATGTGCGTTTGGAGTTTATCATATTGTTTTCTTTAGGATATTGTTATGACACTTTGTGTCTATACTTTGCCATTTTTACTGCATGTAGTTATTCTCTATATAGACACCATGTGTTGTGATGATATCCATGAAGTTGCACCCTTGCGTTTCCGCCTTGGCGAGGTGTGACATAACGGGTTCATTATCTTTAACAAATCAGTGACCACTTTCATGACCATCATTATCGGTCACTATCTATCAATTCAGTGACCACCTTCGACACTTAGTGACCGAAATTAGTGACCGAATATATCGTCACAAATATTGTCACCACTGTATTATGATCATTGGTTAGAGACGAATTTTAATTTTTGGTCTCTAATAAAAATAGTGACGGAGCTATAGTGACGAAAAGTGACCACCCAGGTTTTGGTCACTAAACAGTGTTAGTGACCCATTTTATACTATTCGCTTTGTCACTAAATCCAGCTTTTCTTGTAGTGATGTACGGAGCAATTGATAAACAAAAATAAAAACTTGTAGAGAAAAGTTCTTTTGTGAACTAGTTTTTTTGTACATACCAAGGGACAAATCCCCACCATCCATTTAGTTTGATCTAATGGTGGGGATTAACCTAAGATTAAACATGGAAACCTAAGTCCATGTCTTTTTCTTTCCTTTTTTTTTTTGTCTTTTTTATTATTTACTTTCTTTCTTTATTTCTTTCTTTTTTTTTTGCTCTTTTTTCCAATTAATGTTACACCTTCAATTCACGTTTTTTTTTTTTTTTTTTTTTTTTTCAATTCACGTTTTTTTTCTTTCAATTCACCTTTTTTTTTTTTTTTTTTTTTTTTTTTTTTAAATAAGTCAAGCTTTTCTTTTTTAAATAAATTCACGATTTTTTCTCATTTTATTACGTTTTCGTCTGTTTTTGTCTGTTTTCACATGATTATATACGTTTTCAGACGTTTTTGTCCGTTTTCAGACGTTTCTTTTACCGTTTTTATACGTTTTCGTCCGTTTTTTTACGTTTTCGTCTGTTTCAGACGTTTTTGTTCGTTATTATACGTTTTCGTCCGTTTTTTTACGTTTTCGTCTGTTTTCAGACGTTTTTATCCGTTTTCGTCAGTTTTTATATGTTTGCAGACATTTTTGTCCATTTTCATACGTTTTCATCTGTTTTTATACGTTTTTGTCCGTTTTCATACGTTTATATACGTTTTCGTCCGTTTTTATATGTATTCATCCGTTTTTACACGATTTCATCCGTTTTTATACGTTTTCGTCGGGTTTCATATGTTTACATATGTTTCCGTCCAATTTCATACGTTTTCCTCCATTATTTTATGTTTTCGTCCGTTTTTAGACGTTTTCATCCTTTTTCCTACATATTCGTCTGTTTTCTTACATTTTCGTTCATTTTCATAGGTTTTCATCAGTTTTTCAATTTTTTTGGCCAATTTTAGACGTTTTCATACGTTTCTGAATATCACAAGTGATATTCGGTGATACTCATACGTTTTTGTCTGTTTTCATCCATTTTTTTACATTTTTGTCTGTTTTCTAACGTTTTCGTCTATTTTCATACGTTTCGGCAGTATTTATACGTTTTCAGACGTTTTCATCAATTTTTTACATTATCGTCTGTTTTCAGACGTTTTCGTCTGTTTTTATATGCTTTCATCCATTTTTATCTGTTTTCATACGTTTATAAAAATTTTCGTCCGTTTTTATGTATTTTTGTCTGTTTTCAGACGCTTTCGTCTGTTTTCATACCTTTCAGCAGTTTTTATACGTTTTCGTCCGTTTTCATCAATTTTTCATACGTTTTTGTCCCTTTCCAGGCGTGTTTTTACGCTTTCATACGTATTCGATCGTTTTCATATGTTTTCGTCCGTTTTCATACGTTTCTGAATATCACAATTGATATTCTTAATATCACAAGTGATTTTCTTTGATATTCAAAATATCACTTGTGATATTAATAATATCAATTGTGATATTCAGAAACGTATGAAAACGAAAGAAAACGTATGAAAACGAACAAAAACAAAAGAAAACGTAAGAAAGTGAAAAAAACGTGAATTAAAAAAATGTGAAAATCACTTATAATATTCTGAATAACACTTGTAATTTTCTGAATATCACTTTTGATATTCAGAATATCACTTGTGATTTTCACGTTACAAAACATTAGTTGAACATCACTTGTGATATTCGGAATATCACTTGTGATATTCAGAATATCACTTGTGATTTTCTGAATATCACTTGTGTTTTTCTGAATATCACAAGTGATTTTCAACTAATATTTTGTAACATGAAAATCACAAGTGATAATCTGAATATCACAAGTGATATTCAGAAAATTACAAGTGATATTCGTGTTACAAAACGGTAGTTGAAAATCACATGTGATATTTTAGAATATCACTTATGATTTTCATGTTACAAAATATTAGTTGAAAATCACTTGTGATATTCGGAATATCACTTGTAATATTTTAGAATATTACTTGTGATTTTATGAATATCACTTGTGAATTTCATGTTACAGAACAATTGTTGAAAATCACTTGTGATATTCAGAATATCACTTGTGATATTCAGAGTGATATTCAAAATATCACTTTTGAAAAAACGTGAATTAAAAAAAGCGCGAAATCACTTGTAATATTCTGAATATCACTTGTGATTTATATTCAGAATATCACTTTTGATATTCAGAATATCACTTGCGATATTCTAAATATCACTTGCGATTTTCATGTCACAGAACATTTGTTGAAAATCACTTGTGATATTCAGAATATCACTTGCGATATTCAGATATCACTTGCAATATTTTTGAATATCACTTGCGATATTCTGAATATCACTTGTGATTTTCATGTTACAAAATTTTAAAAATCACTTGTGATATTCAGAATATCGCGAGTGATATTCAATATCACTCATGATATTCTGAATATCACAAGTGATATTCTGATAATCACAGTATATCACTTGTGATATTCAGAAAGGTATGAAAACGTTTGAAAACATTTAAAAACGAACTAAAGTGAATGAAAATGGACGAAAACGTATAAAAACGGACGAAAATGAATGAAAACAGATTGAAACCATATGAAAACGTATAAAAATGGACGAAAACGTATAAAAATGGACGAAAACGTATGAAAATGGATGAAAACATATGAAAACGGACGAAAACGTATGAAAATAGACAAAAACGTAAGAAAATGGACGAATATATATGAAAACGGACGAAAACGTATGAAAACGGGCGAAAACGTATGAAAAAAATTCAAAAACAGACGAAAACGTAAAAAATGGACGAATATATATATGAAAACGGACGAAAACGTATGAAAACGGGCGAAAACGTAAGAAAACAGACGAAAACGTATGAAAAAAAAATTCAAAAACAGATGAAAACGTAAGAAAACGTATAAAAACGGACGAAAACGTATTAAAATGGACGAAACGTATGAAAACGGGTGAAAACGTAAGAAAATAGACGAAAACGTATGAAAACGAGCGAAAACGTAAAAAAATAAACAAAAACGTATGAAATCGGACAAAAATGTATGAAAACGAACGAAAACTGACGAAAACGTAAAAAACCGACGAATATGTATGAAAAACGAAAAAAACGTAAAAAAAAGAAAAAAAAATGAATTATAGAAAAAACGTGAAGTTAGAAAAAAAAAATGGATTATAGAAAAAAAAAAAAAAAAAAAAAAAAAAAGAAAGAAAAGAAAAAAGGAAAAAATAAAATGAATAAATAAAATAGACAAAAGAGACAATAAAAAAAACATGGACTTAGGTTGTCTTATTAAATCTTAGGTTAATCCTCACCATTAGATCAAACTAGATGGATGGTGAGGATTTGTCCCTTAGTTTGTAATAAAAACTTAGTATGTAAAATAACTCACCTCAAAACTTGTAATCTTTATGTGTTAAACACAATCTATTAATGAGTTTCAAAATAGCCGTAAACTGTTGGATTTCTTACTTTTGTACATTAACAAAATTAACGACGGAGTACTTATTATTCCACTATATACAAACAATGGCACCAAGTTTAATGTTTGGAATATATATACTGATCGGCAAAAACAGTATTATTAATGTTTTCTTTATTACCGACTGGTAAGTGACTTCCGGGGCTGAAGACAATCAAAACAAGCAAACCAAAGACATGGAAATCGTGAGGAAAACTGAGAATGAAATTATAAAGATTCTTGCTGGGCATAAAAAGGGTGATATACAAGTGCACCTTGCAGGAATAAAACCCAAAAAAGAGATAAACTTTAAAACACATTTTTATTAATGACTCCAAAGTAAATTACAATGATAATGATCCCTATATTTATAGGGTAGTGATCAACTTGCATGAAAATTAACCTAATTAAAGTAAAAAACAACCTAGATAAATAATAAAATATTCTAGAATCGACATGTATACGGCGTAAGTGACCATATACGGTAGAACTAAAAGTATTTCACCCTTTTTATCACCCTTCCTCTCCTGTTTTGTTTCTCAACTTCCAAATAATGCTTTATAGCATCTTTCAAATCTTCATACTGCTCACAGTCATCGAAAAAATTATCCATTAGTTTCTTAAGTTCATGATCTTGAAGTTCATCAATAAATGGTCTGATGGGAATAGCATTCTCGGGTTGAAATCTATAAGAAGTTGGTTGATCATCAATAATCACAACATTCTTCAAATCGCGTCCTAAATCTGATAGATCCTTAACAGACCTCCCATCAAGTCTTTTACAAGACTTTTTATATAATCTATGCGAAATCAAACCCTTTGGATCCAATTTATCCAAAACTACTGAAGCGTATGATTCTTTAGCAGCACTAAAAACTACGATTTCAAAATTTTTTTGGCTTAAATATTTAAGAAATTCATCAACATATGGACGTTTCCTTACATATCTAACACGGTTGTGATTATTCTTGACTAAGAAGTCATAGTTTCGAGGAGGCAGTAATGAGGGGGGACATGCACATATTAGGGTATGGTCAAGGTCTAGAAAAACCGTTCTTTGATTCGGCAAGGTTGGCGGAGGGAGTGCGTAGGGTGATGGACCGTGCGTTGATGACTGAGCTGAGTTACCAGCGAACTGCGGTGACCGGCTTAGTGGCATAGGGGATGGGAAAGTTGTCGACATGAAGTTATGTATGTTTAGATCGACAAAAGTATTTAGTATATTGATTTTGATCAATAATGATGAAAAAGGTTGCAGCATAACATATTTATAGGCTAAATAGATAATACTTGGGTCGCAAGTTATTTAATTAGGGTTACCAAATTTATATAACATGGAAATTCGGTCACAAGCGTTAACACATGCATACTTTTTCTTTTCTTTTTTTCCTAATGAAAAATAATACTCCCTCCGTCCCTTATTAAATGTCCAGTTTTGACTTTTTCAGTCTTTTTTCTTTAACTTTGACTTTAAATATTTTTGTTTGTATTATATGATACTTGATAAAAATTATGTCAATGAAAAGTACATTTAAAACCCAATTAATTCATATATATTGCATCATGTATTATATATCATATATAAAAATATTTATGGTCAAAGTTGATAAAACAAGACTTTAAAAATTTAAAATGGACATTTAATATGGGACGGAGGTAGTAATTGAGTTTATATGTACTGACAGAAAACTTTAAATTGCAAACAAATTAACGACCTTTTGTTTAATATAAATGAGTTGAGTTATTTCAAAAACCATACTTTACTCACATACCAAGGGACAAATATGGACCAATGATTTACTTTTGATCAATGGTTGAGATCAAAACAGATACTACTACTAAAAAACACGGAAGGGCAATTACGTAAAAATACACATCCAACAAACACCACTAAACGCATTTCATTTCCTCACAAAACCGCTCACCAAACACACACTACTCACGCATATTCAAACCGATCAAAATCAAACCCTAGAAAACACCAGATCTACCAAAATCTCACCGGAAAAAATGGCGGAAAGCGGCGGAGATGATATTGCACAGAAAATGACGGAGAAAAAGAAGAACAAAAATACGGTTAAAAAACCGATTAAAGGTATACTTATACATTTCAAACAACAAATTTACTATCTCTTACTATCATATATGCTTTAAATATTGATGCGTACTATGCATAGAGAGTATACTGAAGATGTTATGAATTTACATTGATTATTGAATGTTTATGCAAGTTATTGTGATTCTGTGAAGAAATAAGTAACTAGAAATTAGGCTTTCAAAGTTAACATACTAAATAAGTGGATATTGAAATAAAAAAAACAGATTAGAAGAATTTACTCAAGGCGTCTTATGCGGCTAAGCCTTCGGCTTAGCCGCAGAAGACGCCTTCGGCATGGCCGAAGGCGTCAGATGCGGCCAAGCCGCAGAAGAAGGAAAAGCCGAAGGCATCTTCTGCGGCTAAGCCACAGAAGACGCCTTCGGCTATGCCAAAGGCGTTCGTTCTGGCTAAGCCACAAAAGAAGGCATTGGCTGCGGCTAAACCGCAGAAGAAGGAAATGCCGAAGGCATCTTCTGCAGCTAAGCCGCAGAAGACGCCTTCGGCTATGCCAAAGGTGTTGGCTGCGGCTAAGCCGCAGAAGACGCCTTTGGCTTAAATGAAAACACATTTGGCATACACAAAGGCATAGGATGCGAGATATATGTAAATGCCATTGGCATACACAAACACTACGACTTTGGAATAGAAAAAGCCATAGGATGCTGCTTAGTCTGTATTTTATCACATATGATATATCAAAAATATTCACCTATAGATAGATTAAGTTGATATTGAATGCATTTTATCACATATGATATTGAAAAAAAAAACACTTGTCTTAACTGCATTGATAGCCTTCGGCTTTGCTGAAGGCTATAAATGCAGCTAAGCCTTCCAAAAAAAAACTGATAATGTATCTTAATTGGTCTACTTGAACATAATTACTAAACATGCGTGTTTTAAAAATGTACATAAAGGTAAAGCAAACGAAACAGATGAGGTGGAAAAAGTAATAACAACATTGCCGTTCTTAAAGTCATCCGCAAAAGAAAGACAAACTGCAAAAGGTATATTTTAAATGCTTTATCATATATGATATTTCATATTTTTTTTCAAATAACATGCTTTATCATATATGATACTTGATTTTATTTGTATTTGTTATTGATTTATCACATGTGATAAAATTTTAATATTTTTTTGCAGTACATATACAAGATGTAGAAGACATGGAAATAGAAAGGGAGGAAGATGATAACAACAAAAAGAATGCAGAGCCAAAAAAGATGGAAATAAAAAAAGAAGTTGTTCAAAGAGAAAAAAAGAGATATGTGAAGACCAAGTGTATGACAAGAGGGCGTGCACAGAAAACAAAAAAAGAAGCAGCAAAACCTGCTACATCTTCTAAGAGTTTGAAAAGGCAAAATACTAAAAAATCAAATGAAGAAGCAGAAAGTAGTAAAGAACATGAAGAGGAGGAGGAGGAGGAAGGAAGCGAAAAAAAGGAGGAAGAGAAAAAGAGAACAAAAAAGAGAAAAATAGAAATTAAAGAAAAACAAGATGATGCAGAAGAAGAGAATGAGGACGAGTTGGAGAAGGAAAGCAAGGTTGTCAAGGCCAAAAAGGAAAAACCGAAAAAAGAAAAACAAAGAAAAGCAACCAAAAAGGTGATATACCCAACCTGCATTACAAGGTCATCACCGAAAGCCATGTCTGATGCCATGGCTGGTTTAACAGAACTAAGAAAGAAATGTCTCAGAGATATTGGTTTCGAAAGATACATTAACTTCCCGATAACTGAACTTCCAAGTGCTTTGATATACCATGTGCTTGATAAATTCCATCCACCAAGCATGGAATTGAGATTAGAGAAGGGCTCAATAAAGGTAACAAGACAAAAAATCAATGACATGCTTGGTGTGCCAATGGGAGCAAACAAATTGGAAGAGCTAGAAGAAAGAGATCATGACGATCCTTTCATCAAACAATGGGAAAAACAATAGTCTCAACTGAAAAAAATCACACCAGCTGCAATATCAACGGAGATATCTAGCACATTCAATGCTGATTTCATCTTCACAATAAACTTCTTGACACTCTTTGCTAGCACGATGGGAAAAGTTGATAATGGTGCAAAGGTGTTTAAGACGGTGTTAAAACATGTCAAAGAAAGTGATGAAATTTCAGATATCGACTGGTGTGGATACATAATGGATTGCTTAGAAACAAGTAAGCAGAATTGGGAAAAGGTGAAGATTGGTGACTACTTTTATGGGCCAGCAACCTTCCTATGCGTAAGTTGTTCTACATGTTTCTATACATTTATCAAATGTGATTCAATACTATACAAATATTACAATCTAACACAAATTTATTTTTTGTATGAAAAAGCTGTTGTACTTGGACTCAACAAAATTCCCAGCATTTCAAGTTATGCGTCATCGTCCAGCACTGAGAAGTTGGAACACGCAAGCAATGAGGAAGAGGATTGGGATGGAAATGAAGGAAGAATGCATGGGGAAGCTTGATCATCACGAACAATTTGATCCAGACGAAGAGCATACAGGTCTCAATTTATACAACGGGAATGATGTGTACGATGAACCATTGCCACCAAAGAGACCAGAAACCATAGAGGTTAATTTTACCTTCTATTTTGATTGCTATATAAATTGATTGTGTTATAAATTGCAGCACAGCCTTCGACTATAGCCGAAGGTTATGCCTGCAGCTTAGCCACAGTCAACGCCTTTGGCGAAACCTATAAAAACATGTGAATTATCATATATGATAAGCCTATAAAAAATACAAAAGAAAATCAAGTATCATATATGATACAACAAATGATTTGAAAAAACATGTGAATTATCATATATGATAAACCTATAAAAATACAAAAGAAAATCAAGTATCATATATGATATAGCAAATGTTTTGAAAAAACATGTGAATTATCATATATGATAAACCTATAAAAAATACAAAAGAAAATCAAGTATCATATATGATATAACAAATGATTTGAAAAAACATGTGAATCATCATATATGATACTTCAAATGTTTTTGTAAAATAATAAATATCACATATGATTTTAAATATAGATTAAAAAAACTAATACATATTACTAATTTTACAGGAGTTTATTGAAAGAATAGAAGAGAAGTTTGAAATCATAATAGATGAAAGGAAACAACTAGCTGAGACAATGAGGGAGGGTATGATTAAGTTCAAAGGAGACAAGCAGTTGTTAGGCTTATGTAAAAGATACAAATCAATGTTCAAAGAGATAGACATTTATATTGATGAAGAAAAAGAAGAAAATAGTGAAGAAAGCAACAGTGATGATGGAGACACTGATGATGATAGAAGTGATGATGGAAGTGATCATGGAAGTGATGATGACGATGAGAAGGATAAGGAAGATAAATCCAAAGATCGAAAAGAAGAAAATGTCAGTCATAATACAGATGAAAGCGGGAGTGAAGAAGAGAATGGAAGTGACGAAGAGAATGAAAGTGAAGAAGAGAGTGGGATTGAAAATGAAGAACGTGAAAAGAAAAATACAATGCAAAAAGAAGAAAAGAGTGAAGAAGAGAGTGGCAGTGAAGAAGATAGTGAGAATGAAGATGAAAAGAAAACAGGTGTTGAACAAGAAAAAATAGAGGAAAAAGAACATAGGGAAGAAGAGGATAAGATGGAAAAAGAATTGGAGACGGAAAAACAAGTTCCGGTTGAGAAGGAAACAGAAGTGGAAAAGGAGATAGAAAAACCACTTGAGAAGTTAAAGGGAAGCCCAATTCATTCTTTTGAGACACTAAAAAAACAGGGCATCGATGAAGAGAGTCCAGAAAAGATTTCTGAAAAAGAACACCCATCATCTATGACAGGAGGAGATGATCTAGATGCCTATTTCGCTGTGGATGATAATTATGAAGCCTTTATGAGTCAAGCACAAGAAAATTTGGAAAAGATTAATCAATCACAACAGAAATCGACAAAAACCACAGCAAGAAAATCCACCTCACCACAACAAAAAATGACAACAAGAAGAATGAAATCAATTTCACCACCAACTTTAAGTCTTGGTATAAGCCCATTTAGCAACAAACCTGCAGTTCAAACTGACACGGTAGCAAAAGAAAAAACACCAATTATTGAAAAAGCGGCTGCAATTGAAACACCAAAAAATCCAAAAAGGACGAGAAATCAAGTTGCTGAAGAAGCTAAAGAGGAAGAAGAGCGACTTGAAAAAAGAGCAAAAAAGCCTTCAAGATATCTGGTTTCACCATATATGAACAAGAAAACTGTGATAAATACACCATCTCAGCCAGATGAATTGACGGTATCCAATGCTCTATTCTCCATGCAAGGAAATCCATAGTAAGCATGCTTTATACTATTAAAGAATCAAATGAATAAAAAGTGTGAAATTATGCTAAAAATATATCTAACTATGCTTTTATCTATTTGTGTAGTGAATTTATATTTGAAACAGAATGGGCATGGGGCGCAGCAACACTCAGAGACAACATGCAAACACTAGCACCACAATTAAAAGTGGACTCTAGTGTAATCGACAGCTTTGCTTGTATTTTAAGCTATGAAGAAACAATCAACAACAAAGGAGGAAAGATCAAACAGTATTTTCACACGGGAATACTTGTAAGTTACCTAAAAAATTAGAACTTAATTGCTAAAATCTTAAATTTGTTTCTTTAACATATGTTGATTTATAAAAACAGACAACAAAAATAGTGCAAGCAAAAAAGGAAGATGAAGAGAAGCAGTATGAAGATTTTTGTGCAAACTTGACAACCGTGTTTAAAATCAATCCAGCAGATAAATCAATGGATCATGTGGAATTGGTAAAAAAATAATTTGACTTATTATGAAAAAAGTTTTACTTGTATTAAAATGAATCTGATTGTTCTTAATCTATTTATACAGGCATTCTTCCCAATAATTGCACATGAACACTTTTATCTGGTTGTTTTCAATCTAGTCAAAGGTACTTCTGTCATCCTGGACAACTCCAACTCAGGGGCGACGTATGAATCAAAATACTCGAAAGAATATGATATTCTGGTAAGTAATTACAGATTATGCTCAAGTAACGACACGTACTGATTTATTATTGTGTTTTCACTATCACATATATGGGGAAAAAAGTATCACATGTGAATTATCATATATGATACACCTATAAAAAAAATACAAAAGAAAATCAAGTATCATATATGATACAACAAATGATTTGAAAAAACATGTGAATTATCATATATGATAAACCTATAAAAAATACAAAAGAAAATCAAGTATCATATATGATACAACAAATGATTTGAAAAAACATGTGAATTATCATATATGATAAACCTATAAAAAATACAAAAGAAAATCAAGTATCATATATGATATAAAAAATAAAAACAATGTGATGTTCTAGTAAGTGATTAGATATTATAAATTTACATTGAAGGGTCTTATTCAGCTAAGCCTTCGGCTTAGCTGTAGCCGAAGGCGTCTTCTGCGGCAAAGCCGCAGAAAACGCCTTCGGCATATGAGATAATGAATAGTCTTTGTTAAAATGAATTTTCTATTTTGTGTAGAAAAAACTGTTTTCAAGATATCTGGAATCCCAAAAGCATAAAAAAGCATCTGACATAGGGAAAAAAAAAGACAACAGTGATGAAGCTAAAGTGGGGAACAACACAGAATGTCATTGATTGTGGTATTTTCGTAATGATGCATATGGAGCACTATGGTGGAGAAACTTTGTAGAACTAGAACTTTGAATTTCCAAAAGAAGGAAAAGCTTAGGAGATGGAGATAATAAGAATGAGAATCAAGTATGCAGCCAAGATGTTAACGCATGAACTGAACAATCACCGAGAAATGATAAATGAAGAAGCACTTGAGTTTGCAAAGAAACACACAAACAAGGAAGAGTTGAAGAAGTTGATAAGAGAAGAGATTGGAAAAAAGAAGGAAGAGCAGAAAACGGAGCATGTTGCAAGTGCAACATGATGGAAAAGGTTAGCAGTTAGTGGTGAAAAATTCAGAAGTAGGACTAACAACACAAAGAATAGAAGGACGGGGGCGTACAGAATCTTTTTGGGGCAACTAATGCAGATTAAGATCTAATTTCTCTAGACTTTATTATGTAATATCGTATGCCATATAATATGGCTTAAACATGTTAAAACAATGTCTTATTTCGTATGTCGTATGCTAGAATATCACAAGACAATTTAAATTTCCAGGTAGGATAATGGTTTAACTTTCCAAGTACTACGTTGCCATCATTTGTCAAGAAATGAAAATGCCGAAACATTTCTGGATGTGATTTTGAATGTCTTGTTTAAGTTTTTATTGCACAAATTGATAAATCAATTCATATATGATAATACACTTAAAAAATTTGCTTCAAAATTTTATCATATGTGATAACTTAAACAAAAGAAACAAAAACACTTGAACAAAATCATAATATACTCTTCTTTATAAGTTATCATATATGATAAATCAAAATGGAAAAAACCAAGTGTAAAATCATATATGATATCAGAGAATTATCATATATGATAACACACCTAAAAAAATTACTTCTGGATTATCATATGTGATAACTCAAATGAAAGTAACAAAAACTCTAAAAAACAATCAGCAACAATCTGTTTCATATAAAAACTAAGTAATAATCAAACAATCATGTCTAGGTCTGTTACTCAAATTTCTTCAACACAATCCGACAAAACAAATAATAATCAAAGAAATTTAAAAAAATATGAAGACGATTTATGTTGAAATTCATGCTTGATCCAAGACCTCTCCTCTTGTAACTTCTGATTGATCCAAATCCCCTTCCCTTGTAACTTCATCTTGATCCAACTCGGCCTCTTCTGCAAACTTTTTTGGGCACGTCCTCCTGTTGTGACCATCTGTCTCTCTACATAACGAACATGCATTCCTGTTCTTCGAATTCTTTTCAAGAGCTTGCTCTTTACCTCCTTTTATGCGCATCTTTTTACGGCCTTTAGGATTACCAAGAGCTGGATTGTTAATGGTTTTTTCAGCTGGCTTCGGGACTCCAACAAGTTCCTCCAAATTGTCAGCCTTGTTCTTAGAAGGAGGATTTGGGCAATCAGCCTCGACATCAATCTTTAGCAACCTCAACTTTTCAACAAAAGAAGACAACCTCGCCTCATCTTTACTTAACATATGGATACAGTAATCAACAATGGTACTTGCCTCATTTGCATAATTCTCAACAATCTCATTCTTCTCACCATATCTGTTCCGTTTGTTCCTCAAAGCAGCAGGTATAAGGTTCTTTGTCCAACGCCTCAGTATGTATTGACTTGGAATCACTTCAATATTGGCGTTCTTAAACACACAAAAAACATGCCTGCATAATATTCCAACTCGAAGAAAAAGCTGACAGGAACATACAACTGATCCATCTTCTTGGTTACGCAACACCTTAATGGGCAAAAAAGAAAGAAGATAGTAAAAAATCATATATGATAAAACAAAAGAAATAAGGTAGTAAAAAATCATATATGATAAAAAAAAAATTAAGTGGCTAACATACCTTATATAATCCATCAACTCTATAAAACAGGTTAACTGGCTCTTCTTCTTCAGCTTTATCGTTATCCTTACCTTTATCCTTAACTCTCTTCCTAGCTTTCTCTCTCAACTTAGCTTTCTTCTTCTCCATTAGTGCATCAACAAATTTTGTTTCTCTAATAACAGAGACCTCAGATCCTTCAACCAAGCTTTTGGTTTCTATTTGACAATACCATGTGTCTGCAAAAATCTCTGCTTGAACAAGCTCGAACAGAGGACGAGTAAAAACCTTCGAAGCATGACGTTCAATCTTAAGATAGGTTCTAAACTTCGGAACAGAATCAATAGTCTTATGATCAAGCCTCTCTTGTATATGCCTCTGCTTTTCCATTGCCGTCTCAAAAAAATTCATAAAATTCATAAGAGTGGAGCCTTGATTCGTAAAATGAGAGAAAAAGGAGTTCTCACTCTCAGATCTAGACGTCGTCCTCATCAAACCACACAAGGGGGAATCAATAAAATAAGCAGGAATCCAACACGAACGTATATTAAACATCTTTGTTAACCACTTATGATTCTGCAAACTAAACTCATCCAGTAACTTTGACCATCTATCCTCAAACTCCTCCGGACCGATATACATATTCCATACAATTTAATTAAACTTCTTTTTAAAGTCGGTATCATCATAGATTTTAGAACATATCTGTAAACAAAACAAATAACATCTGATTTAACAAATGATTTGAAAATAGATATGTGTTATCATATGTGATAAACCAATAATAAATACAAATAAAATCAAGTATCACATATGATTTAACATATTATTTGAAAAAAAGTTCAAATTATCATATATGATAAATCAATAAAAAATACACATAGAATCAAGTATCACATATGATAAACAAAAAGGCAGAAAAATACCTTTCCAGGGAGCTTTTGAGTAATATGCCACATGCAAAGTCTGTGTTTAGAACCCGCAAACTCAGCTTCAATGGCATTTCTCATAGCCCCATCCTGATTAGTAACAACAATATTTGGAGCCCTACCAAACGCCTTTATGAACGCTTTCAGCAACCAAATATATGAAGCTGTAGTTTCGTTCTTCAACAAGCCTGCTGCGACTGTTACACACCTCCGATGATTATCTATGGCTGTAAAGGGAACAAACACCATTTTGTATCTGAAAAACAAAAAACAAAAATACTTAAAATAACAGATTAAATAGAAAATCATATAATCAAAAATATCATACTAAACATACATACATATACTTACTTGTTTGTTCTGTAAGTAGCATCAAACGAAACAACATCACAAAACTCTCTATAGTTGAACTTAGAAACTTCATCAGCCCAAAAAATAGCCGCAAGCTCAGCATTTTCGACCAAATAATCAAATGAAAAATCCGGCACGTGCTTCTTCCTATTCTCCATCTTAGATATAAGCATTTGCGCATCACTATCACCTATATAGCAGTTCACACCCCTAAAAAAGTTCTTAAAATCAACAGTCGTTCCATGAACAAGCAAATAAGAACCCTTCAAACCAGTTAAGATGTGATGAGCTTTCGTTGCGCCTATATTTACGCTAGCAGCTTTAACAATGAACAATTGCTCATCATACGTCAACTGCCTCTCAGTCTTTGACAAATACTTATACTCTTCACGTTCAAGCTCGTGATTATGAATACTATCAAAGACATTCAACCTGTACTTAGAAGTACCAGGAATTAAATCAAAAATGACACGTGCTTTGCACCCTGTGATATGCAGGTTCGAACTTCTAACCTGCTTGTCACTATTCTCTAAGTCTAACGTGTCCACATGAATTCCCTTTGGACAACCTTCCCTATTACACACTAAATACTTTTGCTTCACAGTACCATTCCTCAACCTTTTCTGGCATGACTTCCTAACCACAAACCCTGCTTTAGCAGCATATTTCATATAAGCAGCAATGCACTCATCAATCGACTTATAAACTTTGCCCTTAACAAGTAACACATCCACATGAAATTTATGAATTTAATAAACAGTTCCACCAGGAGTATCAAAATTAGAGTGAGTAGCAAATGATTCAGGAGTTTTCAAAGCATTCAAATCTGGAAAAAAAAAATAAAACAAAAAATTAAAAACAGAGGTTTACTAAAAATGAAATCACAGACACATGTTATAATTATATCATATATGATATAACACATGCAAGACAAAAACATTGATATATCACATGTGCTATATCATATATGATATGACAAGCTTAAAACTACTTATTCAAAGCTGAGATTAATATATCACATATGATATATCATTTGATACAAAAACATTGATATATCACATGTCATATATCATATATGATATCCAAACTACAAATATAATCAGCTACTCATTCAAAGCTTAAAACTACTTATTCAGAGCTTATAACATCTTAATAACATATTCAGAGCTTATACAATCTAAAAAACATAGCTTATTAACACTAACAAACGGATTATAGAAAAAATTAAAATAATCAAAAAACTCACTCTTAATTGCTACGGATTCATCACCGTGTTCATAAGCAACAATCTCCTCAGCATACTTAGCTGAAACATCATCACTAACAACAATCTCTTCAAAAGCAGTAGAAGAATCATTAACAGCGATCTCTTCAGAAGTACTAGAAACAGAACTTTGAAGCGAATCCATAAAACCTGCATATAATATGAAAAAAAAATAAGTAAGTTAGCTCATAATTCAGCTTATAGAAACATATAGCTTATAATTCAGCTTTTAATTAAGCTCAAATAAAAATAAACGATAAAAAATTAGGGTTAGGTGATGTACGGGATGAAGAATGAGATCAATTAATGAATTTAGAAGAAAAAATTAGGGTTTCTATGATGATCGCAATAAAGGAGATGGTTAGAAGAGCACGCTACAAGAGGTAGTTAGATGAGAGAGAAGAAACAAACACACACTTTGTGTGTGTGAAAAAATGACGCATTAAATGAGAGATAAGAGTAAAAATAAGTATTTAAATAGTACTAAAATACCCTTGTAGTGTAAATATTAAATCTAATCTAAGCCATTAGATCAAAATGAATGAAAGGTGGGGATTGATCCCTTGGTATGTAAAGAATGTTTAGTCCTCAAATGATCTTTGTTCAATATAAATACATGCCCATATTAATGAAATAATTTACTGAATTAAATTTCTTTAGGAAATTTGACATTTGGGTTGATTATTACGTAGTATAAATTTTATCTTGAATAAAGAATTTATAAAACCAGAGATTCCTAGCAAAGCAAGTAACTAGCGACGGATGAAATAAGATGATCCATTGTTAGGTTGGGGCAATGTATGGCCATTCTCTCCAATCAAGCTTAACAATTTTCTTTTTACTAAGATCCAATTAGAGAACAGAGAATAACTTAATCTCATAAACTATGATATAAGTTTCTTAATTTGAGTTGAAGATAACGATCAGCTGGTCGAAGAGCTTGTTGCGCTGAGTTTTTTTTGTAAATATGGTTCTATTTTCAATATTCTTTGGAGGTATAGGATATATCGTGCCTACTTTACTTTGAGACGATGCCCTTTGTAAAGTAGAGCCGAGATTGTCGTCCTTAAACCAACATTTTTTCGTAGTGGCAGCTATAGCATTTCTCATAAGATAACTGATCGATGAGATAACCCATTTAAATGAAATGGTGATTCATGTTCTAGAAGAGAAATATACATGTGCACGGATATTTGATTGGATACGTGATATCTCGAGTGGCAAAAGGAATTTTTGATCTGATAATATTTGATTGAGGGACGGAACCAGGACACAAAACGACCAGGTGCACCTAAACAATACTACAAACATAAGTTTTAGGACCAGGTGCATTTAAGAAAAATCGAGGTTTTTTAACAAAATTAACACTGCGCAACAAAAATCCATGGGTGTCCCGGGACACTCCCTAGTTCCGTCACTGATTTGATTTGATTTGATTTTTGATATATTCGATTTCCTCTCAAGTGGTTATCTCTTAACAGTTGCCTCCTATAAATAGGATGAATATGAGGCGATGAGGACACAACTTACACTACTTCACTTCTGTTCCCGAGTATAAAGCGGAAAGAAAAGAGATGGAGAGGAAAAAAGGAGTGAAGTAAAAAGGAGAGGAATAAGAAATTATTTTTTTATCTTGTGTTCCCGAGTTAGAAAGAAAAGAGAATGAAGTAACAAAAAAATAACTTTAAAATCAATTTCACTCCATTTCATCCCAATTTGGGAAGTAAATTAAGAGAGTAATTTTGATGTAATTTACTATCCTTTACTTTCCTCTCCCATCCTAAAAAATCTCAGGAACACAATTTTTTTTACTACCATCCCAAACCTTTCCTTTTCACTCCAAAAAATAAACTCGGGAACAGAGTGTAAATCTTCTCCATGTTATGAAAACAGGAGCATGAGCAAAGGGAAGATATCCCAAATAACGTTCATTTCTCTCAAACAAAGTCATTCGATCCCAACTCGGAAATGTGGCGTAAAACTAAATATATAATATGAAGTTACCTGAGGGGAATCGCCACCCGAGAAATTATTAATAACCCTTTGTACCCTTCGACGTAATTGTTGGGAATTCTGCTAATTGAGAATTCTGTTGACGGTTACTGCTGAAGGATACTGCTGAAGAGCTTGTATCTGCTGAAGCAGTGAATCTGCTGAAGCAGTGTATCTGCTGAAGCAGTGTATCTGAGAAAACAAACAAGGCAACCTCGCGTAAAATCGGCGACAATCTATATATACTAACAAATCCTAGAAAGCAATGTAAGATATAATGCTTGTGGAATGAATGTTTACAGATTTCCTGGAGTTTATAAAACTAAAGAATTAACAAAAACTTTAAGACTCCGTTAGAAAAACAAAAATAGCATAATTTCCAGAATTTTACACATGACGCCGTCAGGAATTAATTCCTGACGCCGTCAGAAGTGACCCGCAGAAATCTTTACGTTAAGTTTCCGGAAAACTTATGGAAAACTTATGTCCTACTTCCTGGAAAATCTTGCAAAACATCATTATGACTCGATACAAGCATTTGACTCTAACAAATACGAATATACATGTCCATTTAATATTGTGGGAAATCATGATCGATTTTGTTTCTTAAAAACATATTTGGGGTTTCCCCTTACACTTATCTTTTGCGAAATACCTTTGGATGAAGTTAAGACGAAGTCAAACGACAAAATAAAGTATTTTCACCATTTTATTTTTGAAACATGATCTACCAACAATAAAAATAAAGCATGCATACGGAAGCAAATAGCAATCAAACAAATAAAAATCACACAAAGCATGGGTTGCCTCCCAAGAAGCGCTTTTCTTTATTACGAGTCTTGTAGCTAGACTTAAGGTCATGGGCAATTACGTGACCTCATCGTTGGTCTCACTTTCTAGGTCATGTCCTATATTAGTTTTGTATTCAGGACCTAGTTGCAAGCATTCTTTGTAGAAACCAAGTATTCTATTCATAACATATTCTACTCCTCTACGTCTATCCTCATCATTCCTATAGTAAACCGCTTGTTTGTGTTCCTTTTCTATGTTTGATAGGAGGCGGTATTGTTCAATCTTATAGGGCATTTGGTAAGCAATCTCACCATTCTCTTCCTTGAATCTAACTATCCCTAGAGTCGGATCATAACTCATCTTAGAGGCCTCAACGAACGGTTTTCCGAACACTACTTGACTTAGGCAACCATCTATCACCGGACGAGTATCCTCCACTATCACAAAGTCGGTCTCATAAGTGAAGTTTCCAACAATCACATGCAATTCTTTCACTCTTCCTACAAAATTACTTATCAAATTCTTTCTGGGCATCATCCTATAACCAAGTTGCTTCTTCATTACCCAATTATAATAAGTCCTAGTCATGATGTTTATAGGAGACCTAGGATCGATATAAGCTTTCCATACATACATATGCTCAATGTTGCATGGTATGTTGATGTTAGAAGACACAAAGTTATGTCTAAATTGGGAGAAGAGTCACTTTATGGTCAAAGAGGGCATTGTCCTCGGCCATAAAATTTCAAAAAATGAGATTGAGGTTGACAAAGCCAAAGTGGATGTCATCGCAAAATTACCTCATCCCACAACCGTGAAAGGTGTTAGGAGCTTTTTGGGTCACGCCGGTTTCTATCGTATGTTTATTCAAGATTTTTCTAAAATCGCTCGGCCTATGACCCATCTCCTCGAAAAGGATGCTCCTTTTATCTTCTCCCCCGAGTGCATCGAAGCCTTTGAAACATTAAAGAAAAGGCTTACCGAGGCACCAATCCTTGTTGCCCCCGATTGGGACTTGCACTTTGAGCTCATGCGTGATGCTAGTGATTATGCTATAGGGGCAGTCTTGGGGCAACGAAAAACAAAACATTTTCAGCCTATACACTATGCCAGCAAAACTATGACCGAGGCTCAAAGCCATTACACCACCACAGAAAAAGAATTATTAGCTGTGGTGTATGCTTTTGAAAAATTCCGGCCATACTTGATACTGACCAAAAGCATAGTGTATACGGATCACTCGGCTTTGAAGTACTTTTTTGCAAAACAAGATGCAAAGCCGAGACTTCTTCGTTGGGTTCTCCTCCTACAGGAATTTGATATCATAATTCGTGATAAAAAAGGAGCTGAGAACCTAGCTGCTGATCATCTCTCCCGTTTGGAAAACCCCCATCAAGATGTTTTCGAGAGGAAAGAAATTAATGAAACATTCCCTCTCGAGACACTCAATGCGGTTACCTTTCGTGGAGATTCTGTTACCCCATGGTTTGCCGATTTTGCAAACTACCTTGCGGGTAACTTCATTTTGAAAGGGATGTCGTCCCAATAAAATTGTAGTTTCCAAGTAAACTAAATACTTATTTGTTCATACAAAAAAAGGGGGGTTTTATATATTAGTTGATCAGTATGCTTGTTTATACTAATACAACCTAACTTTCAATTTAATTTTATTAACTGATTAAAATTATATTACTGAGTGATTGTGTTTGGAGGTAGAAATGGCTAATCATAAGAAATTGAACGAAACCATCATTAATTGTTTTAAACTAGTTGATATTACCATCAAATATGTTCAAAGTAACAAGGTAAAGTCAATGTTGTTATTGTAATTCTTTATCTACTACTACTACTCTATTTTTGAAAAGAAAAAAAATGTTAGAAGGGATTTGTCCAGGTTCTTGTTTTTGTTAATGTAATAATATTTGAGTTAATGCAGAAAACCGTAGCTTCAACACTGGATATGGTCATCAGCTTGATGAAAGAAGTGGAATGTAAAGAAAAGGCTGCAGAACAAGCAAAAGAAGAAGCAGCTGCGAGTGGCTTACATATTCTTGCGAGGGTTGATGAACTGAAACAGTTCCAGAAGCGTGCAAAAGAAACAAATGATATGGTGTGTATAGTATTAACTTTCACCCTACTAGAGTACTAGATATAAGATCTACATGTAAAAAAGTTAAGAGTATATTTTTGTAGGTGCATGTATATAACTATATATTTATGCCAAATCCAAAATGAGACTCCCTCGGTCCCAAAATTATTTGTCTGAGACAAAAAAAACACAAAATTTAATAAAAGTGATAACTTACGCACTTCAGCCAATCACATATCAACTCTATTCACTTAACCCCTTTTTGTTTATTCAAATAAAAAGTGGACAATTATTTTAGGACATCTCAAAATCAAAATATGAACTACAATATAATCTGTTGAAATTATTATATCATGACATTCATATAAATAAACCAAGTACATCAAAGTGAGCATGAGCGGAAGCAATTATAATAGATCGAATAACACGTAATTAATTAATCATTAATTTAAATCGTAAACGTACCTTTGTGATTCTACCCCGAACAAGAATCAATGCAATCTTCTGGAACCAAGTACCCTAATTAGAGTTTATAAGGATTATATGAATTACCCCTTACCTTTTTGTAATTCAATCCAAGAATCAAACAATAGTGTGTTTGATTCACGTTCTTGTACACACGTACTTAATTCAAGAAAAGTATTTGCAAGTAATAAACACAAAACCCTTTTTGACACAAGAAAATCAAAACCCTTAGGGGAGTTCGTTTGATGGATCGACCAAGGAGAGAAAGAAAGAAGAAAACATCAAGATGTGTGTGCACAAGTTATGAGTAAAACCTACATCTTGGGTTTGCTTATATACTACACAAGACTTGGAGCTTAAGGCACAATGGAGGTGGGTTACCCCCTTGGGCCGATCGGTTTTGGCACCCCCTAGGGGTTTCCGGAACCTTCTCTTGTTTCCATGTTTTGTCTAGTATTTACTTTCCTAATCTACGTTTAATAAATAATTAGTCATTAATCAATAATACTAATTATTATTATTTGTTTTGTGTTTAATAATTAATTATAACATTTTATAAATAATTATTACATTTTCTCTTCATACGTATTGTGTGCAATCCCGTGATCTCAAGTTCGATCCTAACACACGACTATTATTATTTTGTCTATAAAACCAACAGCTCCCACTTATACATATCATAATAGTGTGATCACATCGGTTAGCGTCTTGCAACACGCCGATGCCTCTAGTGCAACTTGAGTAAGGCTCCTGGAAAACCTTTTAATGATTTCTCATTATTATTATCTCTTTGTTTCTAATACCATGTTAAATAAGGATATGGATCTAGGTCATTCCTTAATTAACCATTCTGTTTCTCGTTTTTTAGAAATTAACAAGATTACCAAATCTTTTGAACCTTTCAAGAAAGACCTTGGGCGTGGCCATGCAAACACCTTGACAACCCTACGAGGGGCCCAGTAGTATTAAACTCCAAAAAATTAATTTGAAGGAACAATTTCTTTATTGATTACAAGCAAAACACACAAACTTTGTAACACTTCCGAAAACAACCCTTATGACTACCAGTTACGTATAGCGTTAAGTTGTTCCACAAAAATGTACTACATTCATGACCGTTATCTTGTATCTCAAGTCTAAGGATAACTTCTTATGATTTACTTAATGACAAGATCCATAAAGTAACATCATATAGTTGGGATAAGTCCTATATTCAGTATCATCGAATATCGTCTGAAATGGCATGACCGCGCATCAATATACATTAAGTATATTATACCAACTTCAGATTTGTCTTAATTTAATAATATTCCCATATTATTAACTGACAACGGACAATTTAGAATAACCTTTATTCATGGATTTAAACATGCAAAAATAGGATAACAATAATTAATAATAGAAATAAACATACCAACATACTTTATTTTATTAAAATAATAATTGTTTACAATATCCTTTATCAAAATACTAATCACAGTTATGCATGAAACTACTAGCTAATTTAAGTCTAATTCCATTGGCTAATTCATTAAGCTTCTCTTTCGCCAAAGCCTTAGTGAACGGATCAGCTAAGTTTTCATCTGTGTGAACCTTCAACAGATTTATTTCACCTTCGTCAACCTTTTCACGAACAAAGTGATACTTCCGTAGAAAATGTCTGGTGCCTCTCATGACTCCAGGTTCATTGGCAAATATGATTACAGCAGAATTGTCACAATACATATTAATAGGTAATTCAATTGAAGGCATAACACCAAGCCCAGAAACGAATTTCCTAATCCAAACAGCCTCCATAGCAGCTTCTAAAGCAGCAATGTATTCAGCTTCTGTTGCAGACATCGCAATCGTACTCTGCTTCTTGCTCCTCCAGTCTACAACTCCTCCATTGATAACAAAGACATAGCCCGTCTGAGACTTCGAATCATCTTTATTACTTTGAAAGGATGCATCGCAGAAACCTGTAACACAAAGTTCTGCAGCTGGATTTCCACCATATACCAAAAACATATCTTTTGTATTCCTCAAATACTTAAGAATATGCTTAACAGCAATCCAATGTTTATCACCTGGATTCTGTTGAAATTGACTGGTAATATTTTGAGCAAACGCCACATCTGGCCTTGTGCACTTAACCGCATACATAATAGATCCTACAGCCGAAGCATAAGGAACTTTATTCATGCGAGCCACCTCAGCAGGTGTTGAAGCACAAAACTCATTACATAAGCCATGTTTTACTTCCATCGGCAAATATCCTTTCTTGGAATTTTGCATATTGAATCTTTTCAATATTTTGTCAATTTAAGCACTTTGACTTAATCCAATTAACCGCCTTGATCTATCTCTGTAGGATACTCATAATCTTAAACACGTATGGTTTCTTGTGATTATATGGATCGAATTAGATGAAGAGATTAGAGAGATGTAGAAAGAAAGGTGGGAGCCTTTTTGAGAGAGAAACAATGTGTGTATTAGCTTGAAACTAATGAAAGGTCCAACCCTCTCCCTTGGGTGGGAGAGGGGAAATATATACTACAACTACTTGGTGCTCCATGAAACGAGCTGTAGAGTGAGATGACAGAGGGTAAAGACCCGACCCACTCTACGAATACTATTTACATATTTAACTACTAATAAACTACGTACTAACTATAATAAGGATAATTCTACGAGCTACGTAATGCTTAGCAATACTTGGGGTGACCGAGTCTTTAACTGAATAATCGTATTCCTAACAATCTCCCCCTAAGGGAGGTCACCCCAGAAGATAAGTACTGAATTCTTGCATGCATGAAATCTTGTAGCTCGTAGACTTTGATTCTTCAAACATGTCTTTGTACATTCAGCAGCAGGCTCTAGATGACTTGTTCAATGAGTTGGATGATCTTTGGCATTACTTCGAGTTCATCATCCAAATGAGTATCTGCAAGTCATCTTTGAGTAGTAATGTCTCCATGTGATTTGAACATCTTTGTGTTTGCATGCTCACACTTTTCTGGATCATGATCTTCTGCATCAGAGTTGTGGAAGCATAAATGAAGCCCAATCAATGATCATGATTTCTTAGATTGTGAAGTTGAAGTGTGAGCATGTGTTGATGGATCAACATCTTTTCAGCAATCAACCGCAACCGTCAGAAATTCCTGCAAGTAGACAGTTAGCAACAAATCATCCGGTACTTATAGGTTTGGAGTTAGATATTGTCAACAGCACAGTGTGAAGACTCCTTCTAATCCTTACCAAGACTGTTCCCAATCGGTAAACCCTAAGAGGATTTACACGAACTACCTAAGTAGATCAACGAATGGGTGAATCGCTGGAGATCACTCCACGACTGTTGACCGTTTGTAACCATCGCGACCACTAAGCGTAATCCACAAGGGATTACCTAAGTGACCTGCTTTCAGGGCTGCTTTATGTTGACCCTGGCAGGAATTTCCATTCAATCACTGGGAGTTACAATAGTAACATCCCTCATAATTGTTCTGGCAGATTGCTAAGATCTGCGTAGGACTCATAGTTTTACCACTGATGTCCTTAATGTTGAACAACCAGGGTAGAGGTAACACGTGTTCCTATGAGATATTTTTATGCATCTCGAGGCTCTAGACTCAATAAGTGCATTTGGTTTTCCTATGCGGAGATTAGGGAGAGGTCTCCTGCTTCAATATCAACCATCTCTAAGAGATATGTCGATAGATTACACATGTTCCCTGTGAGAATGAAACAAGTTCTTTTAAGAGAACTTGAGTGGCTAGAAGGTTTAGTGCATTGCGTCACTGGGTCCATGACGTCTTGTCTTCAATACCGATGTTGCCTTAACAACCATCAGTAGATTATGAATTGAACCCGGTTTCTGCCCTAAGGTTGAATAATTGGAGGGCTATTTCTTTTCACCCTGTCTCATTTCATTTCTTTTTAATTCTTCAACCCCTTCTTTCTCCATTCTCACATTTCTCCTTTTTTCATAATCATACCTACGGACTTTCTAATACTATCTATTTGGTATTGTCCATGGGTAGATCCCTCCGGCTCTGGCGGATCATAGGACGGTTTTCCTAACCTTAGCCACCTTATAACATCATGACTATCCTATGTTGCCATACACCAAATCATTGAAAATTCTCTCAATGTGTTTATGATTGAGAAACACATTTTTGTTAACACATTGAGAGTTTTGTCATTTTCAAATGCTCCCCCTTAACATGTGCTCATATGTATTGATTTGAAAATTTGCACATGTCGGGTAGAGTTGCACTTTTTGAATTGATCTACCTTAAGTAAACATGACCGGGCATTCGAGACACGCTTACATCACTAGTTAAACTAGCTTGAAGTTATTACCCGACCCGATCAGATCCACAAAAGGTTTCTCGAAACGGTACACTCTACTCAGACAAGTCCTCTTCGAGACACGCTTACATCACTGGATAAACCAGCTTGAAATTATTACCCGGCCAGGACTAGTCCTTTCGATTCAAGACAATTCTGTTTCGTCAATTCATGAGTCAAATCTGAGTCTCGTTCTCTTATAATGCAAGGATCCTTTTTCACAAATCATTTGCTCCCCCTCAATATGTGCATGGATATACAAAAGAGTTTGGCAGATATGGGAGAGCTTACATTTAAGTCCAAAACATTACATTTTAATCAGATTTCATATTTAAATCACATTTTCTCCCCCGATCAAAAATTTCAAACCATTTGAGATTTGTGATCCCAAGTGATTTAAATAAGTTCAAAGATTTTGGGAGAGAAATGTGGTCAGATTTATGAATAACTGATTATGAGACTATACATTGCTCCCCCTCAATCCTTGAGGGAGCACGTTATGTGTTAGAAATGATGAGTTTATAAATGATTTAGAGTTCAACGAGAAACTCATGAAAAATTCATATACTAACACATAACAATCACACGTAGCACACTGCATATATGCACAAAGTAACTGATGGTGGTGGTGAAAGAGTTGTTGTCGTTGTTGCTGCCGATGTTGTTGTTGTGGTGAAATCAAAGCCAGTCAATGGAGTATGAACATTTGATCAAATGGTTAGAGCAGGAGCAGGCACATTCACATCAGCCATGGAATCTGCATAATAGAATCAACAAAGATATGCATACATACAGATTCACTCTTAATTAACTGCAACCACGTAGCAGCTAACCTACTCATAATACCATATTCATATCATGATCAAAGAACATTCAAGCAACTCATCAAAATGCTATCTAGCATGAAGAGAAATTAGCAATCATGAACATTCATCGCAAGTTTCTATCAGACATAAACAACAATCACTATCCTGGCAATTCACGCATATTTTCAACATACACATCAGGAGCTTAGGAAGAAGATTCTAACCCGGTAACTACATACCTAAGCAAATCCTGAGAATATGAACACATAATCAGCAACAATCAAACAATTATCAGCAAGTAGCAAATGAACCATAATCAATCAGATTATACGAATGCCAGAGGAGAGAACAACAGCATCAAACACAATGGTTTTCTAACATCATTAAGATTTTGGATTAAAACGTATTTAGGGGATTAAGCGAGGAAACCAACGTGAGACAAATGTACCTTTTAGTTACATAAAGCTAGGAAACTATACGCAAATAGCACATAATGCCCTAATCTTTCTAACAACTAACACATTTGCCATTTAAGATAAAGCTTAGTAAGTTCCTCTTCAACTAATACCCTATTAACTACAAAACCTTTTCTAACCATTATGAGACAACCAAGAAATTCGTTTGATGATATAAAATTGGAAATCACTCTCCCCCTCAATTGATGACCCATTGTCATTAATTGAGTGACAAATTTTATGAAGTATCTAAGACTGATTGATTTACAAGCAACACGTTACCACCATGTATCTCACAAATAATTTTCCGAAGAATCATAGAAAGAAAATTATTTGTTTAAATAAAAAGAAGACTTCTCTTCTTAAACAAGAAATAATGCACTGAAACGTACATTAGATCGGAAAGGCACGAATAGAAAGTAATTCATGCCTTTGTTAGGAACAGTCGTCCTATTGGCGATGAACTTTCCCCAATACTAAGACCGGGTTGCTATCTGAAGTAATAGCAAACCATAGTTTTGAAGACCGGGTTACAGCCTGAAATGACTGCAAGCCATATTTGAAGAATATTTTGAGAAACGACATGTTTTAGAGAAAACTTTATTTGAAACCGAAAAACTCTTGCTCAAGCATATGTATGTTTCCGTGTCATTATTGAATGACATTTCTAGAAACGTACATAATATTGATTACACAAGAGACATGTCGAGAGAAGAATATTTTTGGATTTTTATGATTTTTCTGATTTTTATGGGTTTTATAGGTTATATATATATATATATATATATATATATATATATATATATATATATATATATATATATATATATATATATATATATATATATATATTTTCTATATGGTATAAGATATATACAAGGATATGTGAAGCAAAACCATTTCTCCTCATTTTCTTCCTGAAGACGTTTGAGAGATACTGGCGAAGGACTCTTCATTCCAAAGCGCTGGAGAATAAGTTGAAATCGTTCTCTTGAGAGAGCCTTAGTGAAGAAATCTGCCAGCCAAAATTCTGTCCTCACGAAGTAGAGTTCCACAACCCCATTCACATCTTATTTTACCACATCTTAGGAGAATCCGTTTCCCAGGAGAAACTTTGACAGTGTATCAAACCATGCCCTAGGCGTCTGTTTTAGGCCAAAGAGAGCCCTTTTCAGACGATAGACATGGTTAGGACGATCAAAATATACAAATCTTTCCGGTTGACTGAAATAAAGAACTTTATTCAGCTCGCCATTTAGAAATGCAATTTTCATATCCATTTGATAGACCGTCATGTTCTGACTTGCAGCATTGGCAAGAGATATACAGATAGCTACAATACGAACAACCAGAGCGAAAGATTCCTCTAAATTAATGCCTTCCTGTAGACGATATCCCTTAGCAGCAAGCCTTGCCTTGTTTTCAGAACGACATAATGCTCATCAAGTTTCACTTTGAAGATCCACTTAGAGCTATAATCATTGCACAGTCTGGAGGTAGTACCAATTCCCATACTTCAAATCGATCGAAAATGCGAGCTTCATCTTGCATCGCATTAACCCAACAGTCTTTAGAGATAGCAGTCTTGAAATCTTTGGGTTCGAATTTGGATAGTATGGAACTATAACAGCACCACAAGGCATGGGTGGTAAGTTTCCTTAGTGTGAACACCGTTTGAGAAGGATATCCAAAAATGTTGTCAATCGGATGATCCTATATTCATCTTCTGAGATGTTCATGTGGATGTAGGTAGGAACATGAAGAAGCCGTGTTTGTATTCCCTGAAGATGATGTCTCAGAAGAAGATTCATGAGCAAACAGGTTTTAGTACGGAGCATCTTCAAGAGGAGCAAATGAATTCACTTCAAAAGAATTGTCGACTGCAGTGCCTTGATGAACCGAAGGAGATTGAAGGTTTGACGATGATGGTGAGTAACTTGCAGATTGAGCATCTTGATCAATTCAAAGAGACACTGATGGACCATTTGAGTTGTACAGAACTGGAGCAGCGGCAGCTGGTGGTGTAAGTGAATCATCAGTAGGTGTCTCGAAGTATTCATCAAACGTTTGGTCAAACTATATCTTCAAATGCTCACTTGTAGGTGGTACATAAGGTACATGCAGGAGTGGAATTCTGTACAAGACCTGAACTGAATGGTTCAGGAGACAAAAGTTTAGACGCGGGTCCTGCACTGATGTGTACAGGAGCCATATGCTCAGTCAGCTCAACGAATGTGACGTGAACGGTTTCCAGGATTTATCGGGTTTATTTGTTGTAGACTCGGTATCCCTTACTATCTGGAGCATAACCAACACAGAATCCAATACCAATAATAGCTTATAACATTCCCAGATCTTGACTGTCATTTTGTAGGGTAGCATAAAGCACCAAACACAAATAGAGAGGAGAGATCCGGTTTCTTGCCATATATCAGCTCATATGGAGTATTGTTGTGAAGAGTATGTATCAAGTATCGGTTTTTGGTGTAACAAGCTGTAGCAATTACTTCCGCCCATAGGATCATCGGTGCCTTGGAGAAGTAGAACGAGTTGTTTGTTGATAACCTCCATTCCATTGTAAGTCCGAATGATTTTGACGGTTATGTGAGTCTTACTAGCAGTTGTGTGGTGAGTTTTCTGATAACTTCAGTAGTCACGTCCTTGGTTCTCAAAAACTTTACCCATGTAAACCGAGAGTATTCATCGACAACAATGAGTACACATTACTTCCCATTTATACTCTTCACACTTATTGGTCTGCCTGGGTCCATGTGAAGGGTGTAAAGAACATCCATGTTGGTGTTGACAATTTTGGGTTTGTGAGTATGCTTCTTTCGTTTACCCAGTTGACAAGCCGACTGAAGAAGTTCTTTTTCGAACTTTAATCTGGGTAGACCTCATACAAGATCATTATGAGCAAGATCATAGATGGTACCAAAGTTCAAGTGATTAAAACTTTGTTGCCATAGCCACGATTTGTTCTTTAAGGTCTTTGAGAGAAGGCAAATAGGAGAGGACCGCATCACGTCTTCGATAGAAAAGGTGTATAGATTTGTGCCATGACAGTCTTTAAGAAGATCAATACCATCCAATTCTCAGATGAAGCATGTGTAATTTCTGAAGGCAATCTTCAAGATCGGAATCAAGATTTTGACCAACAGAGAACAAATTATGCCTAGGTCCTTCCATGTAGTATACCCAGGAAATTAGCTGTCACCAGAAACATAATCTCCATAACCTATAATTACCCCAAAATGGTAGCTCCCGAATCTAACTGTCCCGATAACCTTATTCACGAAATTCTCGAGCCCCGAGCGATTCCCAATCATATGTTTAGAGCAACCTGAGTCCAAATATCAAAGGACGAAAAGTACGACCTGCATTTGGAAACAGACGAGAGCAGAAAATTTGGAGTGTCGGATCCCCAATTTGAGTTGGGTTCCAATTGGTTAGTGCAAACAAGTTCTGGAGCCACTGAAACCTTAGGTGCATTCGTTTCAATGGTGGAAAATTCACTAGTAGATGCAATGGGCCTAGTTAAAGGACATTGGGTCTCCAAATGGAAGGTTCTACCAGTTGGTTTCCATTGCTTAATAGGCACTACTTTAGAATTAGTTATCCTAGTTAAAGGGCACTGTTCTCCTAAAGTGAATTTCCTTCCAGTGGGCTTCCATTGATAACCAACATTGGCAAACAATTTACCTGTTGCTTTCCAAATTTGCTTACTTTGTTTAGCTCTCCAAACTTTCTTAACTGGAGTTTTGTTAAACGACTTCAGAAATTTCTCAACACATTTATCATGATTACTCGAAATTATGCATTCATTACATGTTTTGCAACGTGAATTAGGTTTTGAATTATGACTCATTTTGCTCAAGTTGGACTTAATGTTCCTCATGTGGTCGTCTACTTTCTTTTTAGGAACACTTTTAGCAGGTGAAGTCCTATACTTCCTTCTATTTCTCTTTGATTTAGACTCTCTAGCTTTAGTGTTACTATTTACTCCTGTAGACGGACTAATGGGAATTTTAGTCTTTTTCACTTCCGGTTGCTGAACATGTTTTGATGTGTTGGGATCTGAAGTTTCCAAGGGTACCTCAAAGGTAACATGCTTGTTCTTAGTCATAGATGATGATGTAGTAGACCTATCTCGCTTGCTATCAATTTTAGGACATGTACCAATAGCATATTCTAAGAGCTCCTGAGATCTATTAGTGAGAAAGCAGGCACCTACAATAGCATCATCAAGTGGTTTTGCTATCCTATCCTCTTCAATGGTTTCATGAAGCAAATCAAGGTACTCCTTAAGATGTTTAAGATAGTCACTATGAACCAACTTATTATTCCTAAGGGGAAGAGGAATATACACAGCATCACAAGCATACTTCTTACAAGCAGAAACCTTTTGAACAATATTATCACAATTGATGATCGGCATTTTCCCTTTTGCCAGAGTCTTTAGGTTCTCAATCTCTTTAAGCAAAGAAGTTATCTTTTCATTGTTTATATCACGTGTGATCTCAATTGAATCGTATAACTCTTTGTAATGTTTTTTGACTTTTGAATTTTCAGCACGAAACCAATCATTTTCATGTTGCAATTTATTGATGGTATCTTGAATTTGAAAATTCTAAGAATCTATAGACTGTGGTTTTTGAGTGCCAATCACATCACACTTGTTTGACTTCAATTGGGCAATTTGGACCCTCAGGTTCCGAATCGTGTTAGTGTGAGCTTGAATCTTTTCATCACGTTTGGCTAATTCAAAATATGCATCAAATTCAGGAGCATCCGAAGATGTCTTGGCATTTGAGATTTTTGTACTTTCTTCTAAATGTTGATACTTTAATTGCAAATTAAGATTATCAACCTCTAGTTTTGACAAATGTCTGACCATGTTATCATGGTCATCGTTTTGAATTTTCTCACGCAATTTTAAATTCTCCCCCTCAAGCTCAACAACACGATTCTGGAGAGCGGTCAATGCAACAGACATCTCATGAAATTGGCAGGCAGATAACGTAGAATCAGTAGCAGTATAAAATACGTCCTGAGCAACACATTTAGTAATCAAATTCTCATTCATGATGAGAATATTTTTCCTCGCAACTTCACGGCATTTAAGATCAATTGCCAATTGTTTACCCTCATTTTCCACATCATTAAAAGCCTTTTTCATTTGAGTCACATCATCATTAATGGTATTTTTAAGGCCCTCAAAATGTTCTTTGAGAAGTTTGAAAAATGGCATGACTTCAGTTAGGTAACATTGTTTTGTTTGCTCAAACCCTCTTTCCCCTTCAGTAATACCCGTTGGTGTTATTCTCTTTTTACATGTTTTATCAAAATCAACGAATAATTGACCAAGGACATATAAGGCAATTAGTGTATTATTTTGCGTGGGGAGAGTGAAAGGTACAAGGTGCCTAGGTGTGTTCAGGGGGTAAGCAGTTGGGTGAGCAATTCTAAACATAGTGCGTGTGTTACCTACAACTCTTTCAGCTTTCAATTTTTCTATGTCTATGTTCCAGAAGACTTGCTCTGGAGTAAATTTCTTTTGTGGGACAAAGATAGCTAATTGATTATCTTCAGAGTAATCATAATTGTACAAGATTTTATTAGCTATGCACTGGGGATCCCTTAATTTCTCAGCAAGTTTTTCTCTGGTTCTATCTTCTATCTCATTGCCCTCATCATCAGATGTAGCATCAGGTGGGGCATGATTAGGCTCAAGCATAATGTTTGCATCATATAATGCCGGTTGAGCACCTATACCGCTTCTAAGGAAATTGGCTTTTGGCTTAGTAGAATCCTTCTCACTATGATCATCACTCAACTTCCTATGTTTATGCATCATTTGAGCAGTTTGAATGGTTTGGCCTTGCGTGTATAACTTATCCTCAAGTTTGTTTTTCAGCATTTTAAGACTAGAGAAATCATTTAGGAGTTTTGTTTCCTTCTCTTTGAAATCATGTTTGAGTGTGTTTAAACCTTTTTGAATCTCTTGTTTTTGTTTAACAGTTTGATCCAATTGTTTTTGCAAAGATTGTAACTCCTTTTTCAATGTTTCTCGCTTAAGATTATTTTCAGATATATATGCACGCATTTGCCATTCCATGTTCTGCTCACGTCCAGTGAGTTCAAATCTAGCACGTTGTTCGTACATAGCCACTTGATCCTTAAGGATATTAAATCTAGAGGTCAAGGAGTCATCAGGGTTATAGGCAGTGTACTCATGCACGACACAATCATCTTTTAAAACAGAAGATGCACTACATTGTACAACAGACACTTCATTGTGTTTCATATGTTGTTCACATGGGTCAACATTGCTATTTCCCATGTCAACGACATCTGAATCGACATTGTTTGTCGGTTGTACTTTGTTAGGAATCTTTTGTTCATCAACAATGTTACACAGTTCGAGTACCTTAGCACATGACACATGTTCTTTTACCGGTCTGATATCTGCATCCACATCACGTGTAAGAGTCATTGAACTGTTCGTTGTGTCAAGCTTTTCAGTCTCTGATCCTATGCCTTCGATGATAACTGACCCAGCATTCGATACTTTGCCTGAATCCACACTACCATCACATGGTTGCCCCCGACATGCCATCACTTTGTCTTCATACTTGTGCTCGTGCTTTGCTCTTTCCATAATGTACTCTTTCACATTACCCATGAGTTGGAGTAGTGTGACTCTGAACACGTCAACTTCAATTCCCGTATGAGTGGCAAAGCTCTTTTTCATCATTTGACTCTCATGATCATACTCCTCAGTGAATCGTGAATCAATGAACGCTTGGAGTTGATTATTGATCACACAGAATGCAGCCATAGATCTATCTTCAGAAAATTCAACCTTTTCAAGTTGTTGTTGAATTTGATCTAAGTGTAGAGTCATTTTGACTGTGAAAGTCTCAACATTTTGACCAAAGAGTGTTGCGAATGCACGATTGAAACCTCCCAAGTATCCAGGTTTTGCAAAGAGAACCTTGAGATGTGAATGGAGAGATCGAAAACATTCAATGCGACTATTCTTTGCATTATCGGGCAATTTAATTGGCTGATGAAGCACATTATCATAAGAATTCGAGCACGAAGATTCCATATTAGTGATTGTATGTTAAGAGTGGTGATTGTTTGTTTTGACAAGGTTATATGTTGTTTAGTTGTGATCTTGGTTCGGTTGATGCAAGTTTTTACGGTGAAATTTCTTGGTCTGAAAACTTAAAACCTCAATAACATCACTCCGGAGGTGATTTGGGCCTCGAAAAATTCGTTTCACAACTTCGTGGTGAAACCTCACAATATTCAGCCTGTTCCGGACGTTTTGACAGCTAATTCGCTGAAAACAGAGTTACGGTTCAAAAGTTATGACCGTTTGAAGTTTCGACGTAAAAAGTCAACTATGGTCAAACAGAGTTAACCGCAGGATCAGGCAAGGTAACCGCAGGTAAGGTAACCACAAAGATCTAACCGCAAACCACTTAATCGCAGAAAGCTAACCACAATGAGCTAACCGCAGACCACTTAACCGCAGAAAACTAACCGCAATGAACTAACCGCAGACCACTTAACCGCAGAAAACTAACCGCAATGAACTAACCGCAGACCACTTAACCGCAGAAAACTAACCGCAATGAACTAACCGCAGACCACTTAACCGCAGAAAACTAACCACAATGAACTAACCGCAGACCACTTAACCGCAAGAGCTAATCGCAGTATACAAAAATCCAAATCTGTCACTTTCCTTGCGATTTGTTTGTATTCCCAAAATAGTAATCGCAGCAAACTAACCGCAGAAAGCAGAAACTAAACGCAGATAAGCAATGCAACAGTAGACTTAACCGCAACTATGAAATACGCCCAAAATCAATTCCAAACTTCAAATAGATTAAAGATATGGTATAGCCAACTGAAACACAATGTTCAACTAACACCTATGATCATAAAAGTACATCACTAACATGTCAAATAACACAAGAAAGATCAAACCAAGCCAAGAACCATTCGAACCAAATAAAGTCACAAAACCAAGCACCAAATTCGAGCACAAACCAATCCCTAGGATGTAACCATGGCTCTTGATACCAATTGTAGGATACTCATAATCTTAAACACGTATGGTTTCTTGTGATTATATGGATCGAATTAGATGAAGAGATTAGAGAGATGTAGAAAGAAAGGTGGGAGCCTTTTTGAGAGAGAAACAACGTGTGTATTAGCTTGAAACTAATGAAAGGTCCAACCCTCTCCCTTGGGTGGGAGAGGGTATATATACTACAACTACTTGGTGCTCCATGAAACGAGCTGTAGAGTGAGCTGACAGAGGGTAAAGACCCGACCCACTCTACGAATACTATTTACATATTTAACTACTAATAAACTACGTACTAACTATAATAAGGATAATTCTACGAGCTACGTAATGCTTAGCAATACTTGGGGTGACCGAGTCTTTAACTGAATAATCGTATTCCTAACAATCTCTATAGATTTTGATTCCCAGAATGTATGCAGCTTCTCCTAAATCTTTCATAGAAAAGCACTTTCCAAGATATGCCTTAACCTTTTGCAAACTTGGAATGTCTTTTCCCATGATTAATATGTCATCAACATATAGAATTAGGAAAGTTACATTATCACTCCCACTAGCTTTGTGATACACACATGGCTCATCAAGATTTTGAGTGAATCCAAACTTTTTAATTTCAGCATCAAACCTCTTCTTCCATTGTCGTGATGCTTGCTTTAATCCATAAATGGATCTTTTAAGCTTGCATACACGATTTGGAAATTCTGGATTTTCAAACCCTTCTGGTTGTGCCATATAGATGTCTTCTTCTAAATGACCATTTATGAAAGCAGTTTTCACATCCATTTGCCAAATCTCATAGTCATAGTACGCCGCTATAGCTATGAGAATTCTTATAGCTCTTATGTCTGCTACAGGAGAAAACGTCTCCTCGTAATCAATTCCAAAAGTTTGAGTAAAACCTTTAGCAACTAGACGAGCCTTATAAATGTGTGCATATCCATCCATGTCAGTCTTGATTTTGTAAAGCCACTTACTCCCAACTACCTTGGCACCAGGAGGTAAGTCAACTTCTTCCCAGACTTCATTATCATGCATGGATTGTATTTCCCCATCCATAGCAGCTTTCCATTTAGCTTTTTGAGGGCTATTAATGGCAGCTCTATAACTAGTAGGTTCATTAAGATCCCCTAGTGTATGCTCATCGACCTCTACATTAAGACATAGACGGTCAGGAGCTTTCACAGATCTTGAAGATCTGCGAATGGGAACTACTTTAACTTCCGGTGGAGGACCCAGACTTTCCGGTTCTATAGGAAGTGTGCTAGTGTTTTCTGAAGGTAATGCATTATTTAGATCATCTTCTAAATCATATACTCTCCCACTGACTTCTTGAACCACAAAATCACTTTCAAGAAAATCACCATATCTTGCAACAAACACTTTGTTCTCAGGTGGGTAGTAAAAGTAGTAACCCATGGTTTCTTTAGGGTATCCTACGAAAATGCATTTTACAGATCTTTGTTGGAGTTTATCTTGTGAGTCACGTTTAACATACGCCTCACAACCCCAGACCTTTAAATAAGACAAGTTCGGAGCTTTTCCAGTCCATATCTTATATGGTGTCTTATCAACCTTCTTGGTGGGAACCATATTCAAAATACGAACAGGTGTTTCAATAGCATAATCCCAAAAAGACAAAGGAAGATTAGTAAGATTATACATTGATCGAACCATGTCCAACAATGTACGATTCCTTCTCTCAGATACACCATTTTGTTGTGGAGTGTATGGAGATGTGAGATTCTGGACAATTCCATTCTCAGTTAAGAAATCTTTAAAATCTTGACTAAGGTATTCACCACCTCGATCAGAACGAAGAGCTTTAATCTTCTTTCCCAATTACAATTCTACTTCTGCTTTGAAAACTTTAAGAAGTAGACAGCACCTCTCCTTGACACATGTCAAAGTGGTCCACATACATCCGTGTGTATTAAACCAAGTAGATCTGAAGCTCTTTCCATATTATTATGAAAAGGTTTCTTCGTCATCTTCCCAGAAATACAAGATTCGCATTTATCAAATGACTCATCATTGATATTATTTAAAAGCCCTTCACGTTGCAGCTTTTGCATGCGAGTCTTGCCTATATGGGCAAGTCTACAGTGCCAAAAGGTAAGACGAATTCAAGTCATACTTCATTCTTTTACTTATGCTGTACATCAAATTATTATTATTGTTGGAAGTCACACAATTATTCATATCAATTTCAAACACACCATTCACAGCAACAGCATTAAAATAAAATACACCATTTAAAGAAACAGAAATTTTATTGCCATCAATAGTATGAGAAAAACCAAGATCCAACAAACATGAAAAGGAAACAACACCTCTAATTATAGAAGGTGCATAATGACAATTGTTTAAACAAAGTACTAAACCCGAAGGTAAAACTAAATCAAACATTCCTATGGCTTCAACTGCTGCTTGTGCTCCATTTCCCACATGCAGAAATTGCTCCCCATAAGCTAGTCTCCTTTCCTCTCTAAACCCCCGTAGTGTATTACAAATATTAATACCACATCCAGTATCATATACCCAGGAATTTAATTTATGAGATAAAGTAAATAATTCAATGACAAATAAGTTACCTGAATACTGGCGCCCATGTGCCCAGTCTTCTTAACCTTATTGTTTCGCAAGTCATCGAGATAAAGAGGACAATTCCTCTTCCAGTGGGCCATCACCTTGAAGTAATGGCATCCTTGATCCTTCTTTGGATTATTCTTGACAGGAGGGTTCTTCTTAGGTTGAGGTGGTTGATAAGCCATAACCTGCTTATTCCTATCAGCCTTCTTCTTTCCTTTACCCTTCTTCTTGTTCGCATTTGGCTTGTTAATTCTACCCCCTTGTATAGCAAGAACTTGGGGCGTAGGAGCCTTTGGTGTCAACCCTTTCTCATAATCAATGAGCAGTGCGTGCAACTCACTTACTGTCTTCCCCACGCAATGCATATTGAAGTTCCTCGCAAAACCATTAAAATCCTTGTTAAGGGATCTATTGATTAAGTTCACAGCCATATCATTGTCATAGTGTTTCTTAAGTGTTTGTAGTTGATCCATGAAACTTTTCATCTTCAACACATGAGCACTCACAGGTTCACCATCACCCTGCTTACAACCATGTAGAGCCTCCATCAAATCGTAAATCTCTACATTTGATGGTTTTTTATAGAGTTTCTTGAGTTCATCAATCATGTTCATGGGAAAATACTCCTCAAACTGCCTTTGAAGAGGTGTGGACATTGCCCCTAACATCATTGCGGCCACATCAATATGTTCCTTGCAATCAAGATTCCATTTGGCCTTAGCAGCATCGCCTTCAGGTTCAGCAGGACAAGGCGTTTTCAAGATTTCAAGTTGACCAGTCACTCGCAGGACAATCCTTAGTGAACGATACCAATCATTGAAATTTTCCGAGCCAGTCAATTTTTCTCGTTCAAAATAAGCTTTGAACATAGAACGAAAGTTGGTGTTATCAGTTTGAGCCATTTCTACAGATAAAGAAAGTTCAAAACATTAGTATTTTTGATAATACAATTTTTCAAGAAAATTAAAATACCCAAGGAAAAATATCCATAGAATAATCTTGAAAACTAGGATCCTCCATAAACATAGTTTCATCACATCAGTTGATCTGCTAGTAATGAAAGTATAATATGAGGTAACTTGTCGTACAAGTAATTGGCATAACATTTGTCCAATTGCTAGATATATGGGATTTACAATCCCAAAACATTTGTATTGTAAGCATGTTTAGTCCCCATCTTAATGCCTTGAGTCCAAGATCTCACTTACTACTCAATTTAAGTCGTTTAACTTAAAAACTGCAAACTCACAAATCCATCACATCAGTTGATCTGCTAGCAATGAATTTATGAAATTTACCTCTCCATTGCAATCTCGCCAAGTACTCTCATGACGTAAATTACAACTTTAAGTGTTCTTAATTAGATGGCATTCGACTTAATTTTATAAGGGAATTAATATTTTGATGTGATCAAAATAATGTATGAAGAAGCATGCATACAACTTCATAACATTGGTTTTACAAAACATTTTTATTACCAATTTGCTAAGAGTAAAATAACAAAGTTTTGATTGAGGTATCGGGTTCACCAATTAAAGAATAACCGTCAATTATCGTCCACTATATCGTACTTTTGCATAAGCTCTAAAGCTTAGTGTTTCGGATATCATTGTGGAATATTCACCCTTAAGATGACAATGTACATGTAATGGTTATTCGGTAAGTCTAATTTACACACAAACGAGCGTTAAGACAGAATGTTGTCTCTCTAAGGCCACAATCTAATGCGTCCTTATACCCATCTTATAGTGTGTAAACTTCGGTCGAGCCTATTTAACCATTACGTACAAAAACATCAATCAACCAATCCTTTGAAATTTAAACTCTTAAAAACCAAAATAATTTCGCCATTATTTAGTCCGTATTATTTTTCTATTCAAAAAATTACCCTTTTCGTTTATAAACATGTCTAACATAATAAATAAACAAAAACAAGTAATATACAATAAAAAATAAAACAACTAAATAAACACATATACATAATCATAACAATTAAATATGTATAAAACATGTAGCCACATGCAAATCTTATTCAAAAGTCCTATTAATAATCAAATCTAGGTGTATAACGTATTAATTCAATTAGGGCTTTCTTTTTCTAGGAAAAAGAGCCACATACATCGATAAATCGATTGCGTAAGCCAAAATTAAATAAATACCACATAGCACATAATTGATTACTTAATATTGGAGTCTTCCCCAATTCGACATCTATTAAAATTTACATGTTTTAATATAACTTAACCATTAATATATATAAACAATTTAAACCATTTAAATTATAACACAATAAAAAATCCATGCAAATATGCACTTTTTCATGGATTTAGCTTAACAATTAACATATTGCACCAAGATCGTTTACTAAAACGCATAACAATTACATGACATCCTAGGGTTTCTAATGAAATTAAAAAAATTATAAACCCTAAAAACCCTTTAAGGTCATTCGACCCAAAAAATTAGGGTTAGGGATTCTAACAATTAAACCCTAAAAAAAACATGTAACTAAACGAATCAAGATCCAATTTTTATGCGTTTCGATAATTAATTACACATTATAACGGCTCTAGATGCCACTGTTGGAATTATTATATCATGACATTCATATAAATAAACCAAGTACATCAAAGTGAGCATGAGCGGAATCAATTATAATAGATCGAATAACATGTAATTAATTAATCATTAATTTAAATCGTAAACGTACCTTTGTGATTCTAGCCCGAACAAGAATCAATGCAATCTTCCGGAACCAAGTACCCTAATTAGAGTTTGTAAGGATTATATGAATTACCCCTTACCTTTTTGTAATTCAATCCAAGAATCAAACAATAGTGTGTTTGATTCACGTTCTTGTACACACTTACTTAATTCAAGAAAAGTATTTGCAAGTAATAAACACAAAACCCTTTTTGACACAAGAAAATCGAAACCCTTAGGGGTGTTCGTTTGATGGATCGACCAAGGAGAGAAAGAAAGAAGAAAACACCAAGATGTGTGAGTACAAGTTATGAGAAAAACCTACATCTTGGGTTTGCTTATATACTACACAAGACTTGGAGCTCAAGGCACAATGGAGGTGGGTTACCCCCTTGGGCCGATCGGTTTTGGCCCCCCCTAGGGGTTTCCGGAACCTTCTCTTGTTTCCATGTTTTGTCTAGTATTTACTTTCCTAATCTACGTTTAATAAATAATTAGTCATTAATCAATAATACTAATTATTATTATTTGTTTTGTGTTTAATAATTAATTATAACATTTTATAAATAATTATTACATTTTCTCTTCATACGTATTGTGTGCAATCCCGTGATCTCAAGTTCGATCCTAACACACGACTATTATTATTTTGTCTATAAAACCAACATAATCTTGAGATGTTATCGCTTTTATTAGATAATTGATATATGGATCTTTGCTAGTGATCATTACGGGTTCTTATATTAAAGACAAAGCTTAAAAGGACAAAACACAACATATACTGTTTGCATTATCTTCTTTAGTTTTACGTTTTGCAGCGTTATCAAGAAATGTATGCACAGAAAGAGGTTTTAGCGTCTGAATTGAAGGAGCTTTTATTTCATATGTCGGGCATGTTATATGAAGGAGGAGAATCTCTTGGAGTTCTTGATCAGGTACGACTACTTTGCTAACAGCGTTTGATAAATATTTGCATCAAGGTCATAGGATGCTAATTACAATCATGTTTTTGTTTGATATAGATGCGTATAGCCTTGGAGGAGAGATTGGCTTCAACTATCATAGATAAGGGGTTTGCAGATACGGGAAACCTACAAAAAGAATTATGCGCTCAAGAAGCACTAACAAATGAAGTAAACCAAATGAAAAAGGTTGTAGAAGCATCTGAGAGAATGGACCGACACCCAGTGAAGATTTCCAGGGTACTGTTATATTGTATTAGATAAACCAGTTAATTATGTAAGCCAATAATGTTAATCTTCTACATCGTTAGTTATTTTCTCTTAATTGAATTTCAACAGTTGCAAGAGTATCTCATAGAGTGTAGTCATGTCACTCATGTGGTCAATATGCTAAGGTAAGTTGTAACTTGTAACATATACTTCTACATCATCATAGACGTAAACATCTGCGTTTTTACACAACATTGACTTGATTTTTTAGGGGTGACAAATCTGATAAATCTGAGCATGTGAACTTGCTGAAAGAGTTGCTTGACTTAGAGGTCCCACTGAATGAAATATTGTCATCTAGCCAAACATCATCAATTTTAGCTCCTACAAAACCTCAGCACGGGCCACAACCTAAAATGGTTGACAAAAATGAGACCCCAAAGGAGAGTGCTAACTCTCTTCTGTTATCTGATTTTGCTAAGATATCTGATAAAATTATTGATGTGAACATGCTTAAAGAGAAGCTTGCCTATGCTGTCCCGTTACCTTCAAATAAATCAAGTCTTGAAACAGTCAATGAAAGTAAGAATGTGGTTGCGGACATTGCAAAAGAGGGACATGCCATGTCAACCGAGTGTTTAGCTGTTTTGAAATCGACGATCACATGCAATGATTCTGGAGAAAATCCAAAGTCAGTAGCTCACAGAAAGAACGTCACCCGACTGATCAAGTAGGCAAACTAATTTTATTTTGTTCTTCATATAGTTCTTCTTTACCTGCACAGTATTGTCTTTTATATAGTGCTACTATTACCATTTTTTACTAAAAGTATCTTGTTTGACAAAATGTGACTGGATTTCTGCAGTCCAGAGATATCTGATATGCGTAAGTTTCCAATTAAGAAGCCGTGTGGTGGAATAACATCAGCACTACCACTGTTGTCTTCATTAAGGCCGCTACAACCATCATCATCGCTTACAAGGCCACAAATGCCACCCAGACTGAACCACTATGTCCGCTCACAACCACCATTGTCGTCTTCATTAAGGCCACTAAAACCATCATCGTCGCTTACAAGGCCACCAACGTCGCCAAGACTGAACCACTATGTCCGCTCACCACCACCATTGTTGTCTTCATTAAGGCCACTACAACCATCATCGTCACTTACAAGGCCACCAACGCCACCCAGACTGAACCACTATGTCCGCTCACCACCACCATTGTCGTCTTTATTAAGGCCACTACGATCATCATCGTCACTTAGAAGGCCACCAACACCTCCCAGACTGAACCACTATCTCCGCTCACCACCACCATTGTAGTCTTCATTAAGGTCACTAAAACCATCATCGTCACTTACAAGGCCACCAACGCCACCCAGACTGAACCACTATGTCCGCTCACCACCACCATTGTCGTCTTCATTAAGGCCACTAAAACCATCATCATTGCTTACAAGGCCACCAACGCTGCCCAGACTGACCCACTATGTCCGCTCACCACCACCATTGTTGTCTTCATTAAGGCCACCACAACCATCATCGTCGCTTACAAGGCCACCAATGCTGCCCAGACTGAACCACTATGTCCACTCACCACCACCATTGTCGTCTTCATTACGGCCACTAAAACCATCATCATCGCTTACAAGGCCACCAACGCTGCCCAGACTGAACCACTATGTCCGCTCACCACCACCATTGTTGTCTTCATTAAGGCCACTACAACCATCATCGTTGCTTACAAGGCCACCAACACCGCCCAGACTGAACCACTGTGTCCGCTCACCACCACCTTTGTCGTCTTCATTAAGGCCACTAAAACCATCATCGTCGCTTACAAGGCCACCAACGCCGTCCAGGCTGAACCACTATGTCCGCCCACCACCACCATTGTTGTCTTCATTAAGGCCACTACAACCATCATCGTCGCTTACAAGGCCACCAACGCTGGGCAGACTGAACTAGTATGTCCCCTCACCACCACCTTCACAACTACAACTATTGCAGCAACCCAACTTTTAGACCCCCGCTGTCACACCACCATCTCCAGTGGTACCCTAATTGCGACTACCACCTACACAGAGGCAAGTTGACTGCTTTCAACAAGCTGAAATAGGAAGCAGGTTGAATATCCAGGTAGTTAATTAGTAATGTTACACAGCATTCTCGACATTAATTTCATTCTGTTTTATTTATGTAATTCCTTGGTGATTTAACCTTCATATATAATCTACATTATGACTTTTCTATCTTTCTTGTGCCACAGGAGTAGCTCAATCATCATATTCAGGCAGTTCATATAATCATATGTTACCATAAGTCCGTAAGTTCCCATATTGTACACATGAGCAACATTACTCGGCCCAAACCCACCACGACTAGCTATCATAACGAATAACGGGCCATAATAATAACGGCTTGGGCTCACGAAGCCCAAAGCCCAACTAAACTAACCGGGCATGTGATAAGGATCTTCTATTTACGGAATAGATGTCCTTACCCCGATAAGCACCACGAGTGCGAAGAGTAAGGAGCAAGAAACCTTTGCGGTTTCAGCCCCTATATAAGGAATGACATCTCTCATTCAAAGGGACGATATACAAAACCCTAACTCTCTACGAGAACCCCAAATCGATTACTTACTCTCACGCCAGAGTCTAATCGGGGGAGACATCCCTCGATACGCCTAACGGTGTTGTTTATTTTCTTAGTGCGCAGGTAACAAGTACTAAGAAGCGAATTGGTACGAGAGCGGGAGCCAATAACCAGGAACGCCCAACTTTTGTATCAACAAGTGGCGCCATCCGTGGGACCCAACTAAGAACTAAAGACTAGAATGACAAAGAATAAGAATTCAAGCCAGCGGACTCCGCAGTCGAAAAAACGTGACCATCAGAGGAAGAATCAACAAGAGTTGACCTCTAGACAAGTCGCTGGGACAACCAGCGCACCTGGTCACCAAGAGGCGGGAACAACCCAACCTCTTCCAGAGGTAGAACTACCAGTAAGGACTACCCAGATCATCCCAGTGGTCCCAAGCGCTGAAGAACTTCAGCTCACTCTCTTCACCACTCCTCACCAAACCGTGCCCGCAGTGAACAACACTGTGCCACCAGATGCGCCTAACCGAGATAGGGTGCCTAATACCGAGACAAACATTCTTGCAACAACCGAGGTCGCGCCCAATCTCACTTTGGGAAACTTTGTATCCTAAAACTATGAAACCTTGACCGCCCTCATGCAGGAAGAAGCAAAGAGAAGGGCAAGTACGAGCCTACAGGCTCGATTGCATTTCGGTCCTGAACGTGAGCCATCACCACTGCGCCACCCACGAGGAAGACGCGCAGAACGTACCACTATCCATGATAGGCTGGGTACGATATCTGATTCACAATACTCAGAAGATAGTGAGAGGCGCACTAATGTTCACTCCAGACTTGGCAGTCGCGGGGTACAAGACAGATTGGGACCTCAACATTCGCCAAGCCAAGGATCCTCCAAACCTGGAAGTAAAAGGATCCAAGACATATTGGGAAGAAGAAGATCTCCAAGTAGAGATCCCTCAAGCTCTTCTTCTGAAAGAAGTCGGCGTAAGCGCCGAAGAAGAGACTACCCTTCTTCCAGTGACTCCTCCGATAATGAGGATAGAGAGACAGGACATTGGAAGTCAAGAGGGAGGCGTCGCGACGAAGAGAACGAAGATATGTCTCTCCCATGGCGTCGCCAGAAAGTTGACGCGTTTACACGGCGCATCAGCGATTACTCAGATCGCAAACGTAGGCGCATGCCTGCTAACGTAAAAACATATGATGCAACAGGTGATCCGGATGATCACCTAAAAATTTTTGAATCAGCCGCCACCATAAAAAACTGGCCACAGCCAGTGTGGTGCCACATGTTCAATTCTACGTTAGTAGGGAACGCGCGCACGTGGTTTAGCAAACTCCCACGTAGGAGCATCGGGGGGTTTGAGGAATTACGGAAAGCATTCCGTCTCAACTTCACCCAGCGAAAGAAATGTGCTAAAAATCCTGTTGAGCTAGCAAGAGTGAAACAGCGCCAAGGAGAATCAACCAGCGCTTTTATGGAACGCTTCAAGGATGAGTGTATACAAGTTAAAGCATGTCCTGAAATCCTAAAAATCTCAGGGTTCATGAATGGGATTAATAACCCAGAACTCATCCGAAAGCTAAACGACAAAGTTCCGCAAACTTTTGATGAGCTAACAAAGCGCACTAGATCCTTTATACAAGGAGAGGCAGCCGCTGCGGACAGCAAAAAGGGTTATTCGAACTATAGGCAACAAGAGCAGCCTCGGAGACAATCCAATGATCAGAATAACAACCGCAGCAGGAATTACCGCAATGGAAGGGACAATGACAAATATACCCCTCTTACGAAAACCCCAAGGGAATTATTCGTAACAGAGGGCGCAAACTTCCCAAAACCACCACCAATGCGCACTGCAGAGGAGAAGCACATAGGAAACGGATATTGCGAGTACCATGGTCAAAAAGGCCATACAACTAATGAGTGCGTCCAGCTAAAACAACTAATTGAAAAGTTAGTAAGAGAAGGCAGAATGGACCACCTAGTAAAAAACATCAAAGAAGGGAAACACAAACAAAGGGGCGGAGGTAAGAAAGAACCCCCCAAAGAAAAAGCTGATACCATATACATGATACAATCATGGCAGCGCAAGATAAAGCAAAAGGTCAGCCAGAAATTTTCCCCCGAGAAAGAGATATCTTTCCCTACTCTTGCTGCGAACAATGCAGTGGTGGAACCTCTGACTATTGAAATACATGCGGGAGGACATGATATCCATCGCATGTACATTGACGGAGGAGCATCTGCAGACATCTTGTATGACCATTGTTTCAAGAGATTGCGACCTGAAATCCAAAATCAATTGATACCAGCAACAACGTCATTGACTGGATTTACAGGAGAAAAGATCTGGTCGATGGGCCAGCTACGCTTGTTAGTGGTCGTAGGAGATGAACAACACTCAACCGAAACATGGATAAACTTCATGGTAATAAAGTCTCCCTCACCATACAATAGTATCATTTGGAGACCTGGAATATCATCCATGCGCGCTGTACCATCCACAGCGCATGGAATGCTTAAGTTTCCAGTGAAAGGAGGAGTCGTCACCCTCTATAACACAACAATACCACCAAGAGAATGCAATGTGGTAACAACTGAAGTAGAAACTATTCCAGAACAGCGCACAGAAAAAACACCAAATCTGAAAGTCGCCATTCATCCCGATTACCCGGAACAACAAGTTTCAATTGGTGGATCTTTATCTGATAAAGGCAAAGCAGCTGTATGCGCACTATTGCAGAGGAACCTGGACATCTTCGCATGGGAACCAAAGCACATGACAGGGGTGCCACGCTCTATCACAGAGCACAAGCTATAAATCCGACAAGGATATCCCCCAATACTACAAAAGAAGCGCGGCCAGGCCCCAGATCATGCAAAGGCTATTATGGAAGAAGTACACAAGCTTGTAGACGCAGGCATCATGCGCGAAGTATACTACCATGACTGGCTTTCTAACCCAGTTATGGTAAAGAAGAGCGATGGCAGTTGGAGAATGTGCGTAGACTTCACGGACCTCAACAAAGCATGTCCACAGGACTGCTATCCACTGCCAGAGATAGACTGGAAGGTAGAATCCCTGTGCGGATACCCTTTCAAATGCTTCCTAGATGCATATATAGGGTATCATCAAATCCAGATGGCAGTTGAAGATGAAAAAACAGCTTTCCACACCAGTCAAGGCGTGTACTGCTACACAAAAATGCCTTTTGGCCTGAAAAACGCAGGCGCGACATACCAACGACTGGTGGACACAGCTTTCGAAAAACAAGTAGGCCGCAACTTGGAGGTCTACGTTGACGACCTTGTCATCAAAAGCCACACAGAGGATGAATTGGTGCGCGACATCGAGGAGACATTCAGAACATTGGGGCGAATAAACATGAAGTTAAATCCCAAGAAGTGCACCTTTGGCGCAACCGAGGGCATGTACCTTGGATACTTGATAGAACCCGATGGAATCAAGCCTTGTCCAGAAAAAACAAAGGTTGTTATTGATCTCCCCTCACCGCGCACACTCAAAGAAGTCCAGTCATTGAATGGAAAGTTAGCAGGGCTAAACCGTTTCTTATCTAAGTTGGCAGACAAATCCCTTCCTCTCTTTAAAACACTCACGAAGTGTACAAAAAAGGGAGACTTTCGCTAGACTAAAGAAGCGGAGGAAGCTTTCCAACAACTTAAACACCATCTGGCATCTCTTCCCAAACTTGTCGCACCGCGACCAGGGGAAGAACTAATCATGTACTTATCGGCAACTCACGGAGCAGTTAGCGCAGTACTATTGACAGATAGGAACTCCGTCCAGACACCCGTATACTTTGTAAGCAAAGCCCTGAAGAAAACAGAGACTAACTATAGTGCTATGGAAAAGTTGGTCTTAGCTCTAGCATTCACAGCCAAAAGGCCGCGCAGATACTTTCAAGCGCACCCAATAGCTGTAATCATTGATCAGCCAATCAAACAAGTTATCTCTAAGCCTGACGCATCAGGACGCTTACAGAAGTGGAGTGTACTGTTAAGTGAGTATAACATCTCATACAGACCGCGCACTGTAATCAAAGGACAAGTATTAGCCGATTTCATCGTGGAGAAGCCAGATAGCGACAACCCGACACCTGCAACTAAAACAGATCTACAGGAACCCTGGATCCTGTTCACAGATGGGTCCTCATGTGTAGATGGATCAGGCGCGGGCCTCATTCTTACAAATCCAGAAGGTATGGAATTTACCTACGCACTGCGCTTCGAATTCACAACCACAAAAAATGAGGCAGAATACGAAGCCTTACTAGCCGGACTACGCATCGCAATCTAAATAGGTGTACGCAACATGGAAGCAAACGTAGATTCGCGGCTAGTCGCTAACCATGTGCTAGGTGAATATGAAGCCAAGGACGACCAGATGATCCAATACCTAGAAAATACCAAGGCTTTAATTACAAACTTTGACAGGTTCACGATAAAACAGGAGCCCAGAGGAGATAACAGGAAAGCGGATGCGCTCAGTAAAATCGCATCCACAAGCTTCGCGCACCTATCAAAACAGGTATTGGTAGAAACCCTAAAAAACAAGTCAATCTAGGAAATGGAGATATCCACAGTGATAGAAGAACAAGACCCTATATGGATGACGCCTATCATTGAATTCATCAGCAAGGGAACTCTACCACAAGATAATAAGGACGCTCGAAGAGTGCGGCGCACAGCGCAACGGTTTGAACTACGAGACAACATACTCTATCGACGCTCTTTTTTACAACCATGGCTCAGATGTGTTGGACCTCTTCAAGCAGACTACGTACTCAGAGAAATCCACGCTGGATCATGCAGTATGCACTCAGGGCCGCGATCGGTGGTGGCAAGCGCTCTAAGGGCAGGGTATTATTGGCCAACTATGCATCGCGACGCGCGCAATCTGATAAAGAAATGCAGCAATTGTCAAGTACATAGGCCAATCCCGCGCCGACCACAACAAGAGCTAACACCCATCACCTCACCATGGCCATTTTATAAATGGGGCATTGACATCACAGGACCCTTCCCCGTAGCAGCAGGAGGAGTAAAGTTCCTCATTGTAGCCATAGACTACTTTACGAAGTGGATTGAAGCAAAGGCGGTGGTGAGCATCACAGGAAACCAAGTTAAACGCTTTGTCTGGGACAATATTGACTGTCGCTTCGGACTACCGGGAGAAATTATATCAGACAACGGAAAACAATTCTGTGATAACCCATTCAAAGATTGTGCGCACAATTGAACATCACACAACACTTCGCTTCAGTAAAGCACCCACAAACCAATGGGCTAGTTGAACGCGCAAACCGCAGCCTAGGTGAAGGTATAAAGGCGCGTCTCGACAGACATAAAGGACGATGGGTGGACGAGCTTTCACATGTCTTATGGGCGCATCACACAACAATCAAAACTAGTACTGGCGACACGCCATTCTCCCTAGTCTATGGAACAGAAGCCGTCATACCAGCTGAGATAGGAATGCCAACTATATGCACAGCAGAGGTCAACGTCACAACAAACGACGAGGAGCGGCGCATGGACTTAGACTTACTGGAAGAAAGGCGTGAACGCGCAGCTATACGCAAAGCAAAGGCTAAGGCAAAAATGAAGAAATATTATGATGCAAAGGTCAAACACACTTCATTCAGACCAGGAGACTTTGTTTGTCGCGCTAATGATGCGAGCCACGCAGAAGACACAGGAAAGCTCGGACCAAAATGGGAAGGACCTTACGAGGTCACAAATGCGCTTGGCAACGGCGCATACAGACTGCGCGACATGGAAGGTCACAACCTAGCGCGTACTTGGAACATCTGCAACCTCAAAAGATGTTACTTTTAGGCTACGGCCATTACACAGACACCTTTGCATCCTACGAGATGCCCAATAAGTGTTTGCTTTTCTTTCCTAGGAATTGTATTTTTCTTTTTTCAAAAACATGCAAGTATCAATAAAATGTTATGGTTTCTAGCTAACTCCATAGCGTACTTCACTTTATTACATACATACTTATATATGTTAATATTGTTATTTTATATTTTGCCTACATGGCAAGCATGCACTAATTAAAGACCCACGAAGGCATAAAGGACGAGTTAACCTACTAATTCACTCGTTGAGTAAGAGGGTTGCAAACCCATCAACATTGGATCACGCATCCTTGCTAAGCGCCTTACTTTTGAGACGTCGAGGTAAGCTTCACATGCACATCCCACGACGGGTGCGCATATACTAAGTACACCGTACAAGCTTAGCAAATAACGAGCCAAGACACTTGGTCAAATACTAAAACTTCGCAAACAATGCAAGTATAACTCTTAAAGTCACGAACTTAAGACACTTGGTCGAAAACTAAAACTTCGCAAACAATGCAAGTATAACTCTTAAAGTCACGCACTTAAAATACTTGGTTAAATAATTTGGCAAACAATGCAAGTATATTTTATGTCACGAACTTAAACAACGAAAAGGTATCTTATTCAACATTTATTCACAAAATTTACAAAGAAAAGATACATAAATATACAAACAGCCTACACACTATGGCGATGCTCAGGACTATCTTGCGGAGCAGAAGAACTCCCCGCTTCCTGAAGCTTTCTAAGAAGCAAAGCATCATTGGGAGATACAGTGGGAACACTCACAGGCACACCATCAGACCTGGGGACGTGCGCAGAACCAATACCACACATCACTGCCTTACCCTTGATGCCCTTCTTCTGAGCAGCCCTCTGCTCGTGACGCTCCAGAACCTCTTTCAAGGGAATCTCCCTTTCAAGAGCGAAGGGTTTGAGGATGTCGCGAGGCCGTGCGAACACAGGAATCTGCAGCTGCGACACATCAGGCTTCAGATAGTAATCTGATTGCCCTTCCCCATTCTCTCCGAGGTGGCGCTGCAATGTCAACCCCGCCATAAGTACATCTATGGGGTCGTCTTGGTCGCGCTCCAACCTCCCAATGTGCGGCAGCTCGAGGACCTTCAACCCCGCTATAGCCTGCATCAGCTCATCATATGCAGTAGCACTATACCCAGGGACTTCCGCCAAGTCCTTCTTCAGCAGCTTGGCCTCATGGAGATCCTCCATAGCTTGCAATCTCCCACGAGCTACCGCGCAGTGAACAACCTTCCCAAAGGCCTCTAATACCTCTTGGGACTCAAGAGTACCCATTGCTGCTAGGCGCAGCCCATGGCTAATCAACCACCTATAGCACCAAAGATAAGTTGTGTTAGTAACAAGCATAGCAACATAAAATATTAAAGGAGAAAAGCATAAAAGAAATACTTGCGCTCAGCAATGGTCGACGTCAAGTGAGGATATAACTCCTCATCATACTCGATGCTGAGGTCGCGCAGCTTGTCCTCCTGCACTTGGATAATCTTCATCAAATCCTCCTTAAACTTGGTGATATTGGCGAAGTGCTCCACCTTCTTCTCATCTAAGAAACGCACATCCCAAGTCAAGTCAGACTTATAATGATGAAGCTCCCCACGCGCCTCCTTCACCTCAGCCAACGCAGATAGCTTCTCATGAGTAAGCTTCTCAGCATATACCCGCGAGGCCTCCAACTCCACCTGCGCATCAGCCAACTGCGCACGAAGCCTCGCTAGCTCCTCATCCTTCTGGGCGAGAGTGTTGCTCTCCCCAGCATACTTCTCCCTCAACTGAGCCACCAGCTCAGCCTGGCGTGCAGCAGTCGCAGCCAGCTCATCTATCAACGGCTGCGCCTCTCCACCCTTATCCACCTTGGCTTTCCCCTCCTTGTTTTCATTCTGCGGAGAGGAAACCACATCCACGAAGACTCCATCATTCTTCGCGGCATCATCCCTACAAGACATAAAAGAACGGAGTTAGTATCGCGACAAGTAATATACAATAAATTAGATATGGACGCAGACACTTACAGAAAGGGAGAAGCCTCAGCAACCTTCTTATCCGCGCCAAAAGTGGATGCCTCCTCTGCAGACGACTCCGCGTCCCCAATGAGGTAGCGACGTCTCTTCTTGGGGCCACTGGTTCCAGCTTCTCCCTTGCACTTGATATTGCTCGCCACCTCCTCCTTCAGTACCTCCTCGGGCTTTAGGATCTCAATGTTGTCGGAGGACTCAGCACGCGCCTCCCCTTGCGCCACCTCCACAGCGGGTGGCACGCTCTGAACGGGCGCCACCTGGAGCGGCGGCGTGTTCTCAGGAACAACCTCGGGTAACACAGTCACGTGACCCTCAGTTTCCTCCAGCAGGGGCTGCTCACCCTCCCTCAGAGGTCACACCCCTATCGTCACGTGCTTCGGCTTATCCAGCTTGACGACGGCGAATAGATCCATCTCTGCGCACATAAACAAAAACAACAGACAAAAAGGTTAAATATTAAAAGTGCGCATATGAAAAAACTTACTAAACTTGAAGAAGAAGAGACGAACACCCACCCCGGCCATCCTCACTTATGAAAGTGGGCACCTCGTCAGCAGCACCGAAATAATTGCGACTCAACCCCATATACACCAAAAAAAACTCCGGATAAGGGTTAATGGCTAGGCGGTTGGCATCAAGAGTCTGCGCATCAGCTAGCCTATAGGAACCAGGTGCGGGGCGCCCATCCCTTGGCAATGTATCCTGAGTATAAAACTCGTAGGGCGATGGGAAGACTACATAATCAACCCAGAAAAAATGCTCCCTCCAATGTCTGAGGGAGTCTACTTTTTCAGTGTAACACTGAAGCGCCCCCGGGCGCTTCGCAAAAGATACCCACCCATTTGACCACGTCGTGTGGTAAAATGAGCGGAACAGGGATATGGTGGGTTCTATCGCAAGTAAACGGCAGTTTACTTCAAAATTCGACACCTTAGCCGCACCTATACAGTGCAGCTGTGAGATGTGAAGGCGATAATGGTTGAGCAAATCACTAAGAAAGATAGAAATTGGCACGCGATAATTCGCGTACTCAAAAAATTTCGTGTATAAACCTATTTTCCCTTCAGGGAAATCAGCTATACACGCGTCTACGTCTGGAGCCTCTGGACGCACGTCTAAAGGAATAAAATAATCGGACGAAAACTCGGTGACATCGTCAACCGTCATCGCAGAGCAAAAGTCCCCTTATTGAGCAACCATTTTCATCTATTTACTAGTATAACGCACCTACAGAAATGTTTATTTGCGAAAAGATAGCTTTTGAGAGAAAGAAAATGGTGAAGTGTGTGTTTTACTGTGTGTAATCGAAAAAGTGGGGCGGTAACTATTATATAGGGAGGAAGAAAACCCTAGATTACCCCCACGTGGATCCCACTCACAAAAACGAGTGGCTAGAAACGAACCGGCACATGCACTTTTTCCCGATTTACGAGTGCTACGTGGACACCACCCCCATTCTTCGAGGTATCCTTTTTGAGATATTATTGACTAGGTTCATTGTACTTTCAAAACGGGCGGTAATATTTCAATATAACTCCTGCCACGCTTACCGCTGTTAATATTAGTCTAGCGTCCGCGGCTACGAGCCACGCATACTAGACTGGGGGGGACATGATGACGTATAGTTTATATATGGGCCACGAGCCCAAATGATAAACATTACTCGGCCCAAACCCACCACGAGTGGGCTATTATAACGAATAACGGGCCATAATAATAACGGCTTGGGCTCACGAAGCCCAAAGCCCAACTAAACTAACCGGGCATGTGATAAGGATCTTCTATTTACGGAATAGATATCCTTACCCCGATAAGCACCACGAGTGCGAAGAGTAAGGAGCAAGAAACCTACACGGTTTCAGCCCCTATATAAGGAATGACATCTCTCATTCAAAGGGACGATATACAAAACCCTAACTCTCTACGAGAACCCCAAATCGATTACTTACTCTCACGCCGGAGTCTAATCGGGGGAGACAATCCCTCGATAAGCCTAACGGTGTTGTTTATTTTCTTAGTGCGCAGGTAACAAGTACTAAGAAGCGAATTGGTACAAGAGCAGGAGCCAATAACCAGGAACGCCCAACTTTTGTATCAACATACATTATGACTTTTCTTTCTTTCTTGTGCCAAAGGAGTAGCTCAATCATCATATTCAGGCAGTTCATATAATCATATGTTACCATAAGTCCGTAAGTTCCCATATTGTACACATGAGCAACACCGTTCGACACTTGAACATCACCTGTTTTTACATCAACAAATTTATATCATTTGTGTCTGCAGAAGAGATGTTAACTGGCTGGTTTGATGCATCGTCATTACTCTTTAGACAAACAACTCGTCCAATACAAGGCTCGAAAAGGGATCGAATTTGATTGATATAGCTTAATGGTTCCAATTAATGTTTAAACAAGAACTATGTTATGGTATCATTGAACTTCTAAAAATCCTTTATGCTTAAGTATCTACAAAATGTGACTAGCGATCATTATATATACTTACGCTTTGAAGAACATATCACTAGCTTGTTTGGTTTGCATCAATACCAATTTACAAAAGTAAAACAAATTGTTTTGTTATATGAATTTTATTCCAAAAAGAAAACGTTAATTATTATCACAAGTTTATATATACTTTTATAAACCAACGAGTTTCTAAAGCCCATGCAGCGGGTTTAAAATAGACATTCTTATTTGTGAGGCTGAGATCTTATAATTTTCAGCATTTTTCACCAGCTGCAAGATAATAAAGTATATGTAAAATTTGTGATAAAAAAAATTAAAAACTGAATTATCCACGAAATTTATTCACATAATTCACATATTGATGACGTATAGTTTATATATGGGCCACGAGCTCAAATGATAAACATTACTCGGCCCAAACCCACCACGAGTGGGCTATCATAACGAATAACGGGCCATAATAATAACGGCTTGGGCTCACGAAGCCCAAAGCCCAACTAAACTAACCGGGCATGTGATAAGGATCTTCTATTTACGGAATAGATATCCTTACCCCGATAAGCACCACGAGTGCGAAGTGTAAGGAGCAAGAAACCTACGCGGTTTCAGCCCCTATATAAGGAATGACATCTCTCATTCAAAGGTACGATATACAAAACCCTAACTCTCTACGAGAACCCCAAATCGATTACTTACTCTCACGCCGGAGTCTAATCGGGGGAGACAATCCCTCGATAAGCCTAACGGTGTTGTTTATTTTCTTAGTGCGCAGGTAACAAGTACTAAGAAGCCAATAACCAGGAACGCCCAACTTTTGTATCAACAAGTGGCGCCATCCGTGGGACCCAACTAAGAACTAAAGACTAGAATGACAAAGAATAGGAATTCAAGCCAGCGGACTCCACAGTCGAAAAAACGTGACCATCAGAGGAAGAATCAACAAGAGTCGACCTCTAGACAAGTCGCTGGGACAACCAGCGCACCTGGTCACCAAGAGGCGGGAACAACCCAACCTCTTCCAGAGGTAGAACTACCAGTAAGGACTACCCAGATCATCCCAGTGGTCCCAAGCGCTGAAGAACTTCAGCGCACTCTCTTCACCACTCCTCACCAAACCGTGCCCGCAGTGAACAACACTGTGCCACCAGATGCGCCTAACCGAGATAGGGTGCCTAATACCGAGACAAGCATTCTTGCAACAACCGAGGTCGCGCCCAATCTCACTTTGGGAAACTTTGTATCCCAAAACTATGAAACCTTGACCGCCCTCATGCAGGAAGAAGCAAAGAGAAGGGCAAGTACGAGCCTACAGGCTCGATTGAATTTCGGTCCTGAACGTCAGCCATCACCACTACGCCACCCACGAGGAAGACGCGCAGAACGTACCACTATCCATGATAGGCTGGGTACGATATCTGATACACAATACTCATAATATAGTGAGAGGCGCACTAATGTTTACTCCAGACTTGGCAGTCGCGGGGTACAAGACCGATTGGGACCTCAACATTCGCCAAGCCAAGGATCCTCCATACCTGGAAGTAAAAGGATCCAAGATAGATTGGGAAGAAGAAGATCCCCAAGTAGAGATCCCTCAAGCTCTTCTTCTGAAAGAAGTCGGCGTAAGCGCCGAAGAAGAGACTACCCTTCTTCCAGTGACTCCTCCGATAATGAGGATAGAGAGACAGGACATTGGAAGTCAAGAGGGAGGCGTCGCGACGAAGAGAATGAAGATATGTCTCTCCCATGGCGTCGCCAGAAAGTTGACGCGTTTACACGGCGCATCAGCGATTGCTCAGATCGCAAACGCAGGCTCATGCCTGCTAACGTAAAAACATATGATGCAACAGGTGATCCGGATGATCACCTAAAAATTTTTGAATCAGCCGCCACCATCAAAAACTGGCCACAGCCAGTGTGGTGCCACATGTTCAATTCTACGTTAGTGGGGAACGCGCGCACGTGGTTTAGCAAACTCCCACGTAGGAGCATCGGGGGGTTTGAGGAATTACGGAAAGCATTCCGTCTCAACTTCACCCAGCGAAAGAAGTGTGCTAAAAATCCTGTTGAGCTAGCAAGAGTGAAACAGCGCCAAGGAGAATCAACCAGCGCTTTTATGGAACGCTTCAAGGATGAGTGTATACAAGTTAAAGCATGTCCTGAAATCCTAAAAATCTCAGGGTTCATGAATGGGATTAATAACCCAGAACTCATCCGAAAGCTAAACGACAAAGTTCCGCAAACTTTTGATGAGCTAACAAAGCGCACTAGATCCTTTATACAAGGAGAGGCAGCCGCTGCGGACAGCAAAAAGGGTTATTCGAACTATAGGCAGCAAGAGCAGCCTCGGAGACAATCCAATGATCAGAATAACAACCGCAGCAGGAATTACCGCAATGGAAGGGACAAAGACAAATATACCCCTCTTACGAAAACCCCAAGGGAAATATTCGTAACAGAGGGCGCAAACTTCCCAAAACCGCCACCAATGCGCACTTCAGAGGAGAAGTGAATAGGAAACGGATATTGCGAGTACCATGGTCAAAAAGGCCATACAACTAATGAGTGCGTTCAACTAAAACAACTAATTGAAAAGTTAGTAAGAGAAGGCAAAATGGACCACCTAGTAAAAAACATCAAAGAAGGGAAAGACAAACAAAGGGGCAGAGGTAAGAAAGAACCCCCCCAAAGAAAAAGCTGATACCATATACAAGATACAATCATGGCAGCGCAAGATAAAGCCAAAGGTCAGCTAGAAATTTCCCCCCGAGAAAGAGATATCTTTCCCTACTCTTGCTACGGACAACGCAGTGGTGGAACCTCTGACTATTGAAATACATGCGGGAGGACATGATATCCATCGCATGTACATTGACGGAGGAGCATCTGCAGACATCTTGTATGACCATTGTTTCAAGAGATTGCGACCTGAAATCCAAAATCAATTGATACCAGCAACAACGTCATTGACTGGATTTATAGGAGAAAAGATCTGGCTGATGGGGCAGCAACGCTTGTTAGTGGTCGTAGGAGATGAACAACACTCAACCGCAACATGGATAAACTTCATGGTAATAAAGTCTCCCTCACCATACAGTGGTATCATTGGGAGACCTGGAATATCATCCATGCGCGCTGTACCATCCACAGCGCACGGAATGCTTAAGTTTCCAGTGAAAGGAGGAGTCGTCACCCTCTATAACACAACAATACCACCAAGAGAATGCAATGTGGTAACAACTGAAGTAGAAACTATTCCTGAACAGCGCGCAGAAAAAACACCAAATCTGAAAGTCGCCATTCATCCCGATTACCCGGAACAACAAGTTTCAATTGGTGGATCTTTATCTGATAAAGGCAAAGCAGCTGTATGCGCACTCTTGCAGAGGAACCTTGACATCTTCGCATGGGAACCAAAGCACATGACAGGGGTGCCACGCTCTATCACAGAGCACAAGCTACAAATCCGACAAGGATATCCCCCAATACGACAAAAGAAGCGCGGCCAGGCCCCAGATCGTGCAAAGGCTATTATGGAAGAAGTACACAAGCTTGTAGACGCAGGCATCATGCGCGAAGTATACTACCATGACTGGCTTTCTAACCCAGTTATGGTGAAGAAGAGCGATGGCAGTTGGAGAATGTGTGTGGACTTCACGGACCTCAACAAAGCATGTCCATAGGACTGCTATCCACTGCCAGAGATAGACTGGAAGGTAGAATCCCTGTGCGGATACCCTTTCAAATGCTTCCTAGATGCATATAAAGGGTATCATCAAATCCAGATGGCGGTTGAAGATGAAGAAAAAACAGCTTTCCACACCAGTCAAGGCGTGTACTGCTACACAAAAATGCCTTTTGGCCTGAAGAACGCAGGCGCGACATACCAACGACTGGTGGACACAGCTTTCGAAAAACAAGTAGGCTGAAACTTGGAGGTCTACGTTGACGACCTTGTCATCAAAAGCCACACAGAGGATGAATTGGTGCGCGACATCGAGGAGACATTCAGAACATTGGGGCGAATAAACATGAAGTTAAATCCTAAGAAGTGCACCTTTGGCGCAACCGAGGGCATGTTCCTTGGATACTTGATAGAACCCGATGGAATCAAGCCTTGTCCAGAAAAAACAAAGGCTGTTATTGATCTCCCCTCACCGCGCACACTCAAAGAAGTCCAGTCATTGAATGGAAAGTTAGCAGGGCTAAACCGTTTCTTATCTAAGTCGGCAGACAAATCCCTTCCTCTCTTTAAAACACTCACGAAGTGTACCAAAAAGGGAGACTTTCGCTAAACTAAAGAAGCGGAGGAAGCTTTCCAACAACATAAACACCATCTGGCATCTCTTCCCAAACTTGTCGCACCGCGACCAGGGGAAGAACTAATCATGTACTTATCGGCAACTCACGGAGCAGTTAGCGCAGTACTATTGACAGATAGGAACTCCGTCCAGACACCCGTATACTTTGTAAGCAAAGCCCTGAAGAAAACAGAGACTAACTACAGTGCTATGGAAAAGCTGGTCTTAGCTCTAGTATTCACAGCCAAAAGGCCGCGCAGATACTTTCAAGCGCACCCAATAGCTATAATCACTGATCAGCCAATCTAACAAGTTATCTCTAAGCCTGACGCATCAGGACGCTTACAGAAGTGGAGTGTACTGTTAAGTGAGTATAACATCTCATACAGACCGTGCACTGCAATCAAAGGACAAGTATTAGCCGATTTCATCGTGGAGAAGCCAGATAGCGACAACCCGACACCTGCAACTAAAACAGATCTACAGGAACCCTGGATCCTGTTCACAGATGGGTCCTCATGTGTAGATGGATCAGGCGCGGGCCTCATTCTTACAAATCCAGAAGGTATGGAATTCACCTACGCACTGCGCTTCGAATTCACAACCACAAAAAATGAGGCAGAATACGAAGCCTTACTAGCCGGACTACGCATCGCAATCCAAATGGGTGTACACAACCTGGAAGCAAACGTAGATTCGCGGCTAGTCGCTAACCATGTGCTAGGTGAATATGAAGCCAAGGACGAACACATGATCCAATACCTAGAAAAGACCAAGGCTTTAATTAAAAACTTTGACAGGTTCACGATAAAACAGGTGCCCAGAGGAGATAACAGGAAAGCGGATGCGCTCAGTAAAATCGCATCCACAAGCTTCGCGCACCTCTCAAAACAGGTATTGGTAGAAACCCTAAAAAACAAGTCAATCTTGGAAACGGAGATATCCACGGTGATAGAAGAACAAGACCCTACATGGATGACGCCTATCATTGAATTCATCAGCAAGGGAACTCTACCACAAGATAATAAGGACGCTCGAAGAGTGCGGCGCACAGCGCAACGGTTTGAACTACGAGACAACATACTCTATCGACGCTCTTTTTTACAACCATGGCTCAGATGTGTTGGACCTCTTCAAGCAGACTACGTACTCAGAGAAATCCACGCTGGATCATGCAGTATACACTCAGGGTCGCGATCGGTGGTGGCAAGCGCTCTAAGGGCAGGGTATTATTGGCCAACTATGCATCGCGACGCGCGCAATCTGATAAAGAAATGCAGCAATTGTCAAGTACATAGGCCAATCCCGCGCCGACCACAACAAGAGCTAACACCCATCACCTCACCATGGCCATTTTATAAATGGGGCATTGACATCGCAGGACCCTTCCCCGTAGCAGTAGGAGGAGTAAAGTTCCTCATCGTAGCCATAGACTACTTTACGAAGTGGATTGAAGCAAAGGCGGTGGTGAGCATCACAGGAAACCAAGTTAAACGCTTTGTCTGGGACAATATTGTCTGTCGCTTCGGACTACCGAGAGAAATTATATCAGACAACAGAAAACAATTATGTGATAACCCATTCAAAGATTGGTGCGCACAATTGAACATCACACAACACTTCGCTTCAGTAAAGCACCCACAAACCAATGGCCTAGTTGAACGCGCAAACCGTAGCCTAGGTGAAGGTATAAAGGCGCGTCTCGACAGACATAAAGGACGATGGGTGGACGAGCTTTCACATATCTTATGGGCGCATCGCACAACAATCAAAACTAGTACTGGCGACACGCCATTCTCCCTAGTCTATGGAACAGAAGCTGTCATACCAGCTGGGATAGGAATGCCAACTATACGCACAGCAGAGGTCAACGTCACAAAAAACGACGAGGAGCGGCGCGTGGACTTAGACTTACTGGAAGAAAGGCGTGAACGCGCAGCTATACGCGAAGCAAATGCTAAGGCAAAAATGAAGAAATATTATGATGGAAAGGTCAAACACACTTCATTCAGACCAGGAGACTTTCTTTACCGCGCTAATGATGCGAGCCACGCAGAAGACACAGGCAAGCTCGGACCAAAATGGGAAGGACCTTACGAGGTCACAGATGCGCTTGGCAACGGCGCATACAGACTGCGCGACATGGAAGGTCACGACCTAGCGCGCACTTGGAACATTTGCAACCTCAAAAGATGTTACTTTTAGGCTACGGCCATTACACAGACACCTTTGCATCCTACGAGATGCCCAATAAGTGTTTGCTTTTCTTTCCTAGGAATTGTATTTTTCTTTTTTCAAAAACTTGCAAGTATCAATAAAATGTTATGGTTTCTAGCTAACTCCATACCGTACTTCACTTTATTACATACATACTTATATATGTTAATATTGTTATTTTATATTTTGCCTACATGGCGTGCATGCACTAATTAAAGACCCATGAAGGCATAAAGGACGAGTTAACCTACTAATTCACTCGTTGAGTAAGAGGGTTGCAAACCCATCAACATTGGATCACGCATCCTTGCTAAGCGCCTTACTTTTGAGACGTCGAGGTAAGCTTCACATGCACATCCCACGACGGGTGCGCATATACTAAGTACACCGTACAAGCTTAGCAAATAACGAGCCAAGACACTTGGTCAAATACTAAAATTCGCAAACAATGCAAGTATAACTCTTAAAGTCACGCACTTAAGACACTTGGTCAAAAACTAAAACTTCGCAAACAATGCAAGTATAACTCTTAAAGTCACGCACTTAAAACACTTGGTTAAATAATTTGGCAAACAATGCAAGTATATTTTAAGTCACGAACTTAAACAACAAAAAGGTATCTTATTCAACATTTATTCACAAAATTTACAAAGAAAAGATACATAAATATACAAATAGCCTACACACTATGGCGATGCTCAGGACTATCTTGCGGAGCAGAAGAACTCCCCGCTTCCTGAAGCTTTCTAAGAAGCAAATCATCATTGGGAGATATAGTGGGAACACTCACAGGCACACCATCAGACCTGGGATGTGCGTAACACCAATACCACACATCACTGCCTTACCCTTGATGCCCTTCTTCTGAGCAGCCCTCTGCTCGTGACGCTCCAGAACCTCTTTCAAGGGAATCTCCCTTTCAAGAGCGAAGGGTTTGAGGATGTCGCGAGGCCGTGCGAACACAGGAATCTGCAGCTGCGACACATCAGGCTTCAGATAGTAATCTGATTGCCCTTCCTTATTCTCTCCGAGGTGGCGCTGCAATGTCAACCCCGCCATAAGTACATCTATGGGGTAGTCTTGGTCGCGCTCCAACCTCCCAATGTGCGGCAGCTCGAGGACCTTCAACCCCGCCATAGCCTGCATCAGCTCATTGATGAGTGCTCAAACACTCATCGTTTTTGACGTATTTGAACTGCCAAAACATACAAAAACAATAAAAAAGATATCAAAATACTTAAATTATCCCAGGGATTGTGTTTTATGTGTTTTAAATGCAAAATGAGCAAAAACAAAGAAAAAACGTACAAAGTTTGCAATATTGGCAGTTTTAGTCCCCCAAGTTTCAAAACTTGTCAAATTTAGTCTCTATGCATTTATTTTGAAAGGAAAAGTCAACCCAAGGTTTTGAAAGTCAAAAACCACAAAATATTACACTTAGGTGTCAAGTTTTCCAAAATTACATGTTTAGTCCCTGAAAATCAAAAAATGGCAAAATAGGTCCCTGGGAAATTTTAAAATTTTGAAAAAGAAAAAAAAATGGTTTGTAAACTTTTGAATCATAACATGTTTGGTCCTTGGAAACAATTGGGAAAATTACACTTTTAGTCCCTTGGTTTTGTCAAATTGCAAAATTGGTCCCTATGGTTATAAACTACACAACCGGACCCTTTTTATATCCCAATCCAAAACCAAACCCTTATCCAAGCCCACCCCTGATCCATGTACTCCCCAAAGCCCGGCCCAATGTCTGAATAATAAAAGCAACAGGGTCAAACAGTCAACGAAGGGTCAAACGACCCTTTGACCGTCTTCTTCCCCCAACAAAGAAGCGCAAAACCAGGGAATACAACCCCCCCCCCCTCCTCACCTTTTTCACCCACTAGCCCCCCCCCCCCCCCCCCCACAATTAATACCCACACCAACTTAACCTACCACAATAAATTCTAACACCAACCTCCCACTAGTACCACTCAGTTTTGCCCTATTTCAATTTGGCGGGAAAACATCAATCAAGGGCTAGGAATTGAGCAAATTGCAATTGGATGGATGGGATTTGGTCTCTGGTCAAAGAGAAGACATGTGGGACTATCAGAATTCAAACCAAAGCCATGTGGAAGACTTAGGCTATTATTTTCATGTCGTTTATATATATGTAGCTCATTTTGAGCCTTGAAGTGTGTGTAATTTTGTAGTTAAGTCATTGTAGTTGCTAATTATACTTATGTAATCTGTTTTCAAGTTAATGAAGCATCAGTTTTAAGTTTAATCTCTTTTACAAGTTTTCAAGTTAATTTAGAAGATTCAAAGCATTGTTCCAAGATCCTTATTGATATTTAGTTGTTTGTAAAAGGTACCTATCTCACTTTAAGAAAAATAAGCAAAAATAAACAAAAAATAAAAATAAAATAAAAAGTTGCTGAAAGGAAAGAAGAAAGCAAGGAGCACAGTTTATTGTGGATGGTTGTAGGTTAGAGACTTGTGGAAGTCACATAGGATTGGTGATTGTGGTTCTTTGGCACTTTACAGTTAGCTTGGAAGGCTTATGTAAGCTTTGCTTTTCATTTTTACTTTCCTAAGTAGTCTAGTCACTTGTTATTGTCTCATTTACTTATTTAGTGTTTAATTTAATAGTTGTAATCAGTAGGTTGCTTTGTGTACTTGTTTAAATCACTTTTTCATCACAAAAATCTGTTAAAGGGTGTTTGGTTGTAGGTTGTTTGCACTACTCTACTTGTTTATTTACACAACTCTGTGTTTCAGTTCATTGCTTGGGTGGATAATAGGTCAGGGGAACCAAAAGTTTGGTCAAAAACACAACCAAAGTCAAAATCACACTCATTTCACCCTCACAGTTAACTGTGAGGGTATTGTGAGCCATAAAGTCATTAAACTAGTTCATAATTAGTCACTTTAGTCTAAATTAGTTGTAAGATTACTTGTTATACACCTTTCAACCAGTAATGATGATCTAAAACTCATAAAAGTCAAAGTGCAAAGTTTTTCAAAAAGTCAAAAAGGTTAATCTCAGATATTTGCAAAAATGGCAAGATTTTTATAGATTTATGTGTTTTGATTCAGGGTCTGAAAATTGTTATATGTTTATTCTACCAGTAGAACTACAAGTCCATGCATTTGTTTGATTTTTACAAATTTTTCTATTGGACAAGAATGCCCCTGTAAGTGACCTGCAGGGCAAGTTAGTTGCCCTGTCTCAGCAGACCTCAGTTCACCCACCCAACTTTGGTGGTGTTTTGTGACTGACCCAGTGGGTCCCACACCTCCAACTTGGCATCATTCAACCCCCCTCCTACCAGGGATTAAGGGTTGACCAGTTATTTGACCTATAGACCAGTGGACCCCACTTTGTTTTGCATCCAAACCTTGTCCCCAATCTGTCTTAGAAACTCAATTAGCAAACTGCTTATTGGTGATTTGTGGCTTATTGAGACCACTTATTTGGCACAAACTTGCTTAATATAGTTCAAGTATCTCAGAGAAACCTAAATTCACCATTGTAGACCCCACTTTCATCCATTTGAGCTTAATTACCCTCACAGTCAACAAAAGTCAACTGTTGGGTGAATAAGCACTCAAAGTGCTTATTTCTGGGTTATAAAAAAAGTGTTTTCAGAAAAAGTGCTTGTATTTAGTGTATAATCAGTTTGGAAAAAGAAAAAACCAAAAAAAAAAACCAACTTTAAATATAGTGATAGCTTCTATTTAATAGGATTTATCATTTTAATTTTCTTTTTAGCTTATTAATAAGCAATATATCATTTTCATATTTTTATAAATTCTCTTTTAGGTTAAAGTAATTTTAGAAATTTTTCCAGATTTTTATTTTGTCTTTTAGTGGTCTTTATAATTAATTTTAGTTTAATTAAGTTTTAATTAATATTTAATAATTAAATAGCATAATTATAATTTACAAAGTATAACCTAGTTTTTATAATTTTTCTAGTTTTTATTTAAGTTAAAACATTTTTAAAAATTGTTCTAGAATTTATATTACTCATTTTCTATTTTTTATAATATAATTAGTTTAATTAGAAATTAATAAGTAATTAGATTAATAATTAGTTAATTAGTTTAAAAATACATAAAATCAACTTTTTATAATTTTTTAGGATTCCCATGATGGTTAATTAGATTTATAAAATTTTTCTTAATTTTCTAAGTCTTTTTAGTATTTTTAATAATTCTAATTAATTTAATAAGTTAATAATTAGTTAATTAGTAATTAATTAATAATAAATAATTAAATAGTGTAAAAATAGTTTTTATTTTTCTTAAAATTTTCTTTAATTGTTAGGATTGTAAAAATATTTATTTTACACTTGTAACCCTTCCCGTCCATCAATTGTACTTTTCGTTTCGTTCGTCTGTGTACGTTTTTAATTAAAACGTACGTTTTTAGGTTTTAGCTCAAATCTTTGTAATCTAAATTCCCGTAATCAATCACGTAGCTTTCCTAAGCTATATTTGTTAATAATTTCCAAATAATTCTGATCATAACCCTTTTTTGTGAATAATCACCCGATCACGAATACGCTAAAGTTACAATTCACATTTCAATGGGACATAACGACCTGGTGATACCTTATATTACCCGGAGCATTGATCTAGGCTATTTGACTTTGTTGACCATTCCTTGTTCAATATAAGTTGGTGGTTTAACATCAATCAATTTTTGGCGCCGCTGCCGGGGAAGTGTGCGCGTTTCTATAGCGTTATTTGAGATTAGTGTTATCTCACCTCATTCACTGTACAAATACCACCACTTTTGTGAATTTTAAATCAAAATACAAAAAAAGTCATTAACACTTTTCCTAAAGTGTTAAAACACCAAAAAAATTAAAAACAACAAAACAGATCGTAACGTTTTCTGAATCGGTTTTCTTTTAAGGTGATTCTTAAAGAGAAACGATTTTTGTAAACGAAACGATACCAAAAGTTTTTAAACCCATACACAAAACACAAAAACATCCGTCTTTTCTTATGAATAATAATAATTACATAAAAACCAACCGTCGCAAACCAAGACAGAACACCTACCAACTGGGGGTGTGAACATAATAAGTTCCCAAACGAAAGATAAAAACTTGCCTTTGTATCCCTGTAGGTGGTGTACCTTTCTTAAAGAAGCCACTTACTTGCCATTATTGGTTTAAGTTCACTGTTGATTTGCCTCGATTTTTGTTTTGATTGGTTTTTATCTCTAGTGCATGCGCACTCGTTCTTCAAGGTCCACGAGCCCATTACGTGAGCTTGTTCGGAAACCTAGAAGACCTCGTCGACGTTCAGCACCAACAGTCGGATCTGAGATCCGTACTGTTGCCACACCCACTGTCACCATGGCGAAAGACCGTCCCATGTGTGAACTTCTCCAAGCACCCATCGAGCGTTACGGAGATGCCATTGCTGTTCCAGCCATCGTGGCTGATAATTTTGAGCTCAAAACCGGGTTACTCAATCTTGTAACCTCAAGTCAATTTTACGGTTTTGAGAGGGACGATCCTCATGCTCATATTCGATGGTTCAATAAAATCACATCAACCATCAAGTACAAAAATGTCCCGTGTGAAGCAATAAAACTTCTTCTCTTCCCATTCTCCCTGGAGGGACAAGCCCGGATTTGGCTTGAAAAACAACCTCCACGATCTATTGAGACTTGGGAAGATCTTGTCAAAAATTTTGTGAATGAATTCTTCCCACCTTCCAAGACCACGAGTCTTAAGAACGAAATCACCAAGTTCACTCAAAAATACGATGAATCTTTTGGTGAAGCGTGGGATCGTTTCAACGAATTACTTCGCAAGTGTCCACATCATGGTTTCTCTGAGTTGATGCAACTCAATACTTTTTACATTGGCGTGAGCCAAGCTGATCAGGATTCTCTCAATGCCTCCGCGGGAGGTAATTTCTTGAGTAGAACCACAAAAGAAGCTTTACAAATCATAGAAAACAAGTCTAAAGTCCGCTCTACAAGAAGCAAACCGATTGTTTCTCAAATTAATGCGGGTCCTTCTTCTTCATCTTCTGTGGGTTAATCTAGCACGGATGCTAAGCTTGACAAGCTCACTAAAGCGATCCAAGCTTTGGTTCTCGCCCAAACAAAGAAAGTTTCATTTCCACAACATCCTCCCCCTGCTGAGGTTAAAAAAGTGGAAGTCTGTGTTACTTGTGGTGGGCCGCATGCCTACTACAATTGCACAGCTACTGATGGTACTCCATATGAAGCTAATGCTGTTGTCGGGTCCCAAAATCAAGGAGGCAATCAATACCACCCTCCTATGGACCCGAACTATCGTCCTCACCATTATCCTGGACCTCCCGGTTTTAGTCAAAACCAAAATGTCCAAAACCGTGGCAAAGATCAAAATAGAATGAACCAAGGTTATCAAAACAACTTCAATCAGGGTCACGGTTTCCAAAATCAAAACCAAGGTTTCCAAAATCAAGGTTTCCAACATCAAAATCAAGGAAACTTTAACCGGAACCAAGGTCAGGGTAATTTCAACCCCGGGAACTTTCATGGAAACAATCACCAGAATCAAGGGAATTTCCATCATCAAAACCAAGGAAATTTCAATCAAGGCCCCAACCCGAACAATCGAGCTCCAAATATTCCTAATCCGAATCAAGCCATTGTTCCAACCGGGCCTTCATCTGATGAGTTGTTAAAACAATTCATGAAGTCCCAAGAAGAGTTGAACAAGTTACTGGTCAGCCAGATTTCTGACATCAAGAAGTCTTTAAATGATCGACCCTCGGGCTCAGGTACTACTTTACCGAGCAATACGATCGCTAACCCGAGGGGCGATGCTAAGGCGATCACAACACGAAGTGGTGCTTCATATGATGAACCCGCGATTCCTACTACCTCTTCTTTCTCTCCTCCAAAGGTAGTGAATCGTGAGCCTGAGGTGACAAAGGACAAGGTGCAAACTCCTAGCCCACAAAGTACAGCACACGTCCAACCTCAGGTTAATCCTAAAACCAGATGTAAGCCTGGAGTTGTCTTTGAACCACCAGAAACTCCAGGGGACAACCCAAAATCCAAAACTTCTATTTCTTATCCATCACGTCTCAATGAACAAAAGCTCCGCGAAAAAGCTAATCACCAAATGGATAAATTTTTCCAAATCTTCCAAGATTTGCACTTTGATATTAGCTTCGCGGATGCTATTCTCTTGATGCCCAAGTTTGCATCGACAATCAAAAATCTGTTGAGTAATAAAGAAAAACTCTTTGAGATGGCAAGAACTCCTCTGAATGAGCACTGCTCAGCAGTTCTCTTGAAAAAGCTTCCTGAAAAGTTTGGAGACCCTGGGAAATTTCTCATTCTTTGTACTTTCCCGGGTATGGTTGAATGCTTCGCCTTAGCTGACTTAGGTGCTAGCATCAACCTTATGCCATATTCTGTGTGGAAGAAACTTTCTCTTCCCGAACTCACTCCCACGTGCATGACTTTAGAGCTTGCCGATCGTTCGATTTCTCGTCCTCTTGGTATTGCCGAGGACGTATTCGTTAAAGTGGGAAAGTTCCATTTTCCGGCAGATTTTGTGATTGTTGACTTTGATGCCGATTCTAGGGTTCCTCTCATTCTTGGACGGGGATTCCTCAGAACTGGCCGCGCTCTTATCGATGTATTTGAGCATGAGATCACATTACGTGTTGGGACGGAAGCTATTACCTTCAACCTAAATCAAACATCGAGATACTCCTCCAATTATGATTGTGAATCGGTGAACAAAATAGATGTCATCGATGTTGCTGCTGAGGAGTATGCTCAAGAGATTTTAGGTTTCATTGATGATTCTTCGAGTGAAAACCTCACTCAATCTTCTCATCCCATCATAGCCAATTCTTCTCCTTCCCTCACTCCGTTTGAGGGAAGTGACTTCATCTTAGAAGAAATGGAGGCGTTTCTCAAAAGTGACTCGATTCCCGATGGAGTCGATAACCAAGAGATTGACCTCGAGAGGGATATTCTCGTGCTTGAAAAATTGTTAAACGAAGATCCCTCTCCTCTTCCTGTTCTACCACAACAACTTCATAAGGAGGAAGTCAAAAATGTTGAGAAAACTGATGACTTTCCTGAGGTTGAACTAAAGGACTTGCCGCCTCATCTTGAATATGCATTTCTGGAGGGTGACGATAAATTACCCGTCATAATTGCTAAAGACTTAAGTGATGAGGAAAAGGCTGCTCTTATAAAGGTTTTGAAGTCTCATAAACAAGCAATTGCTTGGCGTCTCTCCGACATCAAGGGCATTGACCCTGAGTTTTGTACTCATAAGATTTTAATGGAGGACTACTTCAAACCTGCAGTCCAACAACAAAGAAGGGTGAATCCAAAAATTCACGAGGTTATCAAACAAGAGGTTTTAAAACTTCTTGATGCTGGATTGATTTACCCTATCTCGGACAGTCCTTGGGTCAGCCGAATTCATTGTGTTCCAAAAAAGGGTGGCATTACTGTTGTCACAAATGAGGAGAATGAGTTGATTCCAACTCGTTTGGTTACGGGTTGGCGCGTCTGCATTGATTATCGTAAATTGAATGACGCCACCCGTAAGGATCATTTTCCTCTGCCCTTTATGGATCAGATGCTCGAGAGATTAGCGGGGAATGAGTATTATTGCTTCCTCGATGGTTTCTCGGGTTACTTTCAGATTCCCATTGACCCGCAAGACCAAGAAAAGGCCACTTTTACGTGCCCCTATGGAACTTTCGCATATAAACGTATGTCATTTGGCTTATGTAATGCTCCGGGCACGTTTCAAAGATGTATGATGGCCATTTTTTCCGACATGATCGGAAAAACTACGGAAGTCTTTATGGACGATTTTTCGGTCATTGGGGATTCATTTCAGTCATGCCTCTCCCATTTAGACGATATGCTAAAACGTTGTGAAGACACAAAGTTATGTCTAAACTGGGAGAAGAGTCACTTTATGGTTAAAGAGGGCATTGTCCTCGGCCATAAAATTTAAAAGAACGGGATTGAGGTTGACAGAGCCAAAGTGGATGTCATTGCAAAATTACCTCATCCCACAACCGTGAAAGGTGTTAGGAGCTTTTTGGGTCACGCCGGTTTCTATCGTAGGTTCATTCAAGATTTCTCTAAAATCTCCCGGCCTATGACCCATCTCCTCGAAAAGGATGCTCCTTTTATCTTCTCCCCTGAGTGCATCGAAGCCTTTGAAACATTAAAGAAAAGGCTTACCGAGGCACCGATTCTTGTTGCCCCCGATTGGGACTTGCCCTTCGAGCTCATGTGTGATGCTAGTGATTATGCGATAGGGGCAGTCTTGGGGCAACGAAAAACAAAACATTTTCAGCCTATACACTATGCCAGCAAAACTATGACCGAGGCTCAAAGCCATTACACCACCACCGAAAAAGAATTATTAGCTGTGGTGTATGCTTTTGAAAAATTCCGGCCATACTTGATACTGACAAAAAGCATAGTGTATACGGATCACTCGGCTTTGAAGTACCTTTTTGCAAAACAAGATGCAAAGCCGAGACTTCTTCATTGGGTTCTCCTCCTTCAGGAATTCGATATCATTATTCGTGATAAAAAAGGAGCTGAGAACCTAGCTGTTGATCATCTCTCCCGTCTTGAAAACCCCCACCAAGATGCTTTCGAGAAAAAGGAAATAAATGAAACATTTCCTCTCGAAACCCTCAATGCGGTTTCATTTCGTGGACACTCGATTACCCCATGGTTTGCCGACTTTGCAAACTATCTTGCGGGTAACTTCATTGTGAAAGGGATGTCGTCCCAACAAAAAAATAAATTTTTCAAAGATGTAAAACATTACTTTTGGGACGACCCCTACTTGTTCAAAATATGCGCGGATCAAGTCATCCGGCGGTGTGTGTATGGTCAGGAGGCCGCTGAAATCTTAAAGGCTTGCCATGCTGGTCCCACGGGGGGCCACCACAATCCCAACTACACCGCCAAAAAGGTGTTTGATTCCGGCTTTTATTGGCCCTCGATTTACAAGGATGCCCAAGAATTGGTCAAGTCCTGTGACGCTTGTCAGCGTCACGGGAATATTTCACAAAAGAATGAAATGCCTCAGAATGCAATTCAAGTTTGTGTTTTGATATCTGGGGCATCGACTTTATGGGGCCATTTCCATCCTCTCACGGCAACAAATACATACTCGTGGCAGTTGACTACTTGTCAAAATGGGTTGAAGCGAAAGCTTTACCCACAAATGATGCCCGAGTAGTTGTGAAATTCCTAAAAGCTCTTTTTGCCCGATTCGGAACTCCACGTGCTATTATTAGCGATCATGGTACGCACTTCTGTAATGACAAATTTGACAAAGTCATGCAAAAGTACGGTGTGACTCACCGTCTTTCTACTGCGTACCACCCTCAAACGAGTGGACAAGTCGAAGTTTCCAATCGGGGCATTAAGAGAATTTTAGAAAGAACTGTAGGTGAAAATCATGCATCGTGGTCGGATAAATTAGATGATACACTTTGGGCTTTCCGTACGGCTTACAAAACACCCATTGGGTTATAAACTTGTGTACGGGAAAGCGTGCCATCTTCCGATCGAGCTTGAGCATAAAGCCTATTGGGCCCTCAAGCATGCCAATTTCGACCTCAAAACGGTGGGTGGTCATAGGAAAGTTCAACTAAATGAATTAAACGAAATTCGTGATCAAGCTTACGAGAACTCTTTGATCTATAAAGAAAAGACAAAGAAGATTCATGACTCAAAAATCAAAAACCGCGTTTTCAACGTTGGTGATCAAGTCCTTCTTTTCAATTCTAAACTCAAGATCTTCTCGGGAAAGCTCAAAACCCGCTGGACTGGTCCATTCACTATCGCAAAAGTTTATCCTTATGGCACCGTCGAATTATCTCAAAATGACGGTCCAAATTTCAAAGTGAATGGACATCGGTTAAAGCACTACTTTGGAGAGGACATACCATCCATGGTTGTCCCGGATCTCCAAACTTTCCCCAAGGACAATTGAATTCGGGGATCGAGTCAAGCTAGCGACTCGATGAACAAAAACAATAGCACAATACGGGTTTTCACCCGTATCTCTGATTCTTTCTATTTTCTACCGCCTAGTGTGGGGGAATGGCCAACCCCCCGTTGTTTGAAAAAATGTATATATGTATATAAGTTCTAAAAAATAATAATAATAATAATAATAATAATAATGATAATAATAATAATAATAATAATAATAATAATAATAATAATAATAATAATAATAATAATAATAATAATAATAATAATAATAATAATAATAAAGTTGTATATATATAGAAATAAAGTGAAACTTGGTATTTCCGCAGTTAGATTCGAATCTTGGCTTTTTACGTTCAAAGAGTCGGCATAATAGCCGGGACTTTGAATATTGAGGACAATATTCATTTCTAAGTGTGGGGTGGGGGGGGGGGGGGAATTCTAGCGAATTTTATCAAAATATCTTCAAGTACCCCCGTTTTTGGCCAAAATTTTCAAAAAATTTTCACTTTATTTCAAAAAATTTTGTGGTAATCAGTCCGCCAGGTCTAACCGACAAAGGGATTGGCTAATCCAGGAGCAAATGGCTCTTGGTAAAGATAAATCAAATCCGTTTACGGCTTGCAATTTGCCCAAAATTGTATGGTTCCTCAACTCCCCATCATCCTCAAAAGCTAATGAGTTGGCTAGCCCGCAAGATTATGGCTTGTGGTAAAGGCCGTGGAAAATCCATAATTGGTAATCAGCTCACCAAGATGTTGACTAGGTCCATCAAGATGTTGGCTAGTCCAGGAGCAAACGGCTCTTGGTAAAGACTAAACAAATCCGTTGAAAGCTGGTGGTTTGCTCAAAATCACATGGCTATCAGGTGTGCCACAGTTCTTACACCTGGCTACTCCAGAAGTGATGGCTTTTGGTAAAGAGTTTAAAATCCATCAAGTTTTCTAAAAAGATTGCTAAGGACTAGCAATAGTTCAGTGTGGGGGATTGATGAGTGCTCAAACACTCATCGTTTTTTACGTATTTGAACTGCCAAAACATACAAAAACAATCAAAAAGATATCAAAATACTTAAATTATCCCAGGGATTGTGTTTTATGTGTTTTAAATGCAAAATGAGCAAAAACAAAGAAAAAACGTAAAAGTTTGCAATATTGGCAGTTTCAGTCCCCCAAGTTTCAAAACTTGTCAAATTTAGTCCCTATGCATTTATTTTGAAAGGAAAAGTCAACCCAGGGTTTTGAAAGTCAAAAACCACAAAATATTACACTTGGGTGTCAAGTTTTCCAAAATTACATGTTTAGTCCCTAAAAATCCAAAAATGGCAAAATAGGTCCCTAGGAAATTTTAAAAATTTGAAAAAGAAAAAAAAATGGTTTGTGAACTTTTGAATCATAACATGTTTGGTCCTTGGAAACAATTGGGAAAATTACACTTTTAGTCCCTTGGTTTTGTCAAATTGCAAAATTGGTCCCTATGGTTATAAACTACACAACCGGACCCTTTTTATATCCCAATCCAAAACCAAACCCTTATCCAAGCCCACCCCTGATCCATGTACTCCCCAAAGCCCGGCCCAATGTCTAAATAAAAAAAGCAATAGGGTCAAACAGTCAACGAAGGGTCAAACGACCCTTTGACCGTCTTCTTCCCCCAACAAAGAAGCGCAAAACCAGGGAATACAACCCCCCCCCCCACTCCTCACCTTTTTCACCCACTAGCCCCCCCCACAATTAATACCCACACCAACTTATCCCACCACAATAAATTCTAACACCAACCCCCCATCAGTACCACTCAGTTTTGCCCTATTTCAATTTGGCGGGAAAACATCAATCAAGGGCTAGGAATTGAGCAAATTGCAATTGGATGGATGGGATTTGGTCTCTGGTCAAAGAGAAGACATGTGGGACTATCAGAATTCAAAACAAAGCCATGTGGAAGACTTAGGCTATTATTTTCATGTCGTTTATATATATGTAGCTCATTTTGAGCCTTGAAGTGTGTGTAATTTTGTAGTTAAGTCATTGTAGTAGCTAATTATACTTATGTAACCTGTTTTCAAGTTAATGAAGCATCAGTTTTAAGTTTAATCTCTTTTACAAGTTTTCAAGTTAATTTAGAAGATTCAAAGCATTGTTCCAAGATCCTTATTGATATTTAGTTGTTTGTTTACTCATATAATTCATCTTACATCTGTTTTACATAAGTTTCCAAGTTGTAAAAGGTACCTATCTCTGTTTAAGAAAAATAAGCAAAAATAAACAAAAAATAAAAGTAAAATAAAAAGTTGGTGAAAGGAAAGAAGAAAGCAAGGAGCACAGTTTATTGTGGATGGCTGTGGGTTAGAGACTTGTGGAAGTCACATAGGATTGGTGATTGTGGTTCTTTGGCACTTTACAATTAGCTTGGAAGGCTTATGTAAGCTTTGCTTTTCATTTTTACTTTCCTAAGTAGTCTAGTCACTTGTTATTGTCTCATTTACTTATTTAGTGTTTAATTTAATAGTTGTAATCAGTAGGTTGCTTTGTGTACTTGTTTAAATCACTTTTTCATCACAAAAATCTGTTAAAGGGGTGTTTGGTTGTAGGTTGTTTGCACTACTCTACTTGTTTATTTACACAACTCTGTGTTTCAGTTCATTGCTTGGGTGGATAATAGGTCAGGGGAACCAAAAGTTTGGTCAAAAACACAACCAAAGTCAAAATCAGACTCATTTCACCATCACAGTTAACTGTGAGGGTATTGTGAGCCATAAACTTATTAAAATAGTTCATAATTAGTCACTTTAGTCTAAATTAGTTGTAAGATTACTTGTTATACACCTTTCAACCAGTAATGATTATCTAAAACTCATAAAAGTCAAAGTGCAAAGTTTTTCAAAAAGTCAAAAAGTTTAATCTCAGATTTTTGCAAAAATGGCAAGATTTTTATAGATTTATGTGTTTTGATTCAAGGTCTGAAAATTGTTGTATTTTTATTCTACCAGTAGAACTACAAGTCCATGCATTTGTTTGATTTTTACAAATTTTTCTATTGGACAAGAATGCCCCTGGAAGTGACCTGCAGGGCAAGTTAGTTGCCCTGTCTCAGCAGACCTCAGTTCACCCACCCAACTTTGGTGGTGTTTTGTGACTGACCCAGTGGGTCCCACACCTCCAACTTGGCATCATTCAACCCCCCTCCTACCAGGGATTAAGGGTTGACCAGTTATTTGACCTATAGACCAGTGGACCCCACTTTGTTTTGCATCCAAACCTTGTCCCCAATCTGTCTCAGAAACTCAATTAGCAAACTGCTTATTGGTGATTTGTGGCTTATTGAGACCACTTATTTGGCACAAACTTGCTTAATATAGTTCAAGTATCTCAGAGAAACCTAAATTCACCATTGTGGACCCCACTTTCATCCATTTGAGCTTAATTACCCTCACAGTCAACAAAAGTCAACTGTTGGGTGAATAAGCACTCAAAGTGCTTATTTCTGGGTTATAAAAAAAGTGTTTTCAGAGAAAGTGCTTGTATTTAGTGTATAATCAGTTTGGAAAAAGAAAAAACCAAAAAAAAAACCAACTTTAAATATAGTGATAGCTTCTATTTAATAGGATTTATCATTTTAATTTTCTTTTTAGCTTATTTATAAGCAATATATCATTTTCATAATTTTATAAATTCTCTTTTAGGTAAAAGTAATTTTAGAAATTTTTCCAGATTTTTATTTTGTCTTTTAGTGGTCTTTATAATTAATTTTAGTTTAATTAAGTTTTAATTAATATTTAATAATTAAATAGCATAATTATAATTTACAAAGTATAACCTAGTTTTTATAATTTTTCTAGTTTTTATTTAAGTTAAAACATTTTTACAAATTTTTCTAGAATTTATATTACTCATTTTCTATTTTTTATAATATAATTAGTTTAATTAGAAATTAATAAGTAATTAGATAAATAATTAGTTAATTAGTTTAAAAATACATAAAATCAACTTTTTATAATTTTTTAGGATTCCCATGATGGTTAATTAGATTTATAAAAAATTTCTTAATTTCTAAGTCTTTTTAGTATTTTTAATAATTCTAATTAGTTTAATAAGTTAATAATTAGATAATTAGTAATTAATTAATAATAAATAATTAAATAGTGTAAAAATAGTTTTGATTTTTCTTAAAATTTTCTTTAATTGTTAGGATTGAAAAAATATTAATTTTACACTTGTAACCCTTCCCGTCCATCAGTTGTACTTTTCGTTTCGTTCGTCTGTGTACGTTTTTAATTAAAACGTACGTTTTTAGGTTTTAGCTCAAAACTTTGTAATCTAAATTCCCGTAATCAATCACGTAGCTTTCCTAAGCTATATTTGTTAATAATTTCCAAATAATTCTGATCATAACCCTTTTTTTGTGAATAATCACCCAATCACGAATACGCTAAAGTTACAATTCACATCTCAACGGGACATAACGACCTGGTGATACCTTATATTACCCGGAGCATTGATCTAGGCTATTTGACTTTGTTGACCATTCCTTGGTCAATATAAGTTGGTGGTTTAACATCAATCACTCATCATATGTAGTAGCACTATACCCAGGGACTTCCGCCAAGTCCTTCTTCAGCAGCTTGGCCTCATGGAGATCCTCCATAGCCTGCGATCTCCCACGAGCTACCGCGCAGTGAACAACCTTCCCAAAGGCCTCTAATACCTCTTGGGACTCAAGAGTACCCATTGCTGCCAGGCGCAGCCCATGGCTAATCAACCACCTACATCAACAAAGATAAGTTGTGTTAGTAACAAGCATAGCAACATAAAATATTGAAGGAGAAAAGCATAAAAGAAATACCTGCGCTCAGCAATGGTCGACATCATGTGAGGATATAACTCCTCATCATACTCGATGCTGAGGCCGCGCAGCTTGTCCTCCTGCGCTTGGATAATCTTCATCATATCCTCCTTAAACTTGGTGATATTGGCGAAGTGCTCCACCTTCTTCTCATCTAAGAAACGCACAGCCCAAGTCAAGTCAGACTTATAATGATGAAGCTCCCCACGCGCCTCCTTCACCTTAGCCAACGCAGATAGCTTCTCATGAGTAAGCTTCTCAGCATATACCCGCGAGGCCTCCAACTCCACCTGCGCATCAGCCAACTTCGCACGAAGCCTCGCCAGCTCCTCATCCTTCTGGGCGAGAGTGCTGCTCTCCCCAGCATACTTCTCCCTCAACTGAGTCACCAGCTCAGCCTGGCGCGCAGCAGTCGCAGCCAGCTCATCTATCAACGGCTGCGCCTCTCCACCCTCATCCACCTTGGCTTTCCCCTCCTTGTTCTCATTCTGCGGAGAGGAAACCACATCCACGAAGACTCCATCATTCTTCGCGGCGTCATCCCTACAAGACATAAAAGAATGCAGTTAGTATCGCGACAAGTAATATACAATAAATTAGATATGGACGCAGACACTTACAGAAAGGGAGAAGCCTCAGCAACCTTCTCATCCGCGCCAGAAGCGGATGCCTCCTCTGCAGACGACTCCGCGTCCCCAATGAGGTAGCGACGTCTCTTCTTGGGGCCACTAGTTCCAGCTTCTCCCTTGCGCTTGATATTGCTCGCCACCTCCTCCTTCAGCACCTCCTCGGGCTTAAGGATCTCAATGCTGTCGGAGGACTCAGCACGCGCCTCCCCTTGCGCCACCTCCACAGCGGGCGGCACGCTCTGAACGGGCGCCACCTGGAGCGGCAGCGTGTTCTCAGGGACAACCTCGGGTAACACAGTCACGTGACCCTCAGTTGCCTCCAGCAGGGGCTGCTCACCCTCCCTCAGAGGTCGCACCCCTATCGTCACTTGCTTCGGCTTATCCAGCTTGACGACGACTAATAGATCCATCTCTGCGCACATAAACAAAAACAACAGACAAAAAGGTTAGATATTAAAAGTGCGCATATGAAAAAACTTACTAAACTTGAAGAAGAAGAAGAAGAAGGGACAAACACCCACCCCGGCCATCCTCACTTATGAAAGTGGACACCTCGTCAGCAGCACCGAAATAATTGCGACTCAACCCCATATACACCAAAAACTCCTCCGGATAAGGGTTAATGGCTAGGCGGTTGGCATCAAGAGTCTGCGCATCAGCTAGCCTATAGGAACCGGGTGCGGGGCGCCCATCCCTTGGCAATGTATCCTGAGTATAAAACTCGTAGGGCGATGGGAAGACTACATCATCAACCCAGAAAAAATGCTCCCTCCAATGTCTGAGGGAGTCTACTTTTTCAGTGTAACACTGAAGCGCCCCCGGGCGCTTCGCAAAAGATACCCACCCATTTGACCACGCCGTGTGGTAAAATGAGCGGAACAGGGATATGGTGGGTTCTATCGCAAGTAAACGGCAGTTTACTTCAAAATTCGACACCTTAGCCGCACCTATACAATGAAGCTGTGAGATGTGAAGGCGATAATGGTTGAGCAAATCACTCAGAAAGATAGAAATTGGCACTCGATAATTCGCGTACTCAAAAAATTTCGTGTATAAACCTATTTTCCCTTCGGGGAAATCAGCTATACACGCGTCTACGTCTGGAGCCTCTGGACGCACGTCCAAAGGAATAAAATAATCGGACGAAAACTCGGTGACATCGTCAACCGTCATCGCAGAACGAAAGTCCCCTAATTGAGCAACCATTTTCATCTATTTACTAGTATAACGCACCTACAGAAATGTTTATTTGCGAAAAGATAGCTTTTGAGAGAAAGAAAATGGTGAAGTGTGTGTTTTACTGTGTGTAATCGAAAAAGTGGGGCGGTAACTATTATATAGGGAGGAAGAAAACCCTAGATTACCCCCACGTAGATCCCACTCACAAAAACGAGTGGCTAGAAACGAACCTGCACATGCACTTTTTCCCGATTTACGAGGGCTACGTGGACACCACCCCCATTCTTCGAGGTATCCTTTTTGAGATATTATTGACTAGGTTCATTGTACTTTCAAAATGGGCGGTAATATTTCAATAAAACTCCCGCCACGCTTACCGCTGTTAATATTAGTCTAGCGTCCGCGGCTACGAGCCACGCACACTAGACTGGGGGGACATGATGACGTATAGTTTATATATGGGCCACGAGCCCAAATGATAAACATTACTCGGCCCAAACCCACCACGAGTGGGCTATCATAACGAATAACGGGCCATAATAATAATGGCTTGGTATTGGTCCCTTTTACTTGGTTATCAGTAACTAAAAAGCTAAAGTAACCAAGTTATATGACTTGAACACAAATGTAAGAAAATGATTAACAATAAAGTAACGTAAAAATAAGAGACAATATTTTCCAACGTTTAATTCTTTATTAGAAGTTAATCAAAAGAATCGTACCCAAGTGTTTGCGGAATAACACTTGGGGTTGAAACGACAAGTATTGTATGGACTCCTCACTAAACTCAAACTATGTTGAGTGACAACTTAAATTACCCACTGAGCTATCTCAGGGGCTTACGTTGTTCTTTGGAGGAGTAAAGTGGTTTGTGAATGCTTTGCATTAATTGCACAAACTTGTCAACTTTTACTCCTCACATTTGCTTCCTATTTATACACAAGTATAGAACAACTAAATATACATTGGACCTAAAGCTTCCTTAACAATATCTTGAAAGATATTATTCTTCTGGCAAGGAACCTTCATTGATTTAGATCCAGAAGGCACTTTCTGATGACAGACTGGTTTTAACCATTTGGGGAAAGTTTGACATTAAAGTGATAAAGCACTTTAATAAAGCAGCTCAGACTTTCCCGCCCAGTCCCCCCAAAACTTCAGTCTTCATGTCATCAGTCTTCAGTACGATTAAGTTGTTGAGGAGTCATGGGGTTCAGTGAGTTATTGTCATCCTCACTGAACCCATCACCTTCTTCTTGGCTTAGATCACACTTCACTGAGTTCCGCCTCACTGAATGGAGAACCTTTCTTCTTAGGCTCGGTCTTAGCATCCTGAAGGTGACTCACTAAGTTATTGTTCACTCAGTGACTTGTTTACACTTAGGGGATTTGACGTTCAAATCCTTGTTAGAAGATTTGGGGAATTCAGTGACCCAACAATCTCCCCCTATTTGAACATACAAATAGCCTAAGTGATACTTGATTCAGCATGAGTTGTCAGGGTACATCTTCTCTTGCTGAATGTTTGTTGTAATTGTAAGTAGTACATAACTATTTAAACAAAACATCATTTTATTTATAGCTTTTACATTTTTCCAACAAATTACAAACAAAAATAAAGATAGTTGTTGCAGATCAGATGTTCAGATGATAGCCAAGTCCCTCAATCTTAGCTTTCTTTGATCTCAGTAGGTGTTTCTCAGGATGCTTCTCAATCTTGTCCCGAAGGTCCTTACAGAACCTTTGGTTTGCACCACTATGTATAGGAGAAGCTAACATCAGGTATGTTACCATTGTTGTGACCCCTGCCTTGTCTATATCAGACCATCTTTGGAAAGCAAGGTCTCCATATTCATCAGTAAAGCATAGACCTCGTTCAGGGTGTTCAAGCACAGTGTTGTTCACGAAGGTGATTCCTTCAGGAACGGACCTATCACAATCCAATCCTGGGACCTTGATCTCAGGCTCGGAATCAATGTGCTTCCTTTTTCTCCTGGTGGTAGTTGATGAAGCAGTTCCTGTTGTTGGAGCAGGAAGAAGGGAGGGAATGTTGAGGGCTTCAGGCATTGCTCTCAGTCTGTCATACCTTTTACTCAGTGACTTGAGAAGTTGATCAACAACGGCACCATTTTTCTTGGCAAAGATGGGACGGAGTTCATCAAGTTCAGTGATCCCAAAGTCAGCGAATCTGAATGGGTTATGAATGTCCATGATTCTTTTATCAGCCCCCCTGAAGACAGTGACCATTGCGGGTTTGGTATTCCTGTGGATTTTGATGTCAGTGATGGTTTCAGGCTTCAATCTTTCCTTCATCACCCAATGATATCTTTCAACCCTGGTCTTTCTGATTTGAGCTTGCCTTTTCAGCTTTTCTTCCCTTTCCTTTTTCAGAGCAATCATCTGTTCTTCCTGAGCCTTTTTAAAGGCTACACCAGCTTGCTCAGTAGCTAGTGCCTCAGCATCCAGACCAATCTTTTCAGCTTCCTCATGAACAACCTGTATTAGTTCAGGCTTGCTCAATCTCTCTTCTTCAGCTACCTTTGCCACTTTCTCAGTTCTGTCCATGTAATCTTGTATTTGGTCATGGGTGAGTTGATAAACTTTTCCATTGATTGCAAACGGGACCCTGATAGGTTCAACAGGTCAGTTCTGACCATTGTGGAGGCAGGCTGGAGTCTTACTTCAGGTTCTGAGGTGGTGGCTATGCTTTTTCTTCTATCCTGAAAGAGAGTGGAGGAGACTGGTTCCTCTTGTGGTGGAACTTGAGTGATTGGTGTGGCTTCAGTGACATGCTCCCCCTCAGTGTGAGAGGGCTGTCCAGCTTCTTGTTCATCAGTAATAGGGGTTTCAGGAACATTCTCCCCCTCAACAATTGCCGGAGCTGCAGTGATGGCAAGTGTTGGAGTTACTGAAGATGAAGTAGAGGTACCCTTGAAAGCTTGAAACATTTCCGTCATCATGGACTTGATCTCCGCAGTATCCTGATGAATGAGAGATACCTTGGAGTCAAGTGTAGCCTGAGAATTTTCAAGGGCAGTCATCCTGGATCCCATTGTCCATGCCAGAGATGTGGACTTCAGGGATTGAGATGTCACTGATGCTTCCAACTGAGTGAAGGAAGACTTGAGGGACTCCACCGTGGAGCTGAGATTCTGAACATTTGAATCCCTTAACAAACCAAGTAACTCAGTAAGAGCCGCCGAGTTGACCTGGTACGTCTCATATGCCTGAAGAATTTTCTTGTTGAGCTCAGGATCATCCTTGACTGATTCTTGAACTGACTTAACCCATGTAGCCAGCTCCTATAGGGATTCCAAAAACTGATTGATGTGCGAAGCCATTTGTGTCAGGGAGTGAGAGACAGTGGAATTTTGCTCCCTGACATCATCATTGTAGTCTTCAACAGCGTCCTTGAGGAGGTGATAGTGGACTGCTTGCTCAGCATGCATGTCAAACACCTCTTTAGTGACCCCCCTGTACAAAACATTGGTCATTTTCTTGATGAACTTTTGGAAGGCTCTTTCAGTGAGAGGAGTTGAAGCGTCTTCTGAGGTTTCCGGCTCGGAAAGCTGTTCAGCTTCATCATGGTTAGAGGTTTGAGGAGACTGAGTAACAGGTTCAGGGACTGTCTCCTCATCCTCCATATCATCTCCGGCCGTGAAGACTTCCTCGTCACTGTTAAATTCATCATCAGAAAATAAGAACGCCTGAGCATCAGTCAGGGAGGTAATCTGCAACAATTGGAGGTTATCCAGCTCCTCTTCAAAAGAAGATTTTCCTTCGTTTTGGCCAGGTCCTGACCCCTCAAATCCGGTAGGTTGGGTTTTACCTACCTGGTCTTTAAGGCCAGTTCCCAAGTAATGCGCACCTCCGGGAGTGGTTTTGGGTTCCATATCAGCGGGTGGTTTATATCCCTCTGAATCTTTGTCCCCCGTGACCCCTTCAGACATTGATGGGTGTTTCTCAGTGCCATCACTAGGAGTCATGATTATTGTGTCCCTATCAGCGGGTTGTATGTTTCCCTCTGAGTCTTTGGGATGAGTAGGGGTGCCCTCAGACAAAATCTTTGATTTGCGAATGTCCTCATCAGGTAAATGAGTGGTTGAGTCCCCCTTTCCAACAGGCTTGTTCTGGCCTGTCGAAGGTTTAGGGACATGAACTCCCTGATGCTTGTGTTTTGATCTACCCGAGCCTTTAGCAGGATGTGATTGTTTGTGGACCCCCTTCTCAGTGGAGTACTGCTTCCCCATCGAGGATTTAGGATCCCTTACTCCCTGAGACTCTGGTTGTGATTTGCCAGAGCCTTTAGCAGGATGTGAAGGTTTGGTTTGTTTCGGCTCAACTGTCTTGTTTATGACAGTAGAGTCTCTGGAAACGGGTATGCCCGAGGACACTGAGTGTGATGTCTCAGTGCCCTCCGATGGCTTTTGTTGCAGGCCTAGTGACTGGGTAATTATTTTCAGGGTGTCCGCAGTCAAGGGAGGTAATTCATGCCCCTTTTGGGCAGCCTTAAGGTTAGAGGTCTCATTGTCGAGTGACTTGGGTTGAGCCACCTTCCTGGACCCCTGTCCCTTCTTCCTCTTCACCTTTTTGGTGGGAGAGGGTACTGGTGATATAATATTGTCACCCTGGATAGCAGTTTACATATATTGGGTCAGGGTGACTGGTGTAACCTCTAGAGGATCACGAGAGTAATTAGCCTTGTGTAACACTTCAGGCTCAAAACCTACTGCATCAGGCTTTGCATACTCAGACCCAAGCAAGTATTGTAGGGCACAGGAAATGAATCTAGGGTATGACATAAGTTTTTGCCTAGACTTCCCCCCTAATTTTGCTATGAGGTCCTTGAAGATCAATTCTCCAAGGTCAATAAATTTACCCTCAATAAGACTGAACAATATCATTGCTTGAGTATTGTTCAATTGCTCAGTAGAGGATTTATTTCCCCCGAGGACCTGAATGACAAAGGTCATTATTATCCTCCAGGGAGCTGGGAACCAGGTCTTGATGATTGGGGCTTTGGATAGTAGGGCCCCTGGTGACACTTCAGGGTGAAGTTTGTCATAAGGCCCTAGAGTCAGTAAGACCTCCTTCACATCTTTATCAGATGGTGGGACAACGAAGGTCTGTGTGTAATCAAGCCCAGTGTCTTTGACAAAAGTTTTATAGTCAAGAGTTAGGGACTTAGTTCCATTCTTGACTATAAACTTTATTTTGGCCTCTTTGGGCACATCAGGGCTTTCAACCACTGCTGTGCACCAAAATTCCCTCAAATATTCAGGGTAGATGACTGAGGGGGGTTTTGTGAATGCGGTGGTCAGAAAGCAGTTCTGAAGGAACTTCACCACTTCCCTGTATTCAGGGAACCCATCAGGGTAGGCAAAGTTCCCCACCACATTATTCTTGGTGAGGTCTACGCTTTCCATTTGGAAATCCACATTGGGTGCGTATTTTATGACCTTAGAAGAAGCCATTTGGTTTGATAAAAAGCCTGGTTTTAGTTTGAAAATGGGTATTGGTGAGGGAAACACACGCAGTTTTGAAAAACAATTTGCAAGAGTTTAGTTATGATTTTAAAAGCATGTGTGTGTTTCCCTTTTGTGGGGGTATTTATAGGGTAAGGATTTGGGTGGTGATGTTGCGGATACCAAAGGTTTAATTTATTTAACCGAAACGGCATAATAATTTTGGTTTGATATCCGCATTAAATATCACGATTCCCATTACCCTATTTTCTCTCACATCGTGGATGAAAAGTTGTGCGGCTCTGCAAATAATGCACTTTTGCAGAGAGAAATTATCACAACTTTTGTGTGTGAGGGAGCATTTAATGCTCAGTGATGTTTGGTGAGAGGGATGTGGGGGCCCAAGGAGTGGATGCCAGTTGTGTAAGTGACATATATTCCTATATTTAATAGGATTCAGTTACCTACCTGGGACATTAACTGACTAAATACTTAGAGCATTTAGTTAGGGTATTCAATGCCATTTTTCATCCTGAGCCCCCTGAATGAATTTTCATTCAAAAAAAATTTTCAGGAAGGGTGTGATCAGGGACCTAAAGAATTTACATCAGGTTGGAACACTCTTTGATCAGTTTCCTGATTCTATGTCCAACATGCCCAGTTCAGCTTTCAATCTTGTGAAAGTGGGTTCATCCAAAGGTTTTGTGAAGATATCAGCTAGCTGATACTCAGTGGGGATGAAATGTAGTTCAATTTCTCCATTTGATATATGGTCCCTGATGAAGTGGTATCTGATGTCAATGTGTTTGGTTCTTTGATGAAGCACTGGATTGTTTGAGATGGCTATGGCACTTGTATTATCACAAAAGATAGGTACCATCTTATACTGAATGCCATAGTCACTCAGTTGGCTTTTCATCCATAGCACATTTGCACAACATCCTGCAGCAGCCATATATTCAGCTTCAGCTGAGGACATGGCCACTGATTGTTGTTTCTTTGTACTCCAACACACAAGTTTACCACCAAGAAATTGGCAGGATCCTGAAGTACTTTTCCTATCCATGTTAAATCCTGCATAGTCAGAGTCAGTGTACCCTTTGAGATCAAATCCTGAACATTTTGGGTAATACAAACCAAGGTTTGGAGTACCCTTCAGGTACCTGATGATTCTCTTGACAGCAGTGAGATGTGATTCTTTTGGGTCAGCCTGGTATCTTGCACACAGGCAGACTGAGAATTGGATATCAGGCCTTGAGGCAAGTAAGTACATCAGGGAGCCAATCATTCCTCTGTATTGGGTTTGATTCACTGATTTTCCAGTGAGATCAGGACCAAGGTTGTTTGGAGGAACCATAGGAGTTTTTACTGAAGAGCAGTCAGTGAGCTCTGATGCGTGGGAATCGCAATAGGCTTTACCTCTCGAGGAATCTCGAGAAGCTTACAACCCCCACCAGGCAGTGTACCTGATCGTTGTAGTATAGTATAGTGACAAGTACCGGGGGATTGATCGTTCAGCTTAGGAATAGTGTCGCTAGGATTAGAAAGCCTAATTACTAGTTCTAAAGGTGAGGGATGATTATTTTTGTATTTTTATCTTTTTTTAGAAAGCAAGTAAAAATCTCGGGTTTTGGAAGAGTGGGCGGAATTAGTTGCTATTCAACTAACCCAACACTAAAATGCAATCAAAATAAAATACTAAAAATGAAAATAAACTAATTTATACTAAGGTTGTGAGCAGTAATTGGAGAAAATGTGTTTACTTAGATTTCACTACTCCCTAGATATCTTTTAAACGTTAATTACTTGTTATAATTGTATGGATGACGGATTGTATTCCTTAATACCATTCATGGGGTGGCATACATAACTCCCCAATTCTATGAGCTCTTATCTCCTCCTACACCATGCCCAGCACAACTATAGGGATTGTAAACAGTGGCTTGATGCGTGGGAATCGCACCTTGATTTACCTCTCGAGGGATCTCGAGAAGCTTACAACCCCCACCAGGCAGTGTACCTGATCGTTGTAGTATAGTATAGTGACAAGTACCGGGGGATTGATCGTTCAGCTTAGGAATAGTGTCGCTAGGATTAGAAAAACCTAATTAATAGTTCTAAAGGTGAGGGATGATTATTTTTGTATTTTTATATTTTTATGAAAGCAAGTAAAATCTTAGGTTTTGGAAGAGTGGGCGGAATTAGTTGCTATTCAACTAACCCAAAGCTAATATATAATTGAAATAAAATACTAAAAATGAAATTAAACTAAATTATACTAAGGTTGTGAGTAGTGGTTGGAGAAATTGTGTTTACTTAGACTTCACTACTCCCTAGATATCTTTTACACGTTAATTACTTGTTACACTTGTATGGATGACGGATTGTATTCCTTAATACCATTCGTGGGGTGGCATACATAACTCCCCAACTCTATGAGCTCTTATCTCCTCCTACACCATCACCCAGCACAACTATAGGGATTGTAAACAGTGGCTCATGCATTAAATACAACCAAAAAAGACCTAGTACGCCTCGGTTCATGTTTCTTAAGACGTTCAAGCATGTTACCATTTGGAGATCTGCCAGTTTTCTTAAGCCTAACATATAAATCATTCATTCAAAACAAGAATAGACAAGTAATCAACACATAATCAACATCTAGGTTTCATTAGATCTAAGCAAACACAAAAGAGATCTAGCCTAGCATAGTAGAATTGAGACAAGAACAAGATATAAACAACCAACACATAGACATATTGATTGAATTGAAAGTACACTTATCTCAATTACAATGCAAGGTCTCAAGGGTTTGGAACCCTTGAAAAACCTGTAAAAGATGCACCAAAATCGTCTTTAGGGTTTCACCAAAACTTCTCTCTTTTAATGAAAAAACTAGAAAACTATATATAGGAAAAACAGGATGACGGCGTCAAGAATAACATGTGACGCCGTCACCTCGCCGCCATATACTTCCTCGGACGGCCTTGATCCACTTATGACGGCCTATGTGACGCCGTCACCGACCACGGTATTTTATTCTTGCCACTTTGACGCCGTCATAAAGGCGTTTGACGCCGTCACCACCTACGGTATTTAATTCCTCATGTCTGACGCCGTCAAGATGGTGGTCTTGACGTCGTCACCTTGTATCTTCAGCATGGAAATTTGGTACTTTGCCGTTTTCTTCACTTTTATGCTCCAAAAACGTCCAAAATGGCTTCTTTTCCAGAATTCACTCTCCAAACACCTAAAATCACAAAAGGAACGATTTAGGGCAATATTTGATCAAATAAATTCGGATTCGGGCTTAAATGACCCCCTAAAAACGGATCATTTTTCGCCTCATCATATACCCTTACACTTGAGATTTGCTTGTCCTCAAGCAAATGAGCTTTTATTCTACTCAAAAGACAAGTTAGGGGTCATTTAACACTAATATAAAAGTAATTACAACAAATGATCGTTCCACTAAAGACCAATAGACAAGCACGGAGGTCATACACAAGCACCTCACAAATAGTGTTTAGATACTCACATCTCTCGGGTGTAATAAAGTAAGATAACATTATGGAAATGGAAGATATCTCTCACTACCTGTCATAACAAAATAGATTACCATAGTCTTGGGAAAGGATCAAACCTCCACCACATGGCGTAAGCACCTAGGATAAACTATCAAAGAGGTCTTTTAAAGGGTTGTAACGTTAGGTATAGGGATATGAATTACACGGTTTTGTTGGATAAAGGAAGTTTTAATGGTGGCTAGTTAACAATCTTGGTTAATTACATGTACAAGATGGCGTTGCTAAGCCAAGACTAGACTCGACTTAAGCTAATAAATGAAAAATAACAAAAACATAAAATGAACATAGAATGAAAATGGGGTGGTAGTCCGTATGTTTTTTCTCTCTTTTTCCTTTTTCTATTTTTTTTTTTTTCTTTTTTTCTTAATTTTTTCGATTTTTTTTTTTTTTTTTTTTTTTTTTTTTTTGCATACACTCTTACCCTACCATCCAAAATAATACATCATAGGGGTATGAGCATTCCCCTTACACTTGAATCTTTACATACTTTACATTAAACTATTCTAATGACTCGAATTAAGAAAATCAAAACACTTGGAGCACTTTTAAGATTAACGTACATATGGGGGTAATAATATTATGTTCTTCCCCATTACTCCATAAAATAAGTACTTACCCATGAGTCCCAATCGTCCCAAAACAATATGTACAAGGATATGACTCGACTTAGCAACCATGTAATCAATTAGAAAGTTAACTTAGGGTTTAACAAATAACAATAATGCACTAAAAATGAGCGCATACACGGAAGGCTAAGGCGATTTGGGTGTACATTTAAGTGGGGTGCAACAAATTCTTCCTTTAAGTAAAATGCTTAAAGTTAGAAACGAAAAGATAGGCTCGGAGGGGTGTACTAGGGGTTTCGTGTACTAAAAATGAGTACAACGCTAAGGGTGTGGGAAAAATTAGTTGACTTAACTAGCCAAGTAATATGACTTAAATGGTCAAGTAATTATGATACGGGTTTAACACAAGGGTGATCCTAATGCCTCTTATCATGTAGTAAATCCTACTACACGAATGTAGTCTCACTAGCGGTCTCGGGATGCATCACTAACGCAAGTTCTAGAATCTAAATGCTACCGGTACACTCATAAGCACCAATTATAAATGCTTTTCCTATCAAATCTAAAGGCGAACCTCACATTTTTTGGTGGAAAATTTTTCTGAATATACGGTTATGTGCTAGTCATACAATCTCCTATCCATGAGACGCTTGCTATGGCTAAAGTTTCACTCCTAAATGTTGTAAAAAAATTTAAATTTGGCGCTAAAATTACACTAACAAGTATTTCTCATAGTTTTATTACACATCTACTATTAAACAAAACAAACTCAAGCAAAAGTGCATATGTAAGGTATCATCTTTTTACCCTCCCCTTACACTTAAGATGAACATTGTCCCCAATGTTCAAGTAAAGAATGTAAAAGTGAAAAAGTAAAGAGAATGAAATCAAATACTCCCCTGATTCGCTCGGTATGGATTATAGGTTGGCCAGGTTAAATCTTCCTCCAAGAAAACGAACAATCAAAGCTTCCCTTCCAGAATATAAATCATCTCCTTATCATAAATAACCTGTAAATCCTGACAACAATAGACAAGGCAACCTCGCGTAAAATCGGCGGCATCCTATATAAGTTACTAAATCCTAGAAAACAAAGTAAGATATAATGCATGTGGAATGAAGTTTGCAGATTTCCTGGAGATTATAAAACTTAATAATTCACAAAAACCATAAGACTCCGTTAGAAAAACAAAACCGGTAAAATTTCCAGATTTTTAACTCCTGACGCCGTCAAGAGTAATACTCTGACGCCGTCAGAATGGACCTGCAGAAATTCTTATGTTAAGTTTCCGGAAAATTTCTGGAAAAACTTTGTCCTACTTCCTGGAAAATCCTGCAAAACTTCATTATGACTCAATACAAGCATTTGACTCTAACAATACGAATATACATGTTCATTAAATATTGTGGAGAATCATGATCGGTTTGTTTCTTAAAAACATATTTGGGGTTTCCCCTTACACATATCTTTTGCAAGAATACCTTTAGGTTGAAGTTAAGACTAGGCCAAACAACATAATAAAGTATTTCCACATTTTAGTAGAGAAACATGATCAACCAACAATAAAAATAAAACATGCATACGGGAACAAATAACAATCAAACAAATAAAATCACACAAAACATGAGTTGCCTCCCAAGAAGCGCTTTTCTTTATTTACGAGTCTTGTAGCTAGACTCAAAGTCATGGGTTACTACGTGATCTCATCATTTGAAATGATGTACCCCATATAATTGCGATCGTTACTGTTATGGTGGTAGTGCCTCAATCTATCAATACTCGCAATCACCTTCCCACCTAATTTACTTCTCAAGTTAGCTACCCCATCTTGGCTCAATCCTTTGATTGTGAATGGCCCATACCACCAAGGACTTGGTTTATCGGGTGGTATTGTTGTTTCTAAGTGTCTCAAGAGTACTAAGTTCCCTTCCTCAAACGGTGTATGATTGCTTTCGTGTTGAGTATGTTTGAGTTCAATCGGAACCTTATTGCTTTTTCTTCTTTCATCCTTAGCTTTCTTATAGCTTTTGATTCTTGCCTCCCATGCAAGAATTTTATTCTGAACACGAATGGGTGTCGTGCCAATGTTGTTTTTAATCATTCTCCAACTCAAATTCTCATGCCCACTTCGCGGAGTCATGTGGAAGCTAATCTTTCTCTTTCCAGATTTAAGCTCAATCTTCCTATCTTCATACTTAATGACAGCCCTAGCGGTGGTGAGGAATGATGCCCCAAGGATTATTGGCATGCATCCATCTCCTTTATCATCAATGATCATAAAATCAACGGGGTACATGAATCCTGCCACATTGACTAATACATCTTCTGCGATTCCTAGGGGGTATACGTACGAGTGTCCAACAAGAGATAGCCTAACACGAGTAGGTGCTGGCATTTTTGACGTCAGTTGGATGTAAATAGTTAGGGGCATAAGATTTACTTCCGATCCTTGGTCGGCGAAAGCACAAAGATGTTTCAAGTCCCCGATGCTCGTTGGTATTTCAAAATTCCCACATGCTACCTGCTTAGTAGCCACTTTCTGTACCAGTAATTTCTCGACCACTGATCCTCCAGGAAGCGTATCATACTCATCTTCCTCTTCTTTCTCTTTCTCAGGAACCTGTTCGGAGGATTGGTTACGCCCATCACCCTTAATCCAATTTGTTATGGTGTTTTTGTTTATGTCGTGTTTCAGGTAGTAGCTCAAAGGTTGGGACTCAGGCGGTTTTTCTAAGGTCTGTTTAGCAGGAGTTTCTACCTTCTCATTATCTTTATGGACAATGGTGATGGAGTTAACAAATTGGGTGGTGGGAGTGGCGCTTTCTTTCCTTAGCAGTATTCGTTCGGGGGTTTTCTGATTGGCATACTCCTCCAATAGACTCAACATCTCATTCATTTTCTCCTGCATCTCCTCTTTTTGCTTATAAACTGCTTCTTCGAATCTAGCAAGCCGATCAGAGTGAGTTGCCATATATTCTCTCATCCTAGCCTCAAATTCCGAGCTAAGTTCCTTGGGAGAGGAGCAAGGTGGGGTGTATCTCTGAAAAGTTTCGACATGTTCTCTGGAAGGTGATTCAGATAATGGTGCCGAAGTTGATCTTGAGACAGAATTGACAGTGGCTTGTCTAGGACTTAAGGGTCTCCTTTGCCTTTCCTCAAAATAGTCAACTTTTGCCTCAAGTTAGCATAAAAGTTCATCGGGGATTTCGGTGGTTCCTCCAGATGTCGAGACTGCATTGATGGCCGCTTCTATAGTATGTTTGAATTCCCAAATCTCATTATTATCGACAGCGAGCTCTTCTATAATTGCCCAAGACTCCTCAGCATTCTTATCACGCAATTTGCCTCCCGCGGCCCTGTCGATGGTGCGCTTAGTGTGATAATCAACATGGTCGTAGAAAATCTGAACTAATAACCAAAGGTTTATGCCATGATGAGGGATCTTGTGGAGGAGATCCTTAAAACGGGCCCAAGCCTCGTAGAAAGGTTCACCCCGCTGTTGCTCAAACATTAAAATGTCCATTCTAAGCATTGCAGTCTTTTCTGGCGGAAAGAATTGGGTAAGGAAGCGGTTGGCGAGATTGTCCCATGTGGTGATGGATCCCACGGGTAAACGCTCAAGCCATTGACTAGCTTGATCTCGTAGAGAGAATGGGAATAGGCGTAATCGGGTTGTCTCTCTAGTCTCAACACCTGGGTCTATGGAATCTACGATTTTGAGGAAGTCCTTAAGGTGTTGGTTTGGATCTTTGGAATGAAGTCCATGGAATGCACATCCGCTTTGCACCAACCGGATGGTGTCGGATCGCAAGGGGGTCACATTGTCTCCGGTGAGCTCAATGGTGTTTCGGTAGCCTTGGTGGCTAGGTCGGGAATACTCTCCTAAGGTTCGGGGCCTAGGGGGTTCTAATGGTGGGTTTTGTTGTGGTGGGATGATGGGTTCAAAGATGTTACCACCTTCCATGATGTCGGATGGTAAAGAGTTACGAACAAAGGCACGAAGAAATAAGATAGACTAAAGAAGACCTAAAAATAAAAATAAAAATCTTGCTAGAAAGGAGTCTAGCAAGTAGACCTAATAAAAAGAAATCCTAACCTAGACAATAACTATTCCCCGGCAGCGGTGCCAAAAACTTGATGCGTGGGAATCGCACCTTGCTTTTCCTCTCGAGGGATCTCGAGAACCTTACACCCCCACCAGGCAGTGTACCTGATCGTTGTAGTATAGTATAGTGACAAGTACCGGGGGATTGATCGTTCAGCTTAGGAATAGTGTCGCTAGGATTAGAAAACCTAATTAATAGTTCTAAAGGTGAGGGATGATTATTTTTGTATTTTTATATTTTTATGAAAGCAAGTAAAATCTCGGGTTTTGGAAGAGTGGGCGGAATTAGTTGCTATTCAACTAACCCAAAGCTAATATATAATTGAAATAAAATATTAAAAATGAAATTAAACTAAATTATACTAAGGTTGTGAGCAGTGGTTGGAGAAATTGTGTTTACTTAGACTTCACTACTCCCTAGATATCTTTTACACGTTAATTACTTGTTACACTTGTATGGATGACGGATTGTATTCCTTAATACCATTCGTGGGGTGGCATACATAACTCCCCAACTCTATGAGCTCTTATCTCCTCCTACACCATGACCCAGCACAACTATAGGGATTGTAAACAGTGGCTCATGCATTAAATACAACCAAAAAAGACCTAGTACGCCTCGGTTCATGTTTCTTAAGACGTTCAAGCATGTTACCATTTGGAGATCTGCCAGTTTTCTTAAGCCTAACATATAAATCATTCATTCAAAACAAGAATAGACAAGTAATCAACACATAATCAACATCTAGGTTTCATTAGATCTAAGCAAACACAAAAGAGATCTAGCCTAGCATAGTAAAATTGAGACAAGAACAAGATATAAACAACCAACACATAGACATATTGATTGAATTGAAAGTACACATATCTCAATTACAATGCAAGGTCTCAAGGGTTTGGAACCCTTGAAAAACCTGTAAAAGATGCACCAAAATCGTTTTTAGGGTTTCACCAAAACTTCTCTCTTTTAATGAAAAAACTAGAAAACTATATATAGGAAAAACAGGCTGACGGCGTCAAGAGTAACATGTGACGCCGTCACCTCGCCGCCATATACTTCCTCGGACGGCCTTGATCCACTTATGACGGCCTATGTGACGCCGTCACCGACCACGGTATTTTATTCTTGCCACTTTGACGCCGTCATAAAGGCGTTTGACGCCGTCACCACCTACGGTATTTTATTCCTCATGTCTGACGCCGTCAAGATGGTGGTCTTGACGCCGTCACCTTGTATCTTCAGCATGGAAATTTGGTACTTTGCCGTTTTCTTCACTTTTATGCTCCAAAAACATCCAAAATGGCTTCTTTTCCAGAATTCACTCTCCAAACACCTAAAATCACAAAAGGAACGATTTAGGGCAATATTTGATCAAATAAATTCGGATTCGGGCTTAAATGACCCCCTAAAAACGGATCATTTTTCGCCTCATCATGGCTCATGCATTAAATACAACCAATAAAGACCTAGTACGCCTCGGTTCATGTTTCTTAAGACGTTCAAGCATGTTACCATTTGGAGATCTGCCAGTTTTCTTAAGCCTAACATATAAATCATTCATCCAAGACAAGAATAAACAAGCAATCAACACATAATCAATATCTAGGTTTCATTAGATCTAAGCAAACACAAAAGAGATCTAACCTAGCATGATAGAATTAAGACAAGAACAAGATATAGACAACCAACACATAGACATATTGATTGAATTAGAAGAACACTTATCTCAATTACAATGCAAGGTATCAAGGGTTTGGAACCCTTGAAAAACCTGTAAAAGTTGCACCAAAATCGTCTTTAGGGTTTCTCCAAAACTTCTCTCCTTTAATGTGAAAAACTAGAAAACTATATATAGGAAAATAGGGATGACGGCGTCAAGAACAAAGGTGTGACGCCGTCATCTCGCCGCCAAATACTTCCTCGGACGGCCTTGATCTACTTCTGACGCCGTCAAGGCCTAGGCCGTCACACAAATTACTCTTGACGCCCTGTGTGTGACGCCGTCATCAACTACGGATTTTAATTCTTGAGGTTTGACGCCGTCAGGAAATTACTCTTGACGCCGTCACCTACTGTTCCCAGCATGGAAAATTGAGACTTTGCCGTTTTCTTCACTTTTATGCTCCAAAAACGTCCAAAATGGCTTCTTTTCCATAATTCACTCTCCAAGTACCTAAAATCACAAAAGGAACGATTTAGGGCAATATTTGATCAAATAAATTCCGATTCGGGCTTAAATGACCCCCTAAAAACGGATTATTTTTCGCCTCATCATATACCCTTACACTTGAAATTTGCTTGTCCTCAAGCAAATGCGCTTTTATTCTACTCAAAAGACAAGTTAGGGGTCATTTAACACTAATATAAAAGTAATTACAACAAATAATCGTTCCACTAAAGACCAATAGACAAGCACGGAGGTCATATACAAGCACCTCACAAATAGTGTTTAGATACTCACATCTCTCGGGTGTAATAAAGTATAAATTACAATATGGAAACAGAAGATATCTCTCACTACCTGTCATAGCAAAATAGATTACCATAGGCTTGGGAAAGGATCAAAGCTCCACCACATGGCGTAAGCACCTAGGATAAACTATCAAAGAGGTCTTTTAAAGGGTTGTAACGTTAGGTATAGGGATATGAATTACACGGTTTTGTTGGATAAAGGAAGTTTTACTGGTGGCGAGTTAACAATCTTGGTTAATTACATTTACAAGATGGCGTTGCTAAGCCAAGACTAGACTCGACTTAAGCTAATAAATGAAAAATAACTAAAAACATAAAATGAACATAGAATGAAAAGGGATGGTAGTCCGTATGTTTTTTTCTCTTTTATTTTTCTGTTTTTTTTTCTTTTTTTCTTGATTTTTTTTTTTTTTTTTTTTTTTTTTGCATACTCTCTTACCCTACCATCCAAAATAATACATCATAGGGAATGAACGTTCCCCTTACACTTGAATCTTTACATACTTTACATTAAACTAATCTAATGACTCGAATTAAGAAAAATCAAAACACTTGGAGCACTTTTAAGATTAACGTACATATGGGGGTAATAATATTATGTTCTTCCCCATTACTCCATAAAATAAGTACTTACCCATGAGTCCCAATCGTCCCAAAACAATATGTACAAGGATATGACTCGACTTAGCAACCATGTAATCAATTAGAAAGTTAACTTAGGGTTTAACAAATAACAATAATGCACTAAAAATGAGCGCATACACGGAAGGCTAAGGCGATTTGGTTGTACATTTAAGTGGGGTGTAACAAATTATTCCTTTAAGTAAAATGCTTAAAGTTAGAAACGAAAAGATAGGCTCGGAGGGGTGTACTAGGGGTATCGTGTACTAAAAATGAGTACAACGCTAAGGGTGTGGGAAAAATTAGTCGACTTAACTAGTCAAGTAGTATGACTTAAATGGTCAAGTAATTATGATACGGGTTTAACACAAGGGTGATCCTAATGCCTCTTATCATGTAGTAAATCCTACCACACGAATGTAGTCTCACTAGCGGTCTCGGGATGCATCACTAACGCAAGTTCTAGAATCTAAATGCTACCGGTACACTCATAAGCACTAATTGTAAATGCTTTTCCTGTCAAAAGGCGAACCTCACATTTTTGGGTGGAAAAGTTTTCTGAATATACGGTTATGTGCTAGTCATACAATCTCCTATCCATGAGACGCTTTCTATGGCTAAAGTTTCACTCCTAAATGTTCTAAAAAATTTTAAATTTGGCGCTAAAATTGCACTAACAAGTATTTCTCATAGTTTGATTACACATCTACTATCAAACAAAACAAACTCAAGCGAAAGTGCATATGTAAGGTATCATCTTTTTACCCTCCCCTTACACTTAAGATGAACATTGTCCCCAATGTTCAAGTAAAGAATGTAAAAGTGAAAAAGTAAAGAGAATGAAATCAAATACTCCCCTGATTCGCTCGGTATGGATTAAAGGTTGGCCAGGTTAGATCTTCCTCCAAGAAAACGAACAATCAAAACTTCCCTTCCAGAATATAAATCATCTCCTTGTCGAACATAACCTGTTAATCCTGACAAAAATAGACAAGACAACCTCGCGTAAAATCGGCGGCATCCTATATAAGTTACTAAATCCTAGAAAACAAGATAAGATATAATGCTTGTGGAATGAAGTTTGCAGATCTCCTGGAGATTATAAAACTTAATAATTCACAAAAACCATAAGACTCCGTTAGAAAAACAAAACCGGTAAAATTTCCAGATTTTAACTCCTAACGCCGTCAAGAGTAAAACTCTGACGCCGTCAGAATGGACCTGCAGAAATTCTTATGTTAAGTTTCCGGAAAATTTCTGGAAAAACTTGGTCTTACTTCCTGGAAAATCCTGCAAAACTTCATTATGACTCAATACAAGCATTTGACTCTAACAAATACGAATATACATGCTCATTTAATATTGTGGAGAATCATGATCGGTTTGTTTCTTAAAAACATATTTGGGGTTTCCCCTTACACTTATCTTTTGAAAAAATACTTCTAGGTTGGAGTTAAGACTAGGCCAAACAACATAGCAAAGTATTTCCACATTTTAATTTAGAGACATGATCAACCAACAATAAAAATAAAACATGCATACGGAAGCAAATAACAATCAAACAAATAAAATCACACAAAACATGGGTTGCCTCCCAAGAAGCGCTTTTCTTTATTTACGAGTCTTGTAGCTAGACTCAAGGTCATGGGTTACTACGTGATTTCATCATTGGTTTCACTCTCTAGGTCGTCTTCTAAACCAGTTTTGTATTCCGGACCTAGTTGCAAGCATTCTTTGTAGAAACCAAGCATCCTATTTCTAACATACTCTACTCCTCTACGTCTATCTTCCTCATTCCTATAATAAGCCGCTTGCTTATGTTCCTTTCCGAAATTAGAGAGAAGGCGGTATTGTTCGATCTTGTAGGGCATTTGATAAGCAACCTCATCATTCTCTTTCTTGAACCTAACTATCCCTAAAGTCGGATCATAACTCATCCTAGTAGCTTCAACAAATGGTTTTCCGAATACTATTTGGCTTAGGCAAGCATCTATCACTGGACGAATGTCTTCCACTATCATAAAATCGATTTCATAGGTGAGATTCCCTATAATCACATGTAATCCCTTAACTCTCCCTACAAAATTACTTATCAGATTCTTACCGGGCATCATCCTAAAATTGAGTTGCTTCTTCATCACCCAATTGTAATAAGTCCTAGTCATGATGTTCACGGGGGATCTAAGGTCGATGTAAGCTTTCCATATATGCATGTGCCCGATATTACATGGGATGTTAATGTTAGAGGGGTCTCCCATTTTGATAAGGGGGTCGCCAAAGATATGTGTTCTCTCGGGACTATCGAATAAATCCTTATGGTATTCCCGTTCTTCCTTGGTTGGCAACTTATCAAAGTATTCTTCTATAGGTTCTACCTCCTCTAATTCCTCATCCTTATTAACCTCAACTTCCCTACTCTCATCCTTACTATCGGCTTCTACTCTAACTTCATCCTTGTCACTCTCCTCTATCTCCTTATCTATCGGCTTAATGGTGACAACATTGACAAAGTGGACATGTTTGGATGATGAGGGGTCCTTAATTTGGATTCCACTATTGGTGTCCCTAGTGTCCTTCCTAGGTGTGATTAATGCTTGGTTGTTGAGGGCTTTCAACAAGTTGTCAATCTTGTTGGTCATCTCCGTTTGTTGTTGGTTGAATTCGGTTTCAAACCTAGCTATGCGGGCTTCTTGAGATGCCATGAACTTTGACATCAATCCTTCAAGATTGTTGGTACTACCATAGTTGTTAGAAGGATTGTTGTTGAAAGTACGGTTGAATGGTGGACCGTTTGGTTGGTAGCGATTAGGCGGATTAGAGGAATTGGGTTGATTTTGTTTCCACCTAAGGTTTGGGTGATTTTTCCAAGAGGGGTTGTATGAATCACCATAAGTGTTTGGCTCGGGCTTGAAAGTGTACCACTTATCTCCCGCTTCGTCGGTACGCGTGGATGCGTAGTCCGCAAAAGCTGTTCCGGGGAGCTCCACACAATCACGAGTGTCATGGGGACCACTACATAATTCGCATGAAGAAGTGATTTTGTTCACTTGACTTGAAGGCTTCGGAGCTTCGTAAGATTTCATGAGAAACTTGACTTGGTCCTCAAGTTCCATGATCCTACGGTCGGCAGTGCTAGAATTGTTCGAAGGCAAAGATATTGCCTTGACCGTTTTGTTCAAATCACGGGGATCATTCCAACTTTCGTTGTCATAGAGAGCAAGATCTTCTATGAGTTCCCATGATTGTTCCGCACTAAGATCACGTAGCTTACCACCGGCCGATTGGTCAATGGTTCGCCTCGTGGAGATGTCGATATGGTCATAAAAAATTTGGACTTGGAGCCAAAGATCTATGCCATGATGAGGGACTTTTTGGAGTAAGTCCTCGAAACAAATCTATGCTTCATAAAGAGATTCATTTTGACGTTGTTGGAACATCAAGATGTCATTTCTAAGCTTAGTAGTTCTCCCCGGTGGGAAAAATTGAGCAAGGAAACGAGTGGTGAGATCATCCCATGTGGTGATGGATCCCGCGGGTAAACGCTCAAGCCATTGACTAGCTTGATCCCGTAGAGAGAATTGGAATAGGCGTAAACGGGTAGTCTCTCTAGTTTCAACACCTAGGTCTATGGAGTCTACGATTTTGAGAAAGTTCTTAAGATGTTGGTTTGGATCTTCGGAACGAAGTCCATGGAATGCACATCCGCTTTGCACCAACCGGATGGTGTCGGATCGCAAGGGGGTCACATTGTCTCCGGTGAGCTCAATGGTGTTTTGGTAGCCTTGGTGGCTAGGTCGGGAATACTCTCCTAAGGTTCGGGGCCTAAGGGGTTCTAATGGTGGGTTTTGTTGTGGTGAGATGACGGGTTCAAAGATGTTACCACCTTCCATGATGTCGGATGGAAAAGAGTTACGAACAAAGGCACGAAGAAATAAGATAGATGATGAGGCGAAAAATGATCCGTTTTTAGGGGGTCATTTAAGCCCGAATCCGACTTTATTTGATCAAATATTGCCCTAAATCGTTCCTTTTGTGATTTTAGGTGTTTGGAGAGTGAATTCTGGAAAAGAGGCTATTTTGACGTTTTTGGAGCATAAAGTGAAGAAAACGACAAAGTACCAAAAATCCAAGCTGGAAATACAAGGTGACGGCGTCAAGGGTTTGCTCTTGACGGCGTCAGACAGGATGAATATTTTATCGTAGCTGGTGACGGCGTCAGATGGAGAGATGACGGCGTCAAAGTGGCCAAGATTAATTTACCGTAGGTGGTGACGGCGTCACATAGGCCGTCACAATTGGATCTAGGGCGTCCGAGGAAGTGTATGGCGGTGAGTTGACGGCGTCAGAATTTACTCTTGACGCCGTCAGGACGATTTTCCTATATATAGTTTTCTAGTTTTTTCATTAAAAAAGAGGAGAAGAGAAGTTTTGGTGAAACCCTAAAGACGATTTTGGTGCCTCTTTTACAGGTTTTTCAAGGGTTCCAAACCCTTGAGACCTTGCATTGTAATTGAGATAAGTATACTCTTAATTCAATCAATATGTCTATGTGTTGGTTGTTTATCTTTTGTTCTTATCTTAATTCTACTATGCTAGGCTAGATTTCCTTTGTGTTTGCTTAGATCTAATGAAACCTAGATGTTGATTATGTGTTAATTACTTGTCTATTCTTGTTCTTGGATGAATGATATTATATGTTAGGCTTAAGAAAACTGGCAGATCTCCAAATGGTAACATGCTTGAACGTCTTAAGAAACATGAACCGAGGCGTACTAGGTCTTTATTGGTTGTATTTAATGCATGAGCCACTGTTTACAATCCCTATAGTTGTGCTGGGTCATGGTGTAGGAGGAGATAAGAGCTCATAGAGTTGGGGAGTTATGTATGCCACCCCACGAATGGTATTAAGGAATACAATCCGTCATCCATACAAGTGTAACAAGTAATTGACATGTAAAAGATATCTAGGGAGTAATGAAGTCTAAGTAAACACAATTTCTCCAAATACTGCTCACAACCTTAGTTTAATATTAGCTTAATTTCATTTTCATTAGTTTAATTAGTTATAAAGTAGTTTTTGGGTTAGTTGAATAACAACTAATTCCGCCCACTCTTTCAAAACCCAAGATTTTACTTGCTTTCATTAAAATATAAAAACACAAAAATAATCATCTTTCATCTTTAGAGCTATTAATTAGGCTTTCTAATCCTAGCGACACTATTCCTAAGCTGAACGATCAATCCCCCGGTACTTGTCACTATACTATACTACAACGATCAGGTACACTGCCTGGTGGGGGTTGTAAGCCTCGCGAGATCCCTCGAGAGGTAAAGCAAGGTGCGATTCCCACGCATCAATAGACTAAAGAAGACCTAAAAATAAAAAATAAAATCTTACTAGAAAGGAATCTAGCAAGTAGACCTAATAAAAATAAATCCTAACCTAGACAATAACTATTCCCCGGGCTGCGGCGCCAAAAACTTGATGCGTGGGAATCGCAACAGGCTTTACCTATCGAGGGATCTCGAGAAGCTTACAACCCCCACCAGGCAGTGTACCTGATCGTTGTAGTATAGTATAGTGACAAGTACCGGGGGATTGATCGTTCAGCTTAGGAATAGTGTCGCTAGGATTAGAAAGCCTAATTACTAGTTCTAAAGGTGAGGGATGATTATTTTTGTATTTTTATATTTTTTTAGAAAGCAAGTAAAAATCTCGGGTTTTGGAAGAGTGGGCGGAATTAGTTGCTATTCAACTAACCCAATACTAAGATGCAATCAAAATAAAATACTAAAAATGAAAATAAACTAATTTATACTAAGGTTGTGAGCAGTAATTGGAGAAAATGTGTTTACTTAGATTTCACTACTCCCTAGATATCTTTTACACGTTAATTACTTGTTATAATTGTATGGATGACGGATTGTATTCCTTAATACCATTCATGGGGTGGCATACATAACTCCCCAATTCTATGAGCTCTTATCTCCTCCTACACCATGCCTAGCACAACTATAGGGATTGTAAACAGTGGCTCATGCATTAAATACAACCAATAAAGACCTAGTACGCCTCGGTTCATGTTTCTTAAGACGTTCAAGCATGTTACCATTTGGAGATCTGCCAGTTTTCTTAAGCCTAACATATAAATCAATCATCCAAGACAAGAATAAACAAGCAATCAACACATAATCAATATCTAGGTTTCATTAGATCTAAGCAAACACAAAAGAGATCTAGCCTAGCATGATAGAATTAAGACAAGAACAAGATATAGACAACCAACACATAGACATATTGATTGAATTAGAAGAACACTTATCTCAATTACAATGCAAGGTATCAAGGGTTTGGAACCCTTGAAAAACCTGTAAAAGTTGCACCAAAATCGTCTTTAGGGTTTCTCCAAAACTTCTCTCCTTTAATGTGAAAAACTAGAAAACTATATATAGGAAAATAGGGATGACGGCGTCAAGAACAAAGGTGTGACGCCGTCATCTCGCCGCCAAATACTTCCTCGGACGGCCTTGATCTACTTCTGACGCCGTCAAGGCCTAGGCCGTCACACAAATTACTCTTAACACCCTGTGTGTGACGCCGTCATCAACTACGGATTTTAATTCTTGAGGTTTGACGCCGTCAGGAAATTACTCTTGACGCCGTCACCTACTGTTCCCAGCATGGAAAATTGAGACTTTGTCGTTTTCTTCACTTTTATGCTCCAAAAACGTCCAAAATGGCTTCTTTTCCAGAATTCACTCTCCAAGTACCTAAAATCACAAAAGGAACGATTTAGGGCAATATTTGATCAAATAAATTCGGATTTGGGCTTAAATGACCCCCTAAAAACGGATCATTTTTCGCCTCATCAAGCTCATACTTCTTCAGTAGGTTCCTGAGGTATTTCTCTTGGCAAATGGATATTCCTTTTTCAGTTTGTTTAATTTGTAGTCCAAGAAAGTATGTGAGTTCACCCATCATGCTCATTTCAAACTTTGTGGTCATAAGTTTTTCAAATTGTTTGCAAAGTTTGTAACTTGTTGAGCCAAAGATGATGTCATCAACATATACTTGGACAAGAATGACATCATCCTTTGTTCTGTAGATGAACAGTGTGTTGTCAATTCTTCCTCTGACAAACTTGTTTTGGATCAGGAAGGCTGAAAGAGTTTCATACCATGCCCTGGGTGCTTGTTTCAGTCCATAGAGGGCTTTGTTCAGCTTGTAGACATGGTTAGGGTATTCACTACTTTCGAAACCAGGAGGTGGTTGCACATAAACATCTTCTTTGATGTTACCATTCAGGAATGCACTTTTAACATCCATTTGGTAAACTTTAAAGTTCATGTAAGTTGCATAGGCAAGGAAGATCCTGATGGCTTCCATTCTAGCAACAGGTGCAAAGGTTTCCTCATAGTCTATACCTTCCTGTTGATTATATCCTTTGGCAACCAGTCTTGCTTTGTTTTTTATGACTGTGCCATTCTCATCAGTCTTGTTCTTAAAGACCCATTTCATACCAATGATTAAAACACCCTGGGGGCATTCAACAAGGGTCATGACATCATTTCTGTCAAATTGTTCCAATTCATCTCTCATGGCCTGAACCCAACTTTCATAAGTCAGGGCTTCTTTGACATTTTTAGGCTCAATTTCTAAGAGATAGTCAGCATAAAGACATATATTGGCAGTGGCAGCCTTGAGTTTTGCAGCCTTGCTTCTTGTGAGCATGCCTTCAGTGGGTTCACCAATGATGTTCACAAGCTCAATGATTTTGGATCTAGTCCAGCTATCCTGGGGTTTGGGATAGGAATTTGAGCTTGTAGGAGCCTGATTAGGTTCAGACTCAGGAACATGAGGTAAATCATCAATATGTACTTCAGTGACAACTGTAGGAACAATTTGTTCTGAGGTTTTCTGAACATTTTGTTCAGTGGTGTCAGTCTCATTTGAGACAGGCTGAGTTTCTATGAACTCACTGATAGGTAGTTGGGGTAGGTTGTGAGGGATGATGTAATAGGAGACATCAGCATCAGCTTGGTATTGGGTTGAGGGATTGTTCTCAGGATGATACTCATCAGGAGGGTATCTTGATGAGTCATCAATACCAATCTCTTCTACTGAGGAATTTGAGAACCTGATGGATTCAGTGCTCTCATCAACAGTAATGTGATAAGTTTCCTCAGTTTGTTGTCTCCTTGTGTTGAACACCCTGAAGGCTTTAGAGACCAGGGAATATCCCAGGAAGTATCCATCATCAGCTTTGGCATCAAATTTACCTAAGTGATCCTTGTGATTATGAATAAACACAGGACACCCAAATACATGAAAATAGCTGATGTCAGGAATCCTTCCTTTGAATATCTCATAAGGTGTCTTATTATGCCTTTTCACAATGATTGACCTGTTTTGAGTGTAGCAGGCTGTTTTAACTGCCTCAGTCCAAAAATGTTTTGAGAGGACTAAGCCATTCAGCATTGTTCTTGTTGCCTCAATGAGTGTTCTATTTCTCCTTTCAGCTACTCCATTTTGTTCAGGAGTATAGGGAGAAGTGAAATTTTGAGAAATTCCTTTCTCATCACAAAAACACTCAAGGTCTTGGTTTTTGAATTCAGTGCCATTGTCAGTCCTGATCTGTTTAACTTTGACATCATTTTGATTTTCAATGTTCCTGACAAATGACATGATTGTTTCAGCTGCCCGACTCTTTTTGGTCAGGAAGTAAACCCAAGTATATCTTGAGTATTCATCCACTATGACCAGAGTATACTTCTCATGGTGAATGGACATTGGACTGACAGGTCCAAAAAGGACCATATGAAGAAGATGTAGGCAGCTTTTGATGGAAAAGGTTTGTTTGGTTTTGAATGATGCCCTGTGGTGTTTTCCTTTTTCACAAGCAGAACAAGGCTTGTCTTTGGTATACACCAGGGATGGAAGGCCCAGAACTTTGTTCTGTTTGGCCAGGTTGTTGATGCTTTTGAAATTGAGATGAGAGAGTCTCTTATGCCATAGCCAGTTGATTGTCTCACTTGCCTTTGAGAATAGGCAAGTCCCATTTTGAGTCAGGGATGACATGTCAAGGACATATACATCATCCCTCATGGGGGCAATCAACACAACTTCCTTATTGGCATTAAAGATGGTCCCTCTCTTGTCATCAAACTGAACTATGTATTTGGCTTCACATAGTTGGGAAACACTTATCAGGTTGTACTTCAGACCATTAACATAAGCTATTCTTGTAAAAACTATACCATTGCAGTTTACTGAACCATAACCCTCAGTGGGAGCTGATGAGTTATCACCAAATACTACTTTGGGTCCTGGTTCTTCTACATATTTGTGCAGAAAACTTTTCACACCAATCATACTTCTGGAGCATCCACTGTCTAGATGCCAGGTAGGATCCTTGATGTATTTCTGCACAAACAGTATACTGGGTTAGTTTTGCTTGTTGACCCACCTTCTAGTGGGCTTAGTCCTCAGGGACTTTTTGAACTCAGTTAGTGAATCATGGTCTGAAGTTGTGTGACCTGAGCTTCCACATGTTTTACATTTTGTGGATGTTGATGCCTCAGGTGACTAAGAAGTGTTGGTTTGGTTTTTCCTTCTGGACTGAATCACTTTGTCATGCCCCCTGGTTTCATGGGAGGGATCTCCACAGATGTCACAGCATTCTTTCATCATACAATCATCAGGAAGATGATCATTGAAACCACAGTGAGGACATGGTGAGAAGGGCTTAGCCTTCAGTCTTTGTTTGGAAGGTGTGGCATACTGATAGCCTTGGGTTTTGTATAGACCCCTTGCCTTTAAAGAGGCAGTGTGGGGGATGTGATCACAAGTTCTGTGGTCCTCTTGTTTGCATATCATACAAAATAGGACTCTATAGCATTTATCAGTGCTGTGATTTAGATAATTGCACAGTTCACATCTCCCTGAGGGTCTAGGTGTGGTTTTTGGTTTGGAAGAACCTGAGGATACTGAGGGCTTTGTAGATTTAGAGTCAGAGTTTTTCTCAGTAGACTCAATTTTCTCACTCAGCATCCTGACAAGTTCAGCAAGCTGATCAACCTTTGAATCAGTGCTTTCAGGCTTCACTTCAGTAGTTACTGAAGGTTTTTGGTGTTCAGTGGGTGCAGGAGTAGGTCTTTTCAGTATAGTCCTTCCTAACCCTGATTTCTCTTTAGGAGAATGTGGTTGAAAGACTAATGGTGCAAGGTCAGAATTGGGTTCTGCTCCCTGAAGTTGTTTCAGTGGAGGGAGTGGTGAATCAGACTTAGACTCAGTGATGGACTCAGTAGGACTAAGTTCATCAGTGACTCCTAGCAGCTCCTTGATAGCCTGACTTTCAGGCTCCAGGATTCTTCCAGTGTTAAAATTTGGCAATTTACTATCAGGATTGTTTCTTTCAATCCAATCACTGGGTTTGGGAGCTAGTTCTTTGCTAGAGAGTATGTTGGTTAATAGAAAAGTTGTGGAATGGCTACTCTCCCCAGAAACTTCAGTGAGTTGATCATCACCCAGACCAGCCTTATTGGGGCTGGGTGAGAGACTCAGTGTTTCATAAAATTTGGGGTTTTTCTGAGTCCACTTCCAAATAATTTCCTTTTCTTTCTTAAGTTCTTCCTGAAGAGCTTGATTTTGTTTAACAAGTTCAGAGTTTTGAATTTGAAGTGTGACACTTTCAAGCTTGGCTTGTTTTAAGGCAAGTAATTCATCTCTACAATGATTTAATTCAAAACTAAGTTTGTTAAATTTTGAAAACAAATTAAGTCTTTGCTCTTCAACATACTTAAGATCAACATTAATATAGTCTAAGTAAGATTTCCAATCATCATTATCATCCATAGAAAGTAAAAGATTTACCTTCCTCATTGAAATGTTGACCAATTCACCATTTCTTGCATGACTCTTCCCCACAACAAGTTTGTTGTCTTCTGACAGAGCCATCAGGGCACTGATGTGAACTTCATCATCATCAGAGGACACTTCAACCTCATCCCAGTCATATGTTTCAACAACAAGCCCTTTGTTTTTGGCTTGAGTAGGCTTTGGAGCCTGAGGAGGCTGAGGGACTGTTGAGGATGATTCAAGAAGGGCAAGCTTAGCTTTTGCCTTTCTGTACTTTGCTTCAAAGTCAATTTGAGGGACTTTTTCAAATCTTTGACTAGACTGAAGCATTTTTGGTTGAAATTTGTTGGGGCCTGAAAAAGAGTTATTTCCTGAAAATTTGAAAGATGGTTCTGAGGTTGTTTTTGAAAAACAATCTTTAGCAAAATGCCCCATTTTGCCACATTTAAAGCATTCAGTGTTGTCATTTGCTTTAGAAGGAAATTTGTTTTTCTTAAAAAACCTTTTTGAATTAGCAAGGAGTGCTCTTTCATGAAATTCAATTTGAAGATCATTAAGATACTCCTCACTGGTTCTTTGGTCAACCTCATCATCAGATCCATCCTGAAAATCCTGCACAACACCTTTTGAATAGAAAGCAGTTGATATGGGTGTAATTGTCAAGGCCTTTTTGGTCTCCTGAGCTTTACCAGAGTATCTCCTGGTGATAAGATTGTCTTCATAGACAAACTTCCCATAGATGGCAGGGAGCTCAAGGTTCTGAATGTGGTTTGCATTTCTCAATCCCTGAGAGAAGTTTAACCACTTCTCAGGGAGACTGTTGACAAAACCAACATTGATTTCATGTTTTGACAGTATAACACCATCATTGGTCAGCTCATTCAGGAGGGTCTTATACTGAGTATAAGTCTCAGAGAGACTTTCAGAATCCTTGGCCCTGAAGGTATTGAATTCAAGCTTCAGGTCCATGATTCTATTCTCTTTGGTATCAGAAGGCCCTTCATAGCTATGAACCAGGTCAGTCCATGTCTGCTGGGCAGTGGGACAGTTGATCACTGATTCCATTATATCATCAGGAAGGCATGATATAATGATGCTTTTCAGGCGCTGGTCTTGATTGACCACCCTCCTTTCATCTGGGGTCCACTGAGCTTTAGGTTTGATTAAACCTTGGGCAGTTGTTGGGACATATGGACCCTCATTAATCAATTTGATGTAATAAGGTTCCATCCCAGTTAAGTAGCAAATCATTCGCTTTTTCCACTTGTTAAATTTGCCATCTTCAAGTCGAGGGGCAGTAGCTGAATAACTTCCACCCTTTTATCAACAAGTTGGGGAACATCTATGTCAGTCATAGTGGGATCTTGATTTTAAAAACTTGAGCACTCTTAAGTTTTGAAAACAGGTTTAAGTTTTATAAATCAGAGGCTCTGATACCACTTGTTGGTCCCTTTTACTTTGTTATCAGTAACTAAAAAGCTAAAGTAACCAAGTTATATGACTTGAACACAAATGTAAGAAAATGATTAACAATAAAGTAACGTAAAAATAAGAGACAATATTTTCCAACGTTTAATTCTTTATTAGAAGTTAATCAAAAGAATCGTACCCAAGTGTTTGCGTAATAACACTTGGGGTTGAAATGACAAGTATTGTATGGACTCCTCACTAAACTCAAACTATGTTGAGTGACAACTTAAATTACCCACTGAGCTATCTCAAGGGCTTGCGTTGTTCTTTGGAGGAGTAAAGTGGTTTGTGAATGCTTTGCATTAATTGCACAAACTTGTCAACTTTTACTCCTCACATTTGCTTCCTATTTATACACAAGCATAGAACAACTAAATATACATTGGACCTAAAGCTTCTTTAACAATATCTTGAAAGATATTATTCTTCTGGCAAGGAACCTTCATTGAGTTAGATCCAAAAGGCACTTTCTGATGACAGACTGGTTTTAACCATTTGGGGAAAGTTTGACATTAAAGTGATAAAGCACTTTAATAAAGCAGCTCAGACTTTCCCGCCCAGTCCCACCAAAACTTCAGTCTTCATGTCATCAGTCTTCAGTACGATTAAGTTGTTGAGGAGTCATGGGGTTCAGTGAGTTATTGTCATCCTCACTGAACCCATCACCTTCTTCTTGGCTTAGATCACACTTCACTGAGTTCCGCCTCACTGAATGGAGAACCTTTCTTCTTAGGCTCGGTCTTAGCATCCTGAAGGTGACTCACTGAGTTACTGTTCACTCAGTGACTTGTTTACACTTAGGGGATTTTACGTTCAAATCCTTGTTAGAAGATTTGGGGAATTCAGTGACCCAACACTTGGGCTCACGAAGCCCAAAGCCCAACTAAACTAACCGGGCATGTGATAAGGATCTTCTATTTACGGAATAGATATCCTTACCCCGATAATTACATATAGAACCTGATCGGGTGAACCCGACTAACACCCCTACCTAAGAGAGTAAGAGACTAGTTGTTTGATGACCGCCATCTCACGATTTTATCCACTTACATTTCTAGTTGTAATGGAGTTGGATAAACTTGTTACTTCCTCCGTCCCAACTTATAGTACCGTTGATCATATTGCACAAAATCTAAGTAAAGTCGAGACCATCACACTGTACATCAATAAGATGTCTTGAGTCTTGACTTTTGAAAATCATTTCTATTGGTTGAAATATGTAAGTTGACATTTATTCTTGGATAGGTCAAAATAGAAAGATTGACTTATAATTTGGAAAAAGGTAAATAAATGCATGGGAGGTGATTGTGCACCACTTTCTTATTTTGGTTAACTTTGAATTGGTTTCCGATTTTTTTTGGCTGATGTTTGACACCATGCACTTTTTCTTAAATTTGTACTGTTTCATTAATTATTGACCATATACCTTCACTTTAATTAGTTGCATATTTAGAACATAGACACAAAGTGTCTCGGAGGCTTTCAGTACTTTACAAAAAGTATCTCGCCAATTTTCATATTTTTCTGTGCACTTCACCAACTTTTCATTTTGACGATAATATACTCCCCGCCAAGACAACATAGTTAGTCGGTTACATTTGGGTGCATTTTTCTACTAAATTTACTCTAGTTTTTATTAGTAATAAATTGAGGATTGCTTTAGACAACTGTTTTTATAGAATGTGAGTTTATGCAGAAAAGCCTGGATTCAACGATGGTCTCAGTGACCAGCTTAATGAAACAAGTGGAATGTAGCGAGAGAGCTGCAGCACAAGCAAAAGAAGAAGCGGCTATGAGTGGCTTGCATATTCTTGCAAAGGTAGACGAACTTAAAAAGAAGCAGCAGCTTGCAAAGGAAACAAATGATAAGGTTGTAGTTTATTTGGCATAAAGAATATATGAATATGAAGGATGTAAATGTATGTATGTTCTCTAGTTTTCATTATAAGTGTACAATTGATATACCCGTGATTTGAATAATATGTAGCATGCTGGAGAAGTAACGGCACGCAAAGCGGTTTTAGCTACTGAAGTGAAGGAACTCCAATCTCGTGTTTCGGGTGTGTTGAATGAAGGGTTTACAGCCCTTGGAGTCCTCAATCAGGTAATATACTAAATATATTTTAGATAATTCTAACATTGAGGTTGTTGGGTGATAATTATGATCAAAACTTTTCTCATTTAGATGTGTAGAGATTTGGAGAAGAGATTGACATCAGCGCTGGAAGAAAAGAAGGTAGCAGACAAAGAAAAGGTAGAAAGAGAATTTTTGGCTCGGGAAACACTTGCATATGAAGAAAGCCAATTGGAAAAGTTTGTAAAAGAATCCGAGAGACTGAAGCAAGAAGAAGTGAATAATTCCAAGGTAGTATCTTAATAACAAAATGGCTGTCTAATTAGAGCGATGATTGGGGTGCCTAATTTGTGGACCTAAAAACATGTCTAAACTGAGGTGTCATCCCCTGATTGGTGACATCAGGGGGACCCACTTCTTTATATTTTGTCTTTCATCATCTTCACCCTCTATTTTTCCACTTGTCTTCATCCTCTTGTTAGGCCTCTTTTTAGTCCTACCAATTAGGTCCATGAATCATTTTTCGTCTAATTAATGTCATCAAATATGATCCACATTATTTATTTAATTTTCATTTCTTGTTACAGTTGCAGCAGTTTCTTGTAGATTGTGGTCACGCTATTGATATATTGAAGTAAGTTGTATTACATTGGTTGATTAGGAAGTTTTAACTCTTAGGATCTTGCCAACATTAACTTAATTTATGCAGTGAAGACATATCTAGGAAGTGTCGGGATGTTTGCTTGCTGAAAGATTCGCTTAACCAAGCAGTCTTGTCGTGTAGCCAATCATCATCCATGCTAGTCTCTTCAACCTCATCGTTAACCAATGATATCTCAAATGAGCCAGCTAAATCCCATGTGAACCATATAGTTTTAGAAACAAGCTTAGGTTTTGGGCTAGATGATGACCATGTCCAAGGTACTACTAAGGAACCAATGAGAAGAGAAGAAAGAGTGACTTTAAAACCCCCTATCTTCTTTATACGGCGTGAACTATCATCAAAGACACCAAACATCGATTTGAAGAAGCAGGTAAACAAGAATCTAGCAGTTGGGGCTGACTTAAATAGTTCACCTTCGGTCTCAGATATATTCACTCAAGCGGGACACGCAAAGTCAACTGGGGGGTCGGTTGCTTTTGGTCAAACTTATGACCAGGAGGTAGCATCCCAATCAATTAAAAGCTCTAGTAAACGTTTTCAAGAAATTTCAACAGGAAGAAACAAGAAAGGGATAGGATGGAAGAAAGGGAAAGGAACCAAGAAAGGGAAAGTAATGTCGAGGTCGTCAACGCCGACGACGACAATGATCTTACCTCCAAAAATAATCTTTGGTGCAGAAGATGATCTTGGTCCTGTTGATGATATTTGTCCTATTAATTATTCTGATATTGATGAATATGGGTATGATGGGTATGATATGTAGCAAGCGTTTAAGAGCGTTTTGAAGTAAGTAGCAACTATCGGTTAGTGACGTTTTGTACAACTATCGGTTAGCGACGTTTTGTACAAAATGTCTGTATGGAAATAAGCAACTAGCATTTCCAGTTTTTCTAATTGCTACTTCTAGTAGCATTTACGAGCAACTATAGTGTGTTTTCTCTTACTAATTATGACTATATGACTATATAGTTATGTTACGGAACGCTTTATCAAAATAGAAACATCTACTGGCTTTCTGCTATCATTTACTGTTACTACTTCGTCAACGGCTATCTTCGTCAAACATACGTTGTATGTTAGGATGATACAATCTTATACTGTATGTTAGGATGATAAAATCTTAGGGTGAGGGGAGTGCATCACTCACTCCTCTCCCCTTCACTCACTCACAACCAATCCCCTTGCGTCACATCATCTCTCACTTTTTCCTTCACTCACTTCATTTTTGGAGGCGGCACCTTCACTCACTCTTCACTCACTTTTTTTTTCTTTATTTCTTTATTTCTTTTTTTCTTTTTTTTTAAATTATATTAAAAAATGTATTTGAAAACAAGTCTTTGGTCTTTTTTTTTTTCTTTACAACAACCTCTTCGACATCTTCCTCCTCTTCGAAATCTACATTTGGTTGTGTCTCGGGTACCACATCAACATTGTCGAAATCTTCATCTTCATCGGTATCAAATGGAATGGGTAACGGTTCACTAACCCGTTCACGCCTTTTTTCTTGGGAATAACGCGGCGCATACGGGTTGAAGTTAGGATTTGGCGGTGGAGATTGTTGAGTATAGTTCGACTCAAACGGGTCGAAGTTTGTGGGAATTTGCGGGAGGGGTTGTTGTTGGGAGAAAAAAATTTGTGGAGATTGAGGATACATTTGGGGGTGATAAGGTTGTGCTAGAGACGATGGTTCGGGACCGGGTTGTGATTGAATCCGAGGACGAATTGCGCCTCTCGATCCACCTCTCGATCCGCCTCTCGATCCACCTTTTCTTGGATCTCTATTTTTACCACGTTCCATATTTTTTTTTTTGCTTTCGAATTGCAGCAGTGAAGAAGTATTGCTTTCGAATTGCAGCAGTGAGATTGTGTTTTTTTTTTATTGCTTTCGAATTGCAGCAAGAGGGAAAGAAGTATTGTTTTTTTTTTGGTGCTATTTCCCTTTGGTTCTGCTGGTATATAAAAAAAAAAAAAAAATAGCCGTTTTTTTTTTTTTTTTTTGCTACGTACACCTCCAACGTCTCTTTTCTTCCAACGTCTCTTTTCTTTCCTCTCCCCGCATTCGTGATATTTCCCCGATTTTCACCTCCCCGTGCGGGGTTCCCCGCGAGGCGGCGGTGTTCCCGTGCGGGGTTCCACCTTCCTCGCATTCTCCCCGCACCCACTCCCTCTCCTCTTATGCTGATAGGAGATGAAAACTGATGAGGACAGATCGATAAGATAATTAGCAAGAAGCATAGGAAGATATCAACTTGCTTCACAGAAACAACGTATAGTACTAGTCAAAATGTTCAAGTGTATTTGTAGTTTATGTTTTACACCTTTTGTAGTGCAAAACTGCAAAATGCAACGGCGGTGATTTTTGTAAACCCGCAACAACATGCGGTGTCGAGCGGTGATCATATTACTCATTAGTGAACATCGCAAGTTGGCTCGAAATGCTATTCATTTTAGCTTCATTTTTAGTACTCATCACGTCATTATATGTCGGTATGTATAACTCACTTGAAGTCAAAAATTATTAGTTAAAATTGCAAATGATGTTTTCAAGGCAGCAATTGCCTGGTGACGTGCAGTACGCCTGAATGCCTACGTAGTTGACACCATAAACAAATGTTAACATGTCCATTTTTACCACAAAATAGAAAGAAGAGTGTCATAAACTTTACGCAAAATAAAGAGAGGATGAGGAATGATAAACCGCTCAAAATTGTTTTACACAACTTATATGGGAGAAGCTTTTTCAATATAAAATTATAAATGTGATACACAAAACGTGACATAAAGTTTACACATTTACCTTTCATCACTCTCTTTCTCCAATTTTATCGTCGATTTTCAATTATTTTGTAGCTTTGTTTATTGTGATTCTTTTTTTTCATCCTACATTCATACACATGTTAATACAAAAATATTGTCATTAAAAAAAAAAAGTGTCATTAAAATTTTCATGTTGTTCTCCTACACTTAAAAGATATATGTAGAAGTCGAATAGGTATAAAAAAAAAAAAAAAAAAAAAAAAATCCTATTTATATTTATATTGATACAAAAATATGAGAATATACTTTTTGCATGTTCAAAACACATTAAGCTAACGCTTACAAAACATTTATAAAAAAGTGTCACTTAAATCTCTATCGCAATAAGTCTAGTTTTGTGCGTTGCTTGCTCCTTTCACTTTGAAATTTATGAGAATCTAATACCTTTCATAAGCTTTAACCACACATTGTAGCATCCACCCCTCTTAATTAACATTATGAAATGCTCTTTCCGTCTTAAAATAAGTATACCTATACTGTAAACATATAACTTAAAAAAAAAATACATAATTATTATTACTTAAATTTTGAATTGAAAAAAAAACAAAAAAACAAAAAAACAAAAACATTTTGATAATAATTAGTTAATTACTGCAACAACCCATGCAGTTTGGCCAATGCCGATCGGCATCCGCAAAACCACTTGATCGGCATCAAAGTCAAGGCAAAGAAATCGGTATACATTACCGAATCGGCATGCTTGTTGCTTTTCAACAGGTAAAATAATAAAATTATGTGAGGCATGGTGAATCATGGTTGTCACTAAAAAATAAAGGTGGGGTATGATGAATTATGAAATGTGTATTTTATTGGTTAATTTTGCATGATGATGAATTATGGTGTAGCATGGTCACCCTTGTAGCTTTTATATAAGAGTTTGTCTAATCAAAATGCCCTTAAAACATTAATTTAGATGATTAAATAAAAATCATTAAGAGGGGAGGGAGTGGAGTCGGTGTTTGTCGGCAAAAGGTCGGTGAAGCTCGGCAACACCGCCGCCACCACTCGGTGAAAATCGGCAAAAAAAAAATTCGGTAACTTTTACCGAATGGTTTGTGTGGAAAGCAAGGACCAACGGTCGAATTTTTTGAACGAAAAACTAAACAAAATCCCTTTTTTAACTATATATACATACACCATTTTCTTCTTCCCAAATCAACCATTTCACATCTTCTTCCCAAAACAACTACATACATATAATTTTCTTCCAAATCAACTATGGATTCAAGAAAGTCAAAAAACCCGATCCCAACCAAACAAACCCGATCCCAACCTAGTCGATTGGTTTATCCGCAATCACAAAATTTTCTTCCAAATCAATTTTCTCAACCATCCCCAAATCAATTTTCTCAAGCATCTCAAACATCCCCAAATCAATTTTCTCAACCATCCCCGAATCAATTTTCTCAACCATCCCCGAATCAATATTATGTGCCACACCCCGCGTCTCCACATCTATTGTTTATGGGCAATCCTCCGATGAATCCACAACTCTACAACATGTCAAGGTCGATGGATTTGGACGAACTTGGTATTTTTAACAATCGTGAAGATGATGAGGTCATACCCGAGACACAAGAACCAAAATCGTTTGGTATATTTTCTTTCCTTTAATAATTTGTCTCGTTTTTTTTTTTTTTTTTTTTTTTTTTTTATGGATCGTTTAATAATTTTTTTTTTTATGGATCGTTTTTTTTTTTTTTTTTTTTTATGGATCGTTTAATAATTTTTTTTTTATGGATCGTTTTTTTTTTTTTTTTTTTTTATGGATCGTTTAATATTAGAAATGGAAGATGAAGACGACAACGAAGAAGTTCAAGAAGTGGATGCAAGAGGCAAGAAAAAGTTTGGTACAAAAAAGCCGCGAGAAACTTGGACGGAAGAGCACTTGAAAGTCGTTCTTGACGACAAGCGGGAAATTGCGAAGAAGAACGGATGGAAAATTTGGTTTTAGATTGTATTTGCGAATAAGAACGTATGAAATGTGTGTTTTAATTTTATGTAGTTTTAATTTTATGTAGTTTTTTTTTTTTAAGTATTGTGTAATGTTTTTTTTTTGTTATTAATAAAATGTTATGTTTTAATTTTATATATTTTTTGTTGGATTATATGTATTAAAAAAATATGATGTGGAAAATGTGGATTTGGTAAACTTTGGCAACACCGCCGCCACCATTTTGGTAAAGTTTGGTAAACTTTGGTAAACTTTGAGTTGGAAGGTTGTGATTGGTAGATGATGATGTGGCAATTAGGCAAAGTTTGGCAATTAGGTGACCACTCCCTCCCCCCTAAGTTTATTAAAATAGAAATTACAACTAATAAAGGTAAATTATGAGCTCAATTAATATGTTATTATTATTATTTATTTATTAATAAAAAGAAAATGTTTAGGATGAATAACCGATGCCGTGAGGCTTTTACACAAATAATAGTAGTAATTGAGAAAACCAAATTTATTACGAAGCAGAAAATCACAAATAATGTCAAGCGGAGAAGATACGAAAACAAAGCTTCTTGTACCCCTCTTGTGTCTGGTCGGCGCCGGAAGTAATGTCATTTAACTACTACATTAATTTTATATAAATATAAATTATTATTGAGTTTAAAAAACCTTCTAATCGAATAATTAACTAACTAACAGTTGTTTGTACGGCGGCGGCGGCGATTAACAAGTGGAAAAGTGTACGGAAATCGGAGCAAAGGCATCAACTCTACCGCCAATTGTTGGAAAACCCCGATAAACCTCTTGATGATTAGGAATGTGATTTAGGGGCTGTTTGGGTTTTAACTTATTAGCTCATCCAAACACCCCTTAATGTACTTATATGCTCTTAGGTATTATTCTTTTTATAATTCAAGTATGCGTTGCTATTTTGTAGATGTGCCAAATGTGTGGTTTGTTAGGTTCAGTTCAAAACGGGTAGTTTTTTAAACGTGTCGGATTGGTGAAAGCATTTTTTGCTTTAAATGTTAATATTTCTCTAACAACAATAAGCGTGTAAAATGTGATTACAGAAGTTATATAATTACTAGAATGGTACCCGCGCAATGCGGCGGCGGGTACCCGTGACTATATTTTGTGTTATTCGGTTACACATTTAGTTGTCTTTATGCTTTATAAGTAGAGATGGTAGAGATGATTAAGCCAAATAATTTTAGTTTGAACAACCAACCTACTTCCTAACAAACTTGCTTCCTAAAAAACTTTCTAATCAACTTGCTTCTTAACCAACTTCCTAACCAATTAATTTTGAAATCCTTCCATAATAAGCAAGTAAAAGTCTGAATATTAAGCCTTTCTAATTATAGAATATTCCCAAATGCATTATATAGTAGTATAGAAGTATAGATATTAAGCTAATAGTATTCTGCTTTTTTTATTAGAATGATTTAGGAGGTTTTATGTTAATTACCGGACGTCTTCTATTTAAGGTTCATGTTAGGCCATCATATGTAAAACATATCCTGAATTGACCATTCATAAGGAAATGGCAATTGGCCACCTAAACGTTTTTGTTATTTGGTTTTGCTTTTCCTTTTCAGACATTATCTTTTTCTCATGTTTTCTACACTTTTAACAGGCGGCAATTGGAAAAAATCAGTGTTAACAAACATGCAGATACAATCACCAAAATGGGCACAATATTGGCGACTGGGATCCTTGAGGGTGGAGGTAGAAACCTTGCTGTAAAGCTAGTTTCCAAGACAAAACGTGACAAGATGACTGCTGTTCTTGGTCTAGCTGTCTTCTCTCAATTTTGGTTTTGGCATCCACTCGTGTATTTTCTCGGCCTAGCTTTCTCTCCCACATTTCTAATTGGACTCAACTATGACATGAAAGTACCAGTCTACCTAAGTTCCAATTTGTGTCTAATGCCAAGCTGTCCCTTTTTGCCTACCCGTGTCCAACCACCATGCCCACCGCCTGTGGAATTTCCGACTGCTGTTTTGTCTACATTAGCACGTGCAAAGGCTAGAGCTTCTGATGCCGATAAGATGCAGGTGCATTTCTTTCTCAGCTGTCTCTTTTTTGTTCCACTATCTTCATCACTAGTAGAGATGGACCAGTCAGGCGCTTTTGACATGGGATTCGGTTGAATATATTACATGTACTAAGAAACGGGTCGATTGACCCACAAACATTTACTAGTCCATCAGAACAATTCTAAAAACAAACCTGCATCTAGTAAGGAACGTCAGGTAAATAAGATGGATTAGTTTCTTCGATATTACCACAGACCCAAGTTTTAAACGTTGTTACAATACTATATTAAAATCATTTAGCAAAATTCATAAAACAATTTAGGAGGTCAAATGCATTAAAGCACTTCGGGAGACTTTCTACCCGTTTGACCCGTTACCCTTTTTAACTATTTTATCTGATTCCACCATTTTGACCAGTTTGAGAATTGAGATACAACATAACCCAAATCGACTCACTAGCTTGAGAAACTGGTTTAATCTGTTGTATATAATTCAGGGGCTAAGATTCTCGAATTTGGTTATTTTTATGCATATGACTATATGAGAGGTTGATAGTCCAGCTGGGGAGGAGCAGAAGGCTGAGCCCGAACCAACTTTCGAGATTTTGACCAACCCTGCAAGAGTGGTTCCCGCTCAAGAGAAGTTAAGTTTCTAGAAGATAGTAGATACATTCCAGTGAAAGCAGCCGCTGCTTCTGGTTTCGTTCTCTTGAAAGACCTTCGCCCCAATGAACCAGAAGTTTTGGCTCTAACAGATGCACCCTCGTCAACAGCATCAGCTGCTACAGCACAACCAGGGTCTGCTGCAGCCATGGCTGTCGATGATGAGCCTCAGCCACCCCAACCCTTCAGTTACCACACATGATCTCATCAAGTCAATTTGCTTGATTTATTGAAAGATTTTGCCGTCGGTTTTGTACCGTAGTTTAGGTTGAGAGCTATGTACTATGCACGAGTTGAAGTTCAATGACTCCTGCTTTTGAGAGCTATAAAATAACGTTTGTGTGTTAAAATTTTGTAAATCGACTTCTTTGCGCATTAAAATTTCGTTTTTTCATCGAACTTCATTTTAGTAATGTATCAAAATTTTATTGTGCATCAATATAACAAGTTCTATGTGCCAACATTTTTTATCTTTGAGGTAAAATTTCAGAATTTTTAGAACTGTTTTTTATCAAACCAAATCATCATAACTGAAATCAATACAACAATATAATGGCTGGTGGCACATTGCATATATTCCTGGGCCAAAATCAGCTCATGGTAGACCAAGTTGCATACAACCGGTCGTACGAAACAAAATAATTTTAGTACGTCTAAATCCGAAGTCGATCTTGTAATTTCTACAAACCGTACATTTTAGGTTTCCGATATCGGGAAGAATTAGCTTGTTTCAATCCAGGCATGGAGATTGCTTCTTGTTGTTTTACCCTATTCTCTTTCTTCTTCGCCTTGCCTTTAATCTCCACTTGCTTTTGCTTCTTTCTCAAATTATCCGTTTCTTCTTCCATTGCAGATTTCTCATCTCTGTGCCTCTTTTTGTGCTCCAACAAGGACGTGTCCGAGTCCTTGATCGAATAGAACATTGGGCCATACTCTGCCAACCACTGCGGTTCAACTGAAGTGGCACATTGCATGTATTCCTTGTTAGTCAAAATCAGCTCATGATAGACTACATAATCAGGCGTGTAACCCATCCCATATATAGCCGAGGTCGGGTGCAAATGGCATGGCATCCCATTCCTACAATTTAAGTATTCCCCAATCCCACCTTTAAGTCTTGCAGCATTATGAAAAAAAGATGAACATATCGCTTTTCTGATGACATGCAATTTGGGCCCGCATGATGTGAGCGGGATCTCGAGCTTTTTCAATATGTCGAGTAACTGAGATCTCACTTTGCTAGCCTTCCGTAGACATTTCACTTGAAGAAAATGCTTGCTACACCAGTCACCACGGTATTCGTTGGCTTCCCACTGTCTGTAAATGTCGAGTAAAGTTAAATGATCGGATTCAGGAATGAAAAACTTTTCATGAGCAGCAGCGCTTTCTTCAGCCCGGTCACGCGGCCTGAAGAATACAGACGGAACAGAAAGCATCGATACGATTGTTAATACTTCATCGACACAACCAAACTCTTCTCCTGTTATCAGCATTTTTGCGAGTCCCGGGTCTATAGGGAACTTAATCATTTTCAATCCCATACGAGTCAGACTCCCTGTGTTGCTCAATGCCCCCAATACCCACAGTTGATACATGGAGTTAAGGATGTTTTCTTGAGGTGGTGGGTCCATGAACTCAAAATCCAACAGATTATCGACTTTAAACGATTTCAGCAGCAAAATAACATTCATGATATTACTTCTCTGAATTTCCGGGACAGGCTGCGGAAGCATTTCGTATCGGTATGCACTCTCCGTAAAAAGACGATAGCAAGTTCCTGGCCCAGTCCTACCTGACCGACCTGCCCGCTGGTCAGCCGCCGCCTGGCTGATTGGGAAAACCTGGAGAACATCCATACCCAGTCGGGGGTTATACACCTTCATTTTAACGTACCCCGTGTCAATTACATAATAAATTCCGTCCACTGTTAACGACGTTTCTGCAATATTGGTAGCCACAATGCATTTGCGGGACCCATCTTCGGCTTTTTGAAAAATTTTAGCTTGTAAGTTGGCTGGAAGTTGGGAGTAAATTGGGAGGATTAACATGTTGGTAACTTCTTTTCTTGTGGAAGAATTAACGAGCTGTTCCATACGTTCAGATAAAGCAAAACAAGTTGCTTCAATCTCTTCTTGACCCGTCATGAAGATTAGTATGTCACCCGGACCACTTGTGATGTGGATTGCCATTGCTTGTTTCACAGCAGCTTCGACATAATCTTGACAAGGGCTTTTTCTATACATTATTTGTACAGGGAAGGTTCTCCCGGGAATGTGAAAAATTGGAACACTCCCGAAGAAATTTGAGAACTTCTCCACATTGAGAGTGGCGGAAGTGACAACAAGCTTGAAGTCTCGACGCCTGGCAACTACCTTCTTAAGGATCCCGAATAGTACATCTGTGTTCACTGATCTTTCATGGGCTTCGTCCATTACAATGACACGATACTTGTCAAGATCTGGATATTCCAAAGTTTCACGAAGAAGCACACCTTCTGTCATGTACTTTATAACAGTATTATCTCCAGTAATGTCTTCAAAACGAATAGCATAACCGACCAAATCACCAAGTTTAGTTTCCATCTCTTCACTAACTCTTCTGGCAACACTCATTGCCGCTACACGCCTTGGTTGAGTGCAACCAACTATTCCATTTGCCGTATACCCGTCTTCATGTAAATACTGAGTCAATTGTGTTGTCTTTCCAGAACCAGTTTCGCCTACAACGACCACCACTTGATTCTCTCTTACCACCTTCAAAAATTCATCTCGCACAGAAAATACTGGGAGGTATTGACGTTGTTCTGATAGTGATTTAGACATTGCAAAATCGCTTACTGCTTCACTCTTTTTCATGTGTTGTGCAAATTGCGCATCTCCCTTGAAATCAACTTCACCATGCTCACCTACTAGTGATGTATCAGCATCAATATGCTCCGCCGAATTCTCAACACCAAGGATATTACCAAGCTTTGAACCAGCAAGTTCCGTTACCCGTTGACGTGATTTATCCATACTTTGTTTTTCATGTACTTGACGAACAAGGTTAGTAGAACTTTTTCTTGGTATTTTCGCCATATCAGATGTAGGATCCTTCAAAGGAGGGTCTGCTTGTTTTGTAAACACAATCCTCTCGTCGAAAAATTGAGGCTTTGGATCATGTAATAGAAGAGTAACCTTCTGTTCTTCTTCGTCATCGTGATCTATCTGCACTTGTGTACGTCTGGCAGCTCCGGATTTCAGAAGCTGCTGATCCTCCCATATAGCATTATCTGTCATTCGGGTGTGAACCGGTCTTGTTATCACTTGTGCTTCCTTCTTCTGGATACCAGTCGCCTCATACCCTACATCAGATGACGAGCTTTCAGCGCCAAATACAATGTCGCCTTCTTCTGCGTCACGATCAGAGTTGCATTCCATCTGTGAATTACTCACACTCTTAGTTACGTGGAGTTTTTCCTTTTCCGCGCCGGGTGTTGAACTTGAAGATTTACGTCCCTTTATTACGGGTGGTAATGGGGCCGGATCGAGCCACGGATGATATCCTTTACCCTTCCCGTAAAGGATATAATTAGCCGACCAAGTATGTGATTCGCTTCTTCTGTATCTCTTGTTTCCATACATTTTGTTTTCTTTTTCGTAACAAGCTCGGTGTCTTTTCAGCCCCTTTGTGTTGTGATCGTGTCTACGCGTTAATGCAATCCTTGAACTCCGATGCTTGGATGATGGATCATGCTTCATCGAGTCCATTAGCTCCGTTAGGGTTTGTTTGAGGTTGATCGAGAGGGATGCATATATATGTTTGGGAGTACGTTTATTTTTTTATATAGTCAATAAGTCGGTTCGGAATATATTTATGGTTTCCGCCCACGAATCAATAATAAAATTACATAAACCTGCCCAAAGAAATCAAAATAGCACCCTCTTTAATATAAAACCAACAGAAAATTTTTAAACTTTGATCTCGCTTAAAAACATAAAACTTATATACTGAGTAATGAATTTCGGTTAAAATACACACTTATAAGCGATGGTACAATCTATTTGGCATTTAAATACTTAATTAAAATTTGATACATAAACTTTCTTCGATCTCACTTACACTCAAAATATTATATACACAAACTTATATAATGAGAAATTTGTTAAACTTTGATTTCTTCAATCTCACGTATACACCCAAAACTTTGACCAAAGCCGGACCGGACAGATACCGAACTAGCCCAAAACTTTAGACCGAGGACCGGATCGGATATTTTCGGTCCGGTCCGGTCCGGTCCTTCAATCCGTCTGGTCCAAAAAAGCATAATAGTCGGGTTTTACGTAAGACCGAACCGGACCGAGACCGAAATAAGGAAAAAATCCGGACCGAGACCGGATCGCTGATACTTCAGTTCGATCAGTTCTCTTGATCTTGGTCGGTTTTGGGTCTGCGATGCTCAACCCTAAAATAGTGTTTTGTTTGGCGATAGGTAGGACTTAGGAGTATGCACATCATTCAAAAAAAAAAAAAATATATATATATATATATATATATATATATATATATATATATATATATATATATATATATATATATATATATATATATATATAATAGAAAAAGCACGATTCTTTTAAATTAAAAAATGTTTTGGTGACATAGCTTTATTTGTTATAATAAAGTGTAAATGACCAAAAAAAAAAAAAGAAAAAAAGAAATGCTAATACTAATTTTTCTAACAGCATTCAAAAAGTGAGGTTTTAAAATGACTGCTAATGCAAAACGCTTGTTGGCAAACAAGTTTTTCTCCTTAAACACTAAATGTTAAAACACTTTAAAATAATAGAGTTAACTACATTTTTGGTCCTTGTGGTTGTATCAAAATCTCACTTTTGGTCCAATTTTCAAATACGTGCGATTCTAGTCCTATAATTTGCGTTTTGTTCCACTTTTGGTCCAATTTTCTAACGGAGTTAGTTTAGTCGTTAAGTCTAATTGTAAAGTGGCAACAATAGTCTTTTAACTTAACAGTTGTTTGCAACGTTCGTCATTTATACCAAATATCGTTTCAATGTTTGCACCGTTAGTCCTTTTAGTTAGTTAGTCTTTTAAAAAAATCAAAATAAAATCGAAAAAATTTAGAAAAAAATTCTAAAAAAATGATTTTTTTGGAAATTTTTTTTTCAAAAAATATAATTTGAAAAAAAAATCTAATAAAAAATTTTCTTAAAAATTACTAAAAAATTTTTTTTGACGAAATTTGTTTTTCCAAAAAAAATAATTTGAAAAAAAAAATTCTAATAAAAGTTTGAGTAAATTACACCGTTCGTCCCTGTGGTTATCTCCAAATCACTACCGTAGTCCCTGATCTATTTTTTTTGCTTTTTTGATCCTTATGGTTTACATATTGCACACCGTTAGTCCCTATCGCTAACTATCGTTATCTTCTCCGTTAGGAGACAATTGTCAAGTGGCAACGTTAGTCTATTAACCAAACGATTATTTGCAACGTTAGTCCTTTATACTAACGACCATTACTAATTAACTCAAATTTTGGTTTTCTTAAAAAAATTCTTTTTTACTCGGTTTTTATCATTTTCGCACGTTTTCATGCGTTTTCTTAGTTTTCGTCCGTTTTTATACGTTTTCGTCCATTTTTATACGTTTTCATTTGTTTCTCTTACGTTTTCATTCGTTTTTATACGTTTTCTTACGTTGTCATACAGTTCTATCCGTTTTTACATGTTTTTGTCTGGTTTTCCACGTTTCATGTGTTTTCTTACGTTTTCGTCCGTCTTATACGCTTTCGTCCATTTTTATACTTTTTTGTATGTCTATATACATTTTCGTCTATTTTTCTTACGTTTTTCTTCATTTTTATCTGTTTTTATACATTTTCTTACGTTGTCATATGGTTTTATCGGTCTTTCTATGTTTTTTTATTTATACGTTTCCATCGTTTTGTACGTTTTTCTCCGTATTTCTTACGTTTTCATATGTTTTCATCCGTTTTTATACGTTTTTGCTCGTTTTCTTACGTTTTCACCCGTTTTCTTATGGTTCTATACATTTTCTTACGTTTTTGTCCATTTTATACATTTTTGTCCGTTTGTTTACTTTTTCGTCTGTTTTAATACATTTTTCTTCCGTTTAAATACGTTTTTATCCATTTTCATATGTTTATATACACTTTCATCCATAAGAAAATGTAATAAAGCAAGAGAAAACATATATAAAAATATTAAAACGTACAAAAACGGATAAAAATGAATAAAACGCAAGAAAAACGTATAAAACAGATGAAAATGTATATAAAATGATGAAAACGTATAAAAACAAATGAAAGCGTATACAAACAGATGAAAAAGTAAGAAAAAATGGACAAAAGTGTAAAAATAAGAGGAACACGTATAAAATCAGATAAAAACGGATAAACCCGTATGAAAACGTATAAAATGGATAAAATGTATGAAAACGTAAGAAAAACAGACGAAAACGTAAAAAGAGGGATGAAAACGTTTAAAAACGGACGAAAATGTAAGAAAGCGCATGAATACTAGCGAAAACGTAAGAAAACGGGCGAAAACAATAAAAACCAAAATTTGAGCCAATTAGAAATGGCCGTTGGTATACTAACGTTGCAAATGATTGTTTGGTCAATGGACTAACGTTGCCACTTGACCATTGGGTTAAAGACGCACTAAAACGTAAGAAAAACAAACGAAAACGTATAAAGAGAGACGAAAAGGTATAAAAATGGACGAAAATGTATAAAAACGGGCGAAATCTAAAAAAACGCATGAAAATGGGCGACAACCGCGTAGAAAAGAATTTTTTTAAGAAAACCAAAATTTGAGTTAATTAGTAACTGTTGTTAGTATAAAGGACTAACGTTGCAAATGATCGTTTGGTTAATGGACTAACGTTGCCACTTGACAATTGTCTCCTAACGGGGAAGATAACGACAGTTAGCGATAGGGACTGACAGCGTGCAATATGTAAACCATAAGGATCAAAAAAGCAAAAAAAATAGATCAGGGACTACGGTAGTGAATTGGAGCAAACCACAGGGACGAACGGTGTAATTTACTCTAAAAGTTTTTGTTAAAAAAATTCTAAAAAAAAATTTTTTTGACGAAAAAATTAATTTGAAAAAAAAAATTCTAATAAGAATTTTTGTTAAAAATTTCAAAAAAAATTCTAAAATGAAAATTTTTGACGGAAAATTTTTTTTCCCAAAAAAATAATTTGAAAAAAAATTATAATAGTAGTTTTTGTTAAAAATTTTCGAAAAAAAAAATTTTTTTACGAAAAAATTAATTTGAAAAAAAATTATAATAAAAATTTTTGTTAAAAAATTCAAAAAAAATTCTAAAAAGAAAATTTTTGAAAAAAATTTTCCAAGAAAAACAATTTGAAAAAAAAATTTCCAATAAAAATTTTTGTTAAAAAAATTCAAAAAAATTCTAAAAAAATTTTTTTGACGAAAAAATTAATTTGATAAAATTTTCTAAAAATTCGAAAAAAATTCTAAAAAGAAAATTTTTGTTGGATAAATTTTTTTCGAAAAAAAATTGTTTGAAAAAAATTCTAATAAAAAATTTTCTTCAAAAATTCTAAAAAAAATTTGGCTAAAAAATTTTTTTCCAAAAAAAATAATTCGAAGAAAATTTTGTTTAAGAAAAAACATTTCTTAAAAAAAAATATTTTTAATGTATTTTCATTTCATCGTACTTTTTAGAATTTTTTAAGAAAAAATTTCATTAGAATTTTTTTTCAAATTATTTCTTTGGAAAAAAAAATCGTCAAATTTTTTTTTTTTAATTTTTTAAGAAATTTTTTTGTTATAAATTATTTTTTTTGGAAAAAAAAAATCGGCAAAATTCTTTTTGGAAAAAAAATTTCGGCAAATTTTTTTTTAAGAATTCTTTTCAAAATTTTAAGAAAAAAATTTATAAGAAATTTTTTTTTCAAATTATTTTTCTTGGAAAAAAAATTCGGCAAAATTTTTTTTTAGAAATTTTTTCAAAATTTGAAGAAAAATTTTTATAAGAAATTTTTTTTTTCAAAAATTTTTTTTTGGAAAAAAAATTTTCCAAAAAAAAAATCATTTTTTAAGAATTCTTTTCTAATTTTTTTCAATTTTTTTAAAAAGACTAACTAACTGAAAGGACTAACGGTGCAAACATTGAAAACGATCTTTGGTATAAAGGACGAACGTTGCAAACGACCGTTTAGTTAAAGGACTAATGTTGCCACTTTACAATTAGAGTTAACGACTAAACTAACTCCGTTAGAAATTTGGACCAAAAGTGTAACAAAACGCAAACTGTTAGACTGAAATCGCACGTGTTTTGAAAATTGAACCAAAAGTGAGATTTTGATACAACAACAAGGACCAAAAATGTAGTTAAATCAAAATAATACAACCATTTTTATACCAATTTCGTTCAAGCCTTCCTACCAAACAATCTTTAAAACAATATAACTCATTATTCATGCCGACAACCATAAAACAAACCCACCCTAAATAAATAACCATAAGTTTTTACCCATAAACAAAAAAATAACCGTTGTGGTGTATACTATTAGCGGTAATTAAGTTGGGAAAAAACAGATTATCATTCAATTTACCAACGGATAGTTGGCCCCATTATAAATACTGAACTTAAATTTCAAAACGTTAAACACATTCCCAAACACCCCCTTTCTTGAAACCCCATCACTTAAATTTACAAAATTCCATCATCATCTTGTTCATTCGCCTTTAAAAAACAGTTTTAAAGGTACCCATCTTCCACTAATCCAAGAATCTTTCATAAAAATGTTAACTTTTTTACTATTTATTAATAATGTTGTTATTTAAAGATTGTGTTTCTTGATCATTTCAGATGGATTTATATGATTTGGAGTTTGAAATGGTTAATCAACCTGTTGACAAAGATTCGACGTTGAACGATACGATCACGAGTGCATGTGATCCTGTTGGGACTAGTACTATTGGACATGCTATAAATAGAAAGGTATAATCTTTTAATAACTTAATACTGTTTATGCATGGTCATTGTTTAATATATTTATTAAGTCCGTTAACTGCGCCGAAATGTAAATATTTAATGCAATCGACATCTTGATAATGTTAAAAGTTACGAGTATGTCATTTGCTGTTGAGAAAATGGTTACCTATACATTGAAAAAGTAGTTATGTGATTATTGAGTGATTGTGTTTCTTGATTATTTCGATTAGATGGATTTGGAGTTTGAAATGGTTAATCGTCCTGACAACCAAGATTCTACTACATTGAATGATACGATCACAAGTTCAACTGAACTTATCGATACCACTATTGAAGATGCTACAAATAATAAGGTACTAGTATAATCTTGTAATTACTGCATAGTAGCCAAACATTATTAGTATCCTGTTTGTGCCGATTTTGTAGTATTTTTTTTACCGTTTATTGTGCCAGTATGTAATTGTATTTTTAATGAACTATTGAATTTTACCCATTTTTACCATTTATGTAACGAAGTTGTATTCATTTACCTATTTATGTAACTATGCAAGTGACCCTTTGGTAAATTGACCCGTGGTACGAATTTTTTTGTTGACAGTAACATCGCCATTCTACCCTGCATATTAGCACTGATCTAAGACTATATTATAGCAACTGAATTTGGACTACTTAACTTGGAAGGTTAAATAAATAAGTGCTACCATGTATAAAGGGTGAAGTGTGCCTAAAGCATCAATTCGTTTTATATATAACAATTGTCACAAGGATTTCAATAGCATACATAGAAATTCATATCTGGATGCCTCTTCTTGCCGTTTGCTTCAATTCGTTTTAGAAAACTATAATTTCAGAAGTAGGGATGGAAAAAGTTTGAAATCAAATGTTGTGAATAATAATTTAAAGCTCAGTTATCTTGTGATATCTTGTGATCTGAACTTGTGTGCATTAATTCTGTGCTTAATCATTTGTGTAGGTTGTAATCCTGATACTAAGAGAACTGATGTTTTAGCTTTGTTGATTTGCAACTGCACGAAATTAGTTTATTATACTTTAATCTCCTTCCCGTTATAATACACGCCTTCTGTTCATGGAACATTCCGCATCTGTAATGAAGATAAAAGACCAGTAGCATATCTTTGTAATGTGGAACACCAAGTCACCAACCTTAGTTTTCGGCCATATAACCATCACTTGATTGCATCTTTAATAACTTGGTGGTGTAAGTGTAACATATAAAAACTGATGTACAAATCACGTACCAGAAACATACTTTTCCGCTTATGTGATTCTATTTTATGGTAATAGATCGATGGTTCTATAATATTTGAGTTTATGCAGAAAACCCTGGCTTCAACGATGGATTTGGTCATCAGTTTAATGAGACAAGTAGAGTCTGAAGAAAAAGCGGCAGGGCAAGCAAAAGCGGAAGCAGCTATTAGTGGCTTGGACATTCGTTTGAAGGTTGAAGAACTTAAACAGGCGCAACAGCATGCAAAAGAAACAAATGAGATGGTTGTATATATTTTTCTTATTTAATTTTGACAAAAGTATAAATGCCTATGACTTTTGTAGATGTATGTATCATCGGTGTTTCTCATTTTGAGTGTTTCTATTTGGACCTTTGCAGCATGCTAAAGAAGTGTATTCACAGAAGGATGTTATAGCTACTCAAATGAAGGAGCTTCAGTCTCGTGTGTCGGATGTGTTGCATGAAGGAAGCAAATCAGTTACAGTTCTTGATGAGGTACTGCTAATTTTGTTAACAGCTTTTGGTAGTTCTTAACTTCTTATACTGAAGTGTCGAGTGCTAATTGCAAACATGTTTTTGTCATAGATGCGTGCCTTGGAGAAGAGACTGGCATCAGCTTTGAAAGAAAAGGAATCAGCAGAGAAAGAAAAGCAAGAAAAAGAAGCATTAGCTCAGGAAGCACTTGCATACGAAGAAAGCCAAATGAATAAGTTGGTAGAAGAGTCAGAAAGAATGAAACAAGAAGAAATGAATAATTCCAAGGTAGTATTCTAACAAAAGTGATTGTGTAATGCAATTGAATTTAATTCACACTTTGTATTCTTATTTTTCTTTGTTGATACAGTTGCAGCAGTTTCTTGTAGATCGTGGCAATGTTGTTGATATGCTAGAGTAAGTATTAGTATCCACATTAGTTACATATTAGAATCGAACATCTGGTTTACACTATGTTACTTGTTTATGCAGTGGAGATATAAGTAAGAAATGTCAGGATGTGAATTTGCTGAGAGAGTCACTTGACCAAGAAGTCGTGCTAGTATTCTAACAAAAGTGATTGTGTAATGCAATTGAATTTAATCCACACTTTGTATTCTTATTTTTCTTTGTTGATACAGTTGCAGCAGTTTCTTGTAGATCGTGGCAATGTTGTTGATATGCTAGAGTAAGTATTAGTATCCACATTAGTTACATATTAGAATCGAACATCTGGTTTACACTATGTTACTTGTTTATGCAGTGGAGATATAAGTAAGAAATGTCAGGATGTGAATTTGCTGAGAGAGTCACTTGACCAAGAAGTCGTGCTAGTTGAAGTATTGTCTAGCCAAACATCACCCATCATAGCCTCTTCAAGTTCACCGGTAACAAATGAAGTCCAAAATGGGACAGCTGATTCCTGTGTGGTTGTTGATAAAAACTTAAGTTTTGGGCTAAACTGTTCTACTGGTGACCATGTTCAATCTGCAACTCAGAAACCATTAGAAATTGGAAAATCGGTGACTTTGGTTGCTGCTCCAGAGCACAAACTGGATGAGATCCCAAATGAGCCAGCTGATTCCCGTGTGACCTCTGATAAGAACTTCGTTTTTGGGCTAAAAATTTCAGCTGGTGACCATGTTCAATCTGCCATTCAGAGACCAATAGAAAGTGGAAAACCGGTAACTTTGGATGTTTCTCAAGAGCATAAATTGTTAGCAAATGAGATCCCGAATGAGAAAAATGAGCCAGCTGATTCCAGTGTGACTCTTGATAAGAATTTTGTTTTTGGGCAAAATTACTGTACTGGTGAGCATGCTCAATCTGCCACTCAGAAACCAACAATAAGTGGTAAATCCGTGACTTTGGTTACTTCTTCAGAGCACATGTCAATAAATGAGACCCTTAATGAGAAAAATGAGCCAGCTGATGACCATTGTCAAACTGCTAACAGACTAGTTCCGAATATATTAAGTTCGGACAAACAATGGCAGGAGGGTATAAAGAATGTGGGATTTGAGGCTGACTTAAAAAATGCAGACATAGCTAAAGTGGGAAATGCAAAGTCAACTGAGAATTTGGTTAATTTTGGTCAAACTTTTGCCATAGGGGTAGCTTGCCCACCAATTTTTATAAGCTCTTGTAATAAAGGAAATTTAGGAGGAAGAAGCAAGAAGGGGAAGGTAACGAAAAATGCAGGCCGAAGGGGAAGGTATCAGTAACTTCTAATGCTCTTTTTGTTATGCTTATCATCCTTCTTTTGTAAGTAGTTAAATATTGGTAGTGGTAGATTGTGATTAGATTGCCAAAACAGTATGTGGTGACTCTAGATCAAAGCATTATGAATGCTTTATTTTGTGGTTGAAAGTGTTAAAATTTTATGCATTCACATGGAAATGAACGAAGCCTTGTATATGGTCTTTTGCAACATGTGCGTCAGATTTACATGTCCTTGTAGAGTTGCTTACAAACATATATATCTTAAAATCATATTGATTGTCGATTATGTACTTAGAGCACAAAACATTTGTGTATATATTACTATCATAACATTAACATTTGAAGCTTACGCCTTCCTGCAACTAAGCAGTGCATTTCTGTCATACATAGTTGCTAATCGTGTGAGGAGGTAAGAAACATGGTGCACCTCCATGATACGTAGTATATGTTTTGAAAATAAGCGGGTACCAGCATATATTTTAGTGTTTATAAAATCTACAATAAGCAGTGATGTGAAACTATTTAATTATTTTGAATAAAAATAATATATATAAAAAAAAAAAAAAAAAAAAAAAAACTCTAGGAAATTAAAATACTTTAATAAGCAAATCCTATACACCCTGACTGAACCAAAACCGACAGATTTTGGTCACCTGAGGCCCACAATTTGATTTGGGCTCAAGACATGGCCGAATGTGTAGACATAAAATGGTCCATGCAAGCTGTAGTGGGCCTAAACTGTATAGCTTGAAGTTTTCACAAAGTCCGGCCCATTTGATTAATTATAGTATATGTTAATGTGTTGAAAACTAACTATAATACTATAATTAATTTTGTCAAGTTCTTAATGTTGTTGCAGACTTAATTACTGTAACTTTTAGTTAATATTATTTGTTATTTAAAGCAATTAGTTCGAATTTATCAAACACGGTTAGTTTTAAGAGTGTTTTAAACTCCACTAGTAAAAGCACAAAACAACAAATCGATCAGCTTATATGGTTGGTTTTGCTTATATCAAGTGAATTGAAAAGAAAACAACCATTAACACAAATTACTAAGAACCTCTTGTTAGCAATGTTTTGTTTTACACGTCGTGTAAATTGGTGGTGAGGTTTAAGGTTTCTTTACCGAAGAGTTAAATATATGACTTTGTCAAACTTGTTTTTCTTGTATTATCATTTTAGTAACAAGAAAAGTTTCATTGAAATAACCATAAATAAAATTTCGAATAACAAACTATCACCATGATGGCTTATTGGTCAATCATGCTCATATCGTCACAAAGATGTTTAACTACACATTTTGAAAGTAATTAGAGAAAAGGTTAAAAATGAGTCCCGGAATAACTCACTTAAGGTTAAAAGAAGTTCATGAATTAACATAAGGAAAGTGACATCTATACCATTTTTCACTCTGTACACCATTTTTTTTTTCACCTTATATTAAAAGACTGTTCAGCATGTGATAAGGATATGTACTATTTGTAATTTAGCCTTCAAAATATGTTTTGTACTTTGCTTCTTTAAGAGTTGTTCATTAATATATCACAGTGTTGTTGAAATCAAACTAGAAAAAAAGTTATCAACTTGGATAATATATCACAGTGACCCGGTTAAGCAAGATGCCTCAAACTTATAGAAAGACACAGGCCAACAACAGAGCAAGCAAAGGACCATGAACAACTTTGTTTCATTTTCATATTTTCCGTTACCCACTCCAAACAATTCATAATAAAGGTATTACTGACGGTTAAATTTAACCAGTCCAGGATCAGTTTGATACTATAGCTTAATACTCTTGCTTTTAATCAAATCAACCCAGTTATGCTGTTGCTACATTTTTATAACAGATAATTGCATCAGCAGCTCAGCACTACAGAAACTGTAACAAAAGTAAATAGCTTTTTTGCACACCGAGTGTTATACAGATGAAACGATGCAAACTATTTTAGTAGCTTCCTGTTTAGGCATCAGAGGTTCATATATAAGTTTCTCACTCTACAACTCAGCTGAATTTGAATACAGAAACGAGAATTTGATGCAGCTATATGCTAGAAATCAAACTGCAGCAATATAGTTTACAGTGTCGAAATATTATCTGTTAATTGCTACGTTTATAAAACATTGCAGAAACAATACACATTGTGGCATTGCAATATCTAAAAGGGTAAAGGGTGTTAACTAAAAGTGGTTTGTGACATTAAGTTTAATAAACTAGATCCAGCTGATAGTTCCAAATGAAAATATTCCCATCTTAAACTCGTCCTAAATCAGTCACACCAGCTTATAAAATACATCAACCTAAAGCATCATTCGAACACCAGATTTTCTACATAATCTTAAACTAGATAGATCATATACAAGAATGTAGAACACACCACCTGTTAGAGCAACTAGCATTGATGTTTCATCAAACACCTGGAAGGCATTCCAATATGACTGATAAACACTTTCTAATATGAGGGTACTTAACTGAAGATTCCGCCCATCTTTTTAATGGCTTTGACATTTTAATACAACAGACTAACAGCAAATATATCGAAATCCAAAATTTTGTTTCCTCGGATTACTTTAAACAAAGACACAAGAAGCAAAAGAACTATGAACATTCAAATATTATCTATTAGTATTGTCACTGTATATTCATCAAACACCTGGGGGTGTTTCGTTTGAACGACCCACAATAACAACCGATCATAAACGCTGATTATTACCAATCAAATTAACACGGGATTTTTGTTGAAATAACTTACATAACTTACTACAACTGTAAACCTTTATAATAGAAAGAACATGTGGAATGAAGATACCATGGGGAAAAGTCATAATAGGAAATACTATTACTAGTCATTTCGTTTTCACCTTAGAATGAGTAAATGATACTTCACATGGTAACCGAAGAACCAGCTGCTAAGCCAGCTCCTCTCCTATGGAGGCCGAAGGCATGCCCTGCATCACAAATTGTTCCAAATCAAGATACCACGGGGAAAAATTATAAGAGAGGTATTCATCATCTGGGATGGGGAAGAAGCTATCATAGTTATCACTTGACTGAGTGACACTCTTCACCGAAGGGAGTGGGAGTGTCGTTTCAGCACCAAATTTTAAAACTAATCCAGAATCTACCACATCCTCCTCGTATATCAAACGTAACCCATAACTCACAACATAACCATCATCAACATCATAATCATAATAGTCAAACCGAAGTTCCACAGTGTCACCTGCTTCCACCACAACTGTTTTGTCATTAAGTGGATAAAACACGACCTTCCCGGTACATTCATCATGATACGTAATCTCCATACGATGACTTTTTTCTTTCGTTTTATTATGTATTGTTAAAAAATCCCCATAGGAGTTTGTGGTTGCACAGAAGATGAGACCACATATCTTGTTATGATGGAAGTGCTTTAATGGTGCCACAAAAGATAAAACATTCCCACTGTTTTGATAAGTACACCACCCAGGTAACTCCTCCTCAGAGAGACTGACGTGTAATCCTTCAGTGCTCGTGAGTAATTCCTGTATAGCATTCAAGCATAGTATTTAATAACACATGAAAAGGCCTCTTCATTGCAAAATATACATGCGTCAGGGAGACGAGGGATGGAGAGGTTGCTTACCTTGAACACTTTGGAACGGAAAGTATATGCCTTTTGCCTAAAATCAAATGGCATCACATCTAATGACCAACAATATGTCGCATCTATACTTCTCAATTTCGATGGAAGAGGTGGAAGTAACTGTAATTGAGAACAGTTATCAATAGAAAGCCACGTCAGCTTTGAAAGGTTGCCGAAGCTCTCCGGTAGACTAGAAAATGTGTTTTTTGAAAGATCGAGAAGGCGCAATGACACCAGATCCCCAATTCCACTGGACACTTGCGAAATATTGCAATTTATCATGTATAATTCTTGTAGGTTCCTCAGTCTTGTAACTTGCGTGAAACCTTCGGATCCAAGTTTACAGCAATTATCCAATTTAAGGACCGTTAGAAATTGTAACTCAGAACAGTTTGAAGGAAGATTCACTAGGTTTCCACAATAATCCGCATCAACATATTCAATGTTGAGAGGAAGATCTGGAATCGACTTTAAGTTGGTGCAATAAGAGAAATCTAATTCGGTCAGTTGATGGAGTTGGCAGAGGCTATCAGGAAGGCTACTGAAATTGGTATTCCTTAAATCCAAGCGTTTTAGTTGATGGAGTTGGCAGAGGCTATTAGGAAGGCTACTGAATCTGTTCTTCCTTAAATCCAATTCTTTAAGTGAAATTAGACTACCAATTTCATGTGAGATCTCCGGTATGTTGGGACAATCGAAGAGGTAAAGTCGTTGAAGAGATGTTAACTTGCCTATCGATTCCCATGGGAGCCTCTTCAACCGACTGCAATAACTTAGATCTAATTCAACAAGTTTTTGGAGGCAACCAAAAGAGCTATCCAACTCTTCCAAATTATAACATTCTCTTAACCGAAGTTCCTCAAGATTTTCGAGCCCAGTGAAATTTCCGGTCTTGGTTAATAAGTATGACCCACTCACGTCCAGAATCTTCAGCTTTTTAAAATTCTAGAAACACAAATATTGCAAAGTTATTAAAATACCAAAAGAATGAGATGCTCGGTGGGACCTTCACCAAATTCATCAATTTTTTATTTTTATTCTCATTTCTTATTAATTATTTTGAAACGATATATACTCGATCACATTTCTTTAATTAGAGTTGTGCTCAAAAAAAAATTAATTTGGGCACATTTAGCCTCTTTATTTTTTGAAATTCGTATATATTACCCATTTAAAAGTTAAATGGCATAAACGGGCACATATTTTCTTTCAATTGAAAAACATTATAAATTTTTTTTATAAAATACTTATAGATATATAGAGTAATACATTTAAGTTTTTAAATATAAATGAGGTGTTACATTTGAGAAATTTATTTCGTTGTTTTGGGTCTTTTCTAAAGCGGTTCGTATAACATGCATTCGTTTGGCCCGTGCTCGTTTAGCCCAGCCCGCTTATTTTGCAACCTCTACCTCTGAGAGATCCAGGATATATATGAATTTATTTTGCCCATTTTTTATCAAATCTAGGATATAATTTATTTGTTTTTCTGAAAATCTGTGTTTGTTTGTTGGTGGCGATGGGTGAATGAAGAGAGAAAGTGTGAAAAAAAATTGTATGATGTTCACCTTTTTTATGCTAATATAATATATGAAAAAACAAAATACATCTTCACATTTACCATTTAATGAAAGTAAAACTGACGACATTAGTAAATTTGAACAAAACCCAAAACGGTTGTTTAACTTTTGAATGAAATCGAACCTTTAAAAATTAAACTAAAATTGAAATACCCAGTAAACAACAAAGATAAAAAAAATATAGATATCGCTTTTTTCTTTTCTTTTTTAGTTTTGTATAAATCTCCTTTATGACTAACCATTTTTTACCTAAGAATTAAATATTAGAGTAATTTATTGACATAATTTTATCTAAGTCACTAATAGTTTTGTGAATTATGTTGGTCGATCAAATGTCTTAATCTTTAGATGCCCTTAGTCGATGACTAAAAATGTTTCATTCCTTTTTCAAACATCTTAATGTTCAGGTTGAGCACCTTTATTGTAGTTACCGAGTGACCAAAAATAAAACAGTAACATCCTAGTGTAAAAGAGTAATAATTACAAGTAAGGGACAAATGGATCCCTCTAGGTTCAATATCTATAAAATTGAAAAGTAATATTTTAGGGTTTTAATAACTTTAAGGGCATACTTGATAAGGGGTTATGGGGTGAAGAATGGGAAACATAATGAAAAATTATGTTTGGTAAGGTATAATGCAATGGCTCATTACTCAATAGTGAGTAATGAGTCATTACCCAATAAATTTTAAGGAATGCTCATTATATTCTTTTGCATTTCCTTTGTTTTTACTTTTCTCATTCTCTAATTTAAACAAAGCATGCCCTTAATGTTTATGATTAGTTAATCAAACTGTTACATGGGTATACACTAGTTAAACCTTATAATTACGTTTCTTAAATATATATCTATGTGACTATGTTATAAAGTAATTTTCAATTTGTGTAATTTTTTAAATTTGAAAGTTTGAAACTGCAATTTAATATTTATAAAACACGTAACAAATAAATGAAAGATGATCAGAAACATTACAGGATGTTACAATTCATTAAACTTTGAAAAGTTAATGGATGGTAAAGATTTTGTATGGTCAACAACAATATTAGATAAACGCCAAGGGTTCAAACGTATTTCATGTCTCATGTAGATAGTTTCTACGTAGCTAGTTTTTTTAATTAGATATAGCTAGTGATCAGGGTTTCTATTTCTATGCGTCATTATACAACATAACTTAGGTGGTTGATCTTTATACTTATGTTGTATTTTGTGGATACAACATAAATATAAAGACCACCTATGACCTACCTAAGTAATTCTCATTAATAAACAATTAAAGAAAAGTTAAAAAGGCACTCAAATAAGTATGTAACTGCACAACGACAAGCGTAAGAAATAAGCCACGTGAGAAACGAAAAAGACATGCATGATCATACCTTGACTCCTTCCCACAGTTTTTCCAATTTGCTTTTCCACAATTTAATAACCACCACGTTGCCCATATCAATGTTGTCAAGACTTTTGCAAGGGAAGTCATTCCATTCCAAGTATTTCAAATGTTTGAAAGAGAAGCAAGCTGACATGTCATCATCATTTGAAGAAGACGACCATTGTAGCTTAAAATCTTTCAACTTAATGAATCTCAGATTATTCATCTTTTTAAACGCCTCTAATTGAACAGTTGCCTGCTCGTCCATCTTGCCACTGATCTCCAACTTAATGCTTCTAACTGAATCTGTTCCCTGGTAAACAACAGAGGAGGAGAGAGTTATAGTTAGTTTCAGTGAACTACTATGTATTAAGTAATGAATCATAAACTTGAAGATAATTTACCGAACAATCTCCCAATACACGAACCACGTCCCTATAACCCATCAATCTAGTACGTTTTCCGGGCTCATCCTCATTTTCTTGGCGAACCACTTCTTGGCCCATTTTCTTAATCACGTCATGCAAAGACAAAACCTTCTGCCCGTCGTACCCTGAATCGTATTTAACTAAAAATTTATGAACGAGATTTTGAATTTCAAAATCTGGAAAGAAGTCTTCATCTTGTAATACTTTGACGATTGTATCCATGTACATTTCGTCAAAGAAACATGCGATATCCAGAAATAAATTCTGGGCTCTTTTAGGAAGTGAATCATAGCTTATTCGCAGCTTCTTTTGAGTATCTTCATGAGGAATTCTTTTTAATGTCTCCAACATGCTTGGCCATAGTTTCCTATCATAATCAGTGAAATGGCGACTCCAGACCTCAAGAACCAAGGGAATCCCTCCAGCACACAGCACAATTTCATCTACAAATTTCTTGTTCAGAGGGTCACCTTTTCCAATGAGCCTAGTGAAGAGTTCAAAAGACTCTGTTGTGTCCAGCAATCTTATGTTGTAGGGAGTGTGTGGTAGGTTACTAAGAGACCGCTTATCCCTTGTCGTCACAATTATTCTACTTCCATATTGGAATGAGGCGAAATGACTAATACCTAATGCTTGTAACTGTTTAAACTCATAAACATCATCAAGTATCAAAAGAACCTTTTGACCACTTAACAACTTAATTAACTTTGCAACTCCATCACTACCTTTATACTTATTCTTTCCTGCCGTTAGACGACAAATGGCATCCCTCTGCAGTTTAACCTCCCAATTTTGACCCGTGTATAAACAATGAATATTCTCGATAAAACAACTGACATCGAAATCTACAGCAATTTTGTCATACACAGCTTTGACAATAGTGGTTTTACCTGACCCACTAATTCCAAGAACTGCAACAATGGAACAAGCTTGATCAGTTAACCTTAATGCTGAAATTACATCGTGTGCTCGTGAATCTATCCCAACAGGGTGCTCTACATAACATAGTTGTTGCGGATTCTGCATTTTTCTGACATGCTTTACAATTTCCTGTATGAACCACTCTTCGTCCGGGCTGCCAAATTCAAAAGAAAGATTCATTACCGACCTCATGCGTGTAATTAAGATGCTTAACACATCCTTTGCATGAAATTGATTTGTTTAACCAGGATTACTTAACAATGACATTGTACAAATATATTATTACTTGCATGTTACTATATATTAGTACTTGTATGTTTTTTATATCATCTTAATGCTTGAACTTATCAAAGTAAATTTATACTATTAATAAAGTGATAGTATATGATTATTTTGGGGTTAAATTTCCAAAGTACGTAGTATTTGTTATCCTGTTTATTTATAGCTTTGGATCTGATTAACACATAATTTATATATTTAATATAAAAAACATATATAAAATAACTAATTTCAGGAAAATTAAGAGTTAAGCCAACTAATTAATAGGTGATAAAAATTGTTAACAAAAATCTAGTATAATGTTTGAAGTTTACCAATCTTTCAAGTTTAGACCAGACTTATCACCAGCTTCTTTCAGGGCTTGCCTCCAAATCTGAACTCTTTCGGCATCGACATTCTTCTCGTGACCTTGGAAAGCTTCAAGGAAAGAGCCTTGTTGATTTCTTACATGAGATGGTTCGACATCAAAAAATAAGGGAAAAACTTTTCTTTTTTTAAACTTAGGGTAGGATTCCATTATGAGGGCAAACTCATCAAGACACTCTTTGGAAGAAGCATAGCTGGGGGAGAATACAACAAGATAGATCTCCGAATCCTCGATAGCTTTCAACAGCTCAGAACTCTTGTCTTGACCTAAAGGGAGCATGGTGTGGTCGCGTATTGTAAATCCTTCGCGTCCGAGAGCTCCCTTGAGGTGGCTTATGAAGCGTTTGCCAAGATCTTCAGACGCGTAATTTACAAACACATCATACTTGGGCCTTTTATAACGTGGTTCATCATAAGAATCAAGACCCCTTTTTCTCTTGTTGGATGAAGATGAAGAGGATGGATCCATTTTTAGTTTCGAAAGTGAAGTTTGTGAGGTTACTGATCTAAGTACTCTTGCAAATTAACTAGAATGAATCAATTTTTAGTTTCTATAGAAGAAATTGAAGGGAGGTTACATTTGTTACTCAGACTCTAGCTACTTATCACTTTATAGATGGAATATAATGAGGCCAATAATTCATGCATGTCTTTGATATTGGCATCCAAAGTTCGTGTGTCTTTCCTGGTAATTTAGTACGCATACTCTTTTCTTTTTCTTTTTTACCTGCATAAAGCAACTGTAGTACTTTCATCTCATTTCCTGGAAATTTCGTGCTAATATTTTGTTTGAAATTTGAATCATAAAGAGAATATTGAATGCACTTATCTTTTAAATAGGAATAGGTGTAATTGCACACCTACCAACATTAACGCCCAAACTATACTCGATCAATTTAGATAACTCCCTATTGAGATTTTACGAGAAAAATGCTTAATATGTCTAAACGTGAATTTAGAAAAGTCTAAGAGAGCATGGTGTGTAGTCACGTTATAGCCATGTTATAGGGCCACTTTGTACTCTATGGCGCCGCTATCACCATTATATTGCACCACTCTCATGTCATAGGTGCCATCGCCATTCGGTTTGCATCCGGTTTTTTTTTTTTTTTTTTTTTTCTTTTTTTTGAGTGAGTAGTTATTTTTTGTGGTGTGTTATAGAATTTTACTGGAAAAAGTGTTTATGTTTATATGAGCCTTATAGAGTATATGCTGACGTGACGGCACCTATAAAACTTATATATATATGGTGCAACTACACCTTGCACTCTAAGAAGAAGACACCTAACAAATTCAATTGAATGAGTCGACACACAAAATATATATATTATATGTAAAACGATGCAAGCACTAGGTTATTTGATTTTTTATGATAATTTACACTTTCATTACATATTCAGATTGCATCTTATCAAGCTACTGCCCCTCGATCAACTTTCTTTTTTCTATGGTAGATGACTAGATGATCGAAGCACAAGCATTCATTACATGAAATAAAAAGCTTATGATCACATAAATGAAATATGAAGTGTGCTATATGATATGAATGAAATAGGTCATTTTCTAGAGTTATCAACAAACTCTGTATCCTCTACTATCTATGACTCTATGTATCTATTAAAAAAACAAAAATATAAATATGACGCTCATAACTTTATCGTTCATTTTCTGATGGAAAATGATCTTACAATATACCTACCGTATTCATTTTGATGTATGTACATCCTGTGTGGTAAACCGTGTCAAGAAAGTCTTTGGTCATTTTTTTTTTCACTTTTTTGTCTTTTCATATACTAACTCATAATCCACCTACCTCATCATAACTTTAGGAAAAGATTCTCCAAGTAACTGTGAGGATCATACAATTTTTTTATTTTTTTTTTAGAAAAGCATGCAATGTCAAAGCAATACTCATACTTAATTTTAACTAATTATTTATTTATTTATATAGATATTTAGCAATAAATAAAATCAAACTTAAAAATGTTTTGTTTATACTATAAAAGAGTTTTAATGGTCATTATATATATTTATACAATTCGTTATTCGGTTCGGTTTTTGGTTTGATGAAAATGGACAAAAATATATAAAAAACGAATAAAGACGTATAAAAGAGGGTGAAAACGTATAAAACGGACGAAAACATAAAAAAACGGATACAGACGTATAAAAACGGGCGAAAACGTATAAAAACGAAACTTACTAACGTATTAATAATTAAAAAATTAAGGACTAAATTCGTGTGACTATAAAAATTAGGGACTAAATTCGTGATACCTCACAAACCACAGGGACCTTATTTTTAAACATACGATGGTATTTATGAAGTTTGATATTAAAAAAAATAATAATAATAAAAAAAAGACGTCTCAGGTACAGTAGGCCCAGTCATCCAAAAAATTAGATAGAGTAGTGCCTTACACACATGTACTTGTATCTTACAAAAGTAAGACACATGTCAATATTTTATAGGAGTCGCCTAAACCCACTTGGGGTGAGAGTCGCCACGGGTCATTATGAGAAATCAATATATATATATATATATATATATATATATATATATATACACACACACTAGAGGAGTACCCGTGCATAGCAACGGGATTTTATAGCGACAGATAATTTATTGATAAAAAAAGTTTATATGTTATAAATGAAAAATAATAAAAATTTGAAGATTTGGGAATTAAACATAATGTTTTGAAACCCGGTTTGACCCGGGTGGTTCAACCGGTTGAACCATTCCTGTCGAAAAATTGGTCGATTTAAACCGGGTCAACTTGCTAGGTTGGGTCAAAAATGGGTCAAATTAAACCGGTTCAACCCGTCGGGTTTGAAGCGTCCCGGTTTGTGATTTGTATTAATTGTTTTAATTGGTTGTATTTAATTTGGTAGATATGTTTTTAATTGGTTGTACAATGTGAATAAATCATTGTACTTTTAACTAATACGATGTTTTAATAAGAGTATTAATTACATTTTATAATTTCCTAATTAACACAGGGGCAATTTCAGGATTGACCGAAAGTTCAGTTTTTCACATTCCCCTTTGACCATTTTTGCTTGATAAGTAATATATATATATATATATATATATATATATATATATATATATATATATATATATATATCACATGAGGTAAGAACAATTGTACTTTAGGATCAAACAAGGGAATTAGCTCTTAATGAATTATATAGCAGTGAAAAGTTAATACATTGCTAAAAACTTATGGTGTGTTTAGTTGGTGAAAAATACTCTATTTTTTCAGAAAATTTTTCATTAGAAACTGAAAATTCGTTTAGTCACACATTTTTGAGAAATTTCTCTGAAAGAATGAAATCTCATTTTTCAAAATTTAACTAGAATTTAAGAAAGAACTCTTTACTTTTTCTTATATTTTTCCTTCTATTTTTTTTTTTACATCCCCTTGGATTTTTTAGTTTTTTAAAATATATCATCTAAACGCGTTTTCTAAATTTATAGTACATTTGTAGAGATAAAAATCCTTCCCTGTTCTAAAGAAATTGGTATAAGAAATTAAAGAAACTTTTCTACAACTAAATCACTTTAGGTGTCAAAATTTCAAACTATTTTTGGAACTTGAGGGCAGCTTTGTATTTGGTCTTTCACAACTCGTGTGTCAAATGACTTGAGTCTACATACTTTTACAAATGTATACATAGAAAGATCACTAACATTTAAACTTACAATTTCCAGAAGCTAAAATATACATTTTCAGTTAATTACTTGTTAATCGCGTGAGAAAACAAGAAACACAGTTCACCTCAGCACATAACTAAAGCCCCTCAGCACATAAACTTACATTGAATTCATGCGCTTGCAATGAATAACAGTTATGGTTTAAATCTTAAATTAAATATAATTAGAAGGTTGTATGCATTAAAAACAAACTTTGGACAAACCAAGCGATTCGTTCGACCCATTCCTCCTTAACTTCACGGCATGTTATACAAATTACACAAAATGAATTACTTTATCACCATTTTTCTCCTCAACCACAACCAAGACTGAGTGACCCATTTTCATTAGGGAATACTGATTCGACCCACTGTACCCGTTTAAGATATTGTTATCCCAAATCAACCCATTCCTAGTAAATTGGTCAAAATTGCCACCTATAACAAGATGATCATATAGAAATGGATGAAAGGATAGGATTACGTTTGATCAAAACCATCAGGTTCGAAGACTGGGTCCCATCCAAAGTCGCCTGGTCTGCTTGCAGGAACAATTTTCCCCTGAAAGCATAAGTATTGTGTTAAATTTTTTGTAATACGAATACCATTTGATGTGTGATTAGCACATACAGAATCTTTTGCATGTGTAAAAAACAAAGTGGATAAGTAAACGCATACCAGGGTCTTTCCCACAAACGTGATGGGTTCAAGATTTGGCACGATAGCAAAAGAAAATATACACATGGCATAGGCAGCTTTATCCTCATAAACCATCAACATATTGTTTAGACCTACAAAAGCAATTGAAGTGGTTAATTAGCATAAATTTTTTTATAGTTTAACATCAAAGTAAATACGGCATAAAGATTGATCTATGTACCTTCATGACCAAGCTTATGAAGAAACCACTTGCTATCGATCAACATTTGTCATCCCGTCACAAACAAAGTAAAATCAATAATTCAAACAGACCAAATTTAACCCATGACAAAAGTTTAGTTTGTTCACTACTACTATTTGCCAAAAAAGAAAAATGTCACAGTAGTCCACCTCATTCATAACTATTTACCAATATGCAAATAATGTGATACCCAAACTAACAATCTCATAAGAGATGTCTTAATTTAAGCAAACGAAGTCTAGCTAACAATGCAAACAAGTTTCATATTATGGAGATATTTAAAAGTGATGCAGACCTAATGTCCCAATAATTAGCACTGATGAGTAGTAGTCGTAACTGAATTAAAGTTTCAAGGTAAAACTTTTAGCACATAACTTTAGTGAACCTATTTGGCCAAATATGATAAGAAGAGTGATATAACCAACATTTGAATAGAAATATGAACGACTTTAGCTTGTGACACAATGCTTTTATGCGAGACACATTGACAGGAAGCCACTAAACATTACCTTCAAAAGAGAAAAGAAAGTGCGAAGACTTACATGTAGGGCCCTGCAAACAAAACAAAATACGGAGAATGTAGCTTAAAACAAACTACATTTTGCTTTCGTATAAAGAGTAGTTAGATAATATATGCCTTTGTACGTAATATATGTGTTTGTAAAAAATAATATGTGTTTCGATTCACTACAAAAACGCTCAAGAGATAACTGTTTTACCAAGTACGGTAAGTTTTGCATCCGTATTATAAAACTAGTAAGTTCAGATCCTTATTTGATACATACATTCAAAGTTCAATTCTGGCACTATTTCAAAAAAACAATCAAACAATTAGTAAACACTCGAGGTAGCTTCAACACACCGCCACTCGCCACCACACGCGCCGCTGCAGCCATTTTTGTTGACTTTTGTTTTGATGGAAAGTTACGGGCCTTTTATTGTTTATATTTTATGGGGTAAGATCATCCCCAATGCACAAAGCTTGAATAGCTTTTTACTATTTCAATAAGCTTTTTGAAAGACTTTATGTGCATTGGATACATAGCTTTTTGAAAAGCTTTTTAGAATGACTTAGCAAACTAAAAGCCTTTCTTCAAAGTGGTATGCTTTAAATGTGGTATGCATTTAAGGCATTAAATGCAAAAAGCTATCAAAGCTTTTTTGCATTGCTCATGCTCTAATCAGATATATAAAGTTATTGTTGTGTTATGACAAGTTTTTATTTTAAATAGATTCACTGACATTTATATCCTGTGAGCTCAGTGGGTCTCTTGGCAAGAGTGCAAGACAAGCACAAATTATCCGTTAGGTTTGTGGTTCGATTCCCAAGGTAGTCACTAAAGCTGTTTTTATTTTTTTAACTAAATTAATGTACAAACTCTCTATAAACGTTGGTTTGGTAAGACGATTAGTTATGCAACTATAAACGAAATCCTTTTTATCTAGAATTAACTTCGAACCACATACATCTAGCTCACCTTTTAATAAGATCAACGTAGTTGTACGTAAACTCAAACCAAAAAGTCTCCAACCAACAATAATCTTAACGAACCTAAAAAAAGGTAAATGCGAGCAGAAATAACTTACTGAAACCTTTAACCAACGCATTATTAGGCCCATTCATCGCCTTTCAACTTTACATTTCAAATTTTGAACCTAAATCCTTAAAACCCTTTTTTAAACCCTCATCAACTTCTTGATCCTGTTACAAAATCCCATCATCATTTTGTAAGTTTATGGAATGAATCGTATATCGCATTAATCATAAATGTGGTATATAAATACCTTTACAAGAATATTCTAGACCTCGGGCTTGAGCCCATACGAGAATTACATGGACTCAAATACTTAATACATACGACTAACACTCCCCCGCAGTTCGAGCGGCGAAATCGCGAAAGCTCGAACTGGAGTAATAAACTAAAAAGGAAACGAAAAAGAAAATATAAATGTGGTGACTGGTTATCATAGAACCAACGGCCAACCGCTAAACAGGTGGTGACTGGTTATCACAGAACCAACGGCCAACCACTAAACGAAAATAGGTGGTGACTGGTTATCACAGAACCAACGGCCAACCACTAAACGAAAATAGGTGGTGATTGGTTATCACAGAACCAACGCCCAACCACTTAAAAAAGAAAATAAACCAAAATATCCCTACAACGAAAACAAAATAAAATGCTAACTAAGACTCATGCACTAACATCAAAAGAAAAGATAAGAAACGAAAAGTTGGTTCTAAAACTTCAACCCCCAAAGAACCTTCCGAACAAACGGGGCGTGTTTTTCTCTAGAAAAACATAAAGATCCACTATTTTTTATTTATTTATTTTTTTTTTTTTTTACCAAACGACAAAGATGAAACACAACTATGTGAACCAACTTGAATTAATGGCCACCGACTGAAACTAAAGAAAGATTACAAACCAATATCCAAGATATTAATTTCCTTATACCTTCACTGAATTGATAAAAGCACATACGGACGTGGAGACAATATATGGACGTGGCAACGTTTTTATTCCTTGATCATAAAAACGCCAAACGACTGAACAATGAATATTAGGAAAATTAAAATTAGGGTTTGAGATGAGGTTAAGGTTTAAAGGGAGCCCTCCGAACCTCCGGCGTGTAGCCGGCGGCCGGAGGCGGTTGCTGAAGATTAAAGTGGCGGACGTTTAGGGTTTATTGGGATCGGTATGTTTTAGGCTCCTGATACCATGTAAGTTTATGGAATGAATCGTATATCGCATTAATCATAAATGTGGTATATAAATACCTTTACAAGAATATTCTAGACCTCGGGCTTGAGCCCATACGAGTATTACATGGACTCAAATACTTAATACATACGACTAACACATTTGCCGTTAGAAAACAGTTGTAAAGGTACCCATTTTCCACTTATGCAACAATCTTCTATAAAAATGTTAACTTTTTATAAGTTAGTAATGTTGTTATTAAAAGATTGTTTTTCGTGATCATTTCAGATGGATTCATGCAAGCCCATGACTGATAAAAATGAATTGGAATTTGAAATGGCTAATCTTCATGATGACACATATTGGACGTTAAGTTGGACGGCACTTCCTAACAATATCAACTCGTTCAGAAATCATTTCCTCAAAATCAAATATTCCCAAACCCGAGCAACGTTTCGGCATGATACTCGGCATAGCTAGGCATCAATCGGCATCCCCAATGCCACTGTCTCGGCATGATACGATAAAAAGTTCATGTGAAGTTGTTGATATTAGCTACTATTCAAGATGCTAGGACTAAGCAGGTACTCAGTATGAATTTGAAATTTTAGTTGTATCCTATTTATGTGTCATCTTTCTGATAACTTACTTAAGTGGTTAGCTATTGGTGGCAATTCTTGACATGACACAACCACGGCTTGAGACGATACAAATATAAACAAACAGGTTAGGGTTGGGTATAAACAAGTTGACATGTTCCTGTTATTAAACATGTCGTGTTCACTGTTAAACGGGTCAACTCTCTAAGCTGGTTAGAAAACTAAATTAATTTAACGGGTTAAATGAGTCGTCATGCCAACCCATTTAACATGTTTAACCCATGTAACAAGTTTGACTCGCCCGGTTTAAACAGGTTAGGGTTGATAAAGCTGATCGTCTCGATTATTTGAACACGAACCTGGCACAAATTGGCAACCTCCGAGCCTTTAAGCGCAAAGCTTAGTTGGTGCTGAGATGTTTTGTTTAATTACCACATTATCACTTGCATACATTAGTAATGAAACCCAAAAAAAAAAAAAAAAAAAAAAAAAAAAAAAAAAAAAAAAAAAAAAAAAAACTCCCAACTTTTTGTTCGAGTACTATATACAATACCCTCACTTTAACTACATCTTTAGAAACAAGGTGTTTGTTGGTTTAAAGGCAATATATAGCCAAAAGCAAAAACATGGTCGAGTATAAATTTAAAAAGAGAAATACAAAATAAAATAAAAAACATAACATTATGGTGCCATTATCACTTATGTTGTTCAAATTGGTGTGTGTGTGTGTGTAATACTATAGGGGTTGCTATAGATGATTGCTTTATAGTATTTAAGTTTATGCAGAAAACCATGGATTCAACAATGGATAAACTTATGAAGTTAATGCGAGAAGTGGAATGTGAAGAGAAAGCTGCAGGACAAGCAAAAGAAGAAGCTGCTACAAGTGGCTTAGATATTCTTGCAAAGGAAACAAATGATGCGGTTGTTTACTTTTTCTCTTACTGAAATCTGACCTACAGTCACTAAAATTAATTCTTTAGATATCGGTATTTTTGATAGTTTTCACTAAGTGTGTTTTTTTATTTGGACTCTGAACTGCAGCATGCTAAAGAAGTAAGTATATTCACAAAAGGAGGTCTTAGCTACTGAAGTTAAGGAGCTTCAATCACGTGTGTCAGGAGTGTCGAATAAAGGAGGTAAATCCGTTGCAGTGTACTTGAGGAGGAACTACTATTGAAGGGTCAGGACTCAGGTGCTAAATGCTAATTGCACATGCATTTTTCTTATTTAGGTGCACAGAGCCTTAGAGACTAGATTGACTACTGCTTCTAAAGAAAAAGAGTTAGCAGCTAAAGAAATGATAGAAAAGGAATCTTTGGCTCAGAAAGCACTTGCACGCGAAAGAAAGCCAAATGGAAAAGTTGGTGCAAGAGTCGAGCAAACTGAAACAAGAAGAAAATAATTCCAAGGTAGTGATAGACTAATAATAATGTAACCATGTGATTTTGTAATTAATGCCATTGCATTTATTCCACATTATTAAATTTTCGCTTTTCTTGTTACAGTTGCAGCAGTTTCTTGTAGATCGTGGCCATGTTGTCGATACGCTGGAATAAGTTTCATTAGTATCCACCGTCCACACTAGTTTCACCGTTGTATACTTTTAACAATTTGTTTACACAACATACTTGATATATGCAGCGGAGATATATCTAAGAAATGTCAGGATATAAACTTGCTGAAAGAGTCGCTTCACCAAGCAGTTCTTCTAAGTGGCTTGTTGCCATCTATCCAAACATCACCCATCATAGCAATTGAGTCAGCTGATTGTTCTACTGATGATCATGTTATAGATGCCACTCAGAAACCGATAAACAGTGAAAAATCTGTGACTTTCAATGTTTCTCCAGAGCACGGACTGTTTTCATTTCAGAAACCGATAGAAAGTGGAAAATCTGTGACTTTAGATGTTTCTCCAGAGAATGGGAAATTGGTGACTTCGGTTGTTCCTCCAGAGCAGAAATAGTTAACAAACAAGATCTAAAAAGAGAAAAATGAGCCACGCCATAACCATGTCAAATCTGCCACTCGGGAACCGATGAAAAGTAGGAAATTGACTACTTCACTTGGTCCTCCAGAAAACAATTTGTTTTCTATGATGTCAAATCTATATTCGGATAAACAGAAACAGGAGGGAAATAAGAATGTGGCATTTGATGAAAAATGAACCTATGGTTGCAAAAATAGCTGGAGTTGGACAGGCAAAGTCAACTGAGGGTCCGGTTGTTGGTCAAACTTTTGCTACCAAGGTAGCTCTCTCATCAACTATCAAAAGCTCTGCTATTAAAGGAACGTCAAGAAGAAGAAACAAGAAGGGGAAGGGCAGAAAAAAATAGCCGGTGATTTTGATGAAATCGAGTGATAAGGTCTAATGTTTTTTTTTTTATGTCTATCATCCTTTGTAGCTAATGAATTCTAGTGGTGAAAACTTATGATTACCAAAAACTTAGATGGTGACACAAGGTCAAAACTCAAAACATTATAATCGTCTTTCTTTTCTGTGATGGTGTCGAAATTTCAAACTATTATTGGAACTTCAAGTCAGTTTTGTATTTGGTCTTTCGCAACTCGTGTGTCAAATGACTTGAGTCTACATACTTTTACAAATGTATACATAGATCAGCCTTGCACAATATTTCTTTCTATTACATATAATGATCACTAACATTTAAACTTACAATTTCCAGAAGCTAAGATATACAATTTGAACACCCCCGCTAATCCATTTTACTTGTTAATCATGTGAGAAAACAAGAAACACAGTACACCTCCATATGATATAAATTCTTGCCTTTTGTTCCCGGATTTGCTTTGAACATCTCATTAGTGACCTCTGTTTTATTGTCTTGAAAGTTGATGAACTTGCAGCCATCATATATCAATACCACAAAACTAAAGCACCTCTGCACAGACACTTACATGTATGATGTTTCTCTATATATAAGCCAGCCTAAAGTGCCTACGTTAGTTCAGTAATTGACAAATGCAAAGTGATCCACAACTTATGCTACGAAAGGTACATGACATGTTGGGATTATAAGGTGGCTTTAGTCATCAAAGATAAAGGAAAAACTACTGGCATGTCTCCTTGGGACAATGCCCAAACTTTTCTTAAGATGACTTGTCATCAACTTCCTGATCTAGTTGGCAAAAGGGGCCATCCATGTCCTGAGAAACGACCGCAAAAGATGATTTTAAACTAGTATGCATGTTCCAAAGGCACATGGTGTGTTTACATAAATGGTGGTCTAAGACTAGCCCTCACCTTCCACCTTCCACATCAGCGCCACCTCAGCTTTCTTTCTCCCCTCACTCCCTCTCACCTTTCACCCGTAGTGGTCACACCAATCCCTCACCTTTCATTAAAATACTCACTTTATACAAATATACCCCACACACACTCACAAACCAAATAAAAAACAATAAAATACCCACTTTATGCACAAGAACCAAGAGGTGACGGAGTCACCTCTATCTCCCTTTATTCTTGTGTGAGTTGTGTCTCACGCGTGAAGATTGTCAAAGAGAATGGGTATGACGAGTGAGGTGGGGTTTTGTGGTGAGGGGTCACCCACAACTCCGGTTGGTCTTACAACCAACCTTTTTATCTTGTTATGTAAGGCATATATGAACATATTGCTCAGAATTGCGCAATAATTACTACAAACCAGCAATTTCATGTATATTTCTGCATCTTATAAAATCTTTATGTCCTTTTTATATTTCTCCATATATACTAAATGTATTTACGTGTTTATAAGTGTGACCAACAAAAATCACACATTTTTAAGACGTGTAGAAAACGATGTACTTAAACTATGTATTCATTATTGCAGTGTTGAGGGCCATACATGTCTTAAAGGGCTAGATAAGATGAGAATTGACATGCATGCATTAACAGAAATTTGGTATATATGTTCACATTAATATTGGTCAAACAACTGACATTGTTTTCTTTGTTGTTTTCCCTTTTTAGGTGGATGTACATATAATCCACACAAAATGAATCACTGACTGTTCTTTAGGTGTATGTGGGGTTTTGTTATGACCTATGAAGAAATGCATGAATGGCTCTTACACATTTTCGGTATGAATCACACAATTTGCCATTCCTTTTGTGTCTTTTGTCCTCAATATATAGTAAGTTAGGTACGGCTTAAAACCTTCATGTAACTGAGCTCTGCCCACTTTTTTGTATGGCCATGTTTGTTTTTCGAACTACTCACAAGAGCGCGCAAATGCTTAACTAAACACTTTCAGATTCAGGATTTGGATCTGAGATCCACTATCATGGCAACTCTTTTCCAGAAATACACTATAATAACACATTTTTTAAATGCAGAACTTTATAAAAAATCCTCTGGTATGAACGCACATACCCGAGGACCACTTCTTCCTTCAACATAAATTTGAATCGTCTGTAATTATTACAAAGGGAGGACACCGGCCCAAAATCCAGTATACTATTGTTTTCGAGAAACATACATCACGTGTAAGATATCATGCCTAACAAACAAAACAGCTTCACGTGATCACTTACTAACTATGAAATTTAAGACTTCAATGTTTCAAAGAGAGATGGGACCATTCTTAACGCTTCAATATGCTCTTATGTACATCCATGTTTTAAGGTACTTTGATTATCATGTTAAGTTGACATTTCGCTAACGTACTAATTGTGTTCTTGATTGCTGAAACTACTAGTGCAGAGACACAATACTAAACATTAGAACTGTATTTCCAAATTTTCACATGAACTTGAAGCTAACCTTTTATCCGGTTTGCCCATGTACCAAACTCGATCCGATTTCAAGATGAGTTGCACAATTAGTTGTAGTGTACATCGACAAGTGTAAATCAAAACTTTTGGATTTGAGGTTTACTAAAAGTAATTAGTTTGTCATTATACATAGAACATCTTACAAAGCATTTCTAATTTCTATATACATACAAAGATCATTAACATCTAAAACTCACACCTTCCTAACGCTAACTAATGCTTAATTCTTAAACCACTTCCATAGAGTTTCTTAATCTTGTGAGCAAATAAGAAACTTTGTGCACCTCCATATGATATAAATTCGCGCCTTTTGTTCCCGAATTTGCCTTGAGCATCTCACTAGTGACCTTTGTTTCAATAACTTGAAGGTTGATGAACTTGAAGCTGCCATGAGAAGTTGAAGTTGAGACTAGAGAAGTTGTTTAACTCTTTGAATGAAAATATTCTACTCATGTACTTACATGTCTCTCTATATATAGGCCTACTTATAGCAACTTATCCAGAGCGAAAACTGACAATTCCAAAACAATAGACAGCTTTTACTACATAAGGTACACGACATAATAGCGTTACTGTTTTAATTCTAGTCATTGTTGCTTTGAACAGATGATAGATTTTTAGTATGTGGTACTTCAATTCATTTTTATTGTGGGGTTCATAAGATAAGAGCTAAACTACTGGCGTGCCTCCTTGGACCAATGGCAAAATTATTAATTAAATTGACATGTCACTAACCTTCTATCCTGATGGTCAAAAGGGGCCATCTATGTCTTGAAAAATGCCTTGATAAGATGATCACAAACATATATGTATGTTTCAATAGCACATGGTGTGTTAACATGAATGATTGGTTAAACAAATCAACATTGCTTCATGGAGCCCATTGATAAGTTTCTATGAACTTGCTAAAAAGCCTGGTATAATCAAATTATGAGTGTTTTAACTTGACATGTCCACATACATGCTTCTGGTTTTTGCATGATTTTTGTATATTAAGTGGTCATTTGAGTGTTGTTTTCGATCAATAGCGCATATGTTACATATATATTGCTAATCCAAAGCGCCCAAATAACTAAATTAGTTATGTATTCATAACTGATACAGTACTATACAAAAGTTAGTCTCACAAGTCAAAAATACAAAAAATTGTTTTGTGGGTTCAACACTTCAACTGGACCCTATTTGGTATATATGGCTCTGTGCATATATGCATTAATAAGTTGTGTTTCATACCAGCATTTTGGTTTGTGTTTTTGTGGCTCAGAGCAGTTGAAAAGCTGAGAGCTTTGGTTGCACGTTTTGAGTATGAATGAGACAATTGGTCATGTACCACAAGTGTAAGTTAGGTACACCCCATAACTTCATGTATTCCCTACCATGTTCCCTATGGGATCAATATACAAACACAGATAAATAAAATTACTGAATGACTTGTAACAGTTTTACTGCACATTTTACTGATGTAATTTTTTTTACTGATGTAAATATACATTCAACTATTTGCATGCTTTCTCATCAAAGGTTAACTTTTTGTTTTTGTTGTGTTTCAAGTCGGCAATTGTCTATAAAGTAGCATGAAACTTAATATTATGAGAACCTTTTTTTCGTGTGTTTAATAGTGTCTCTCTTTACATACTTCCACTAAAACTCGAAACTGGCCCGGGGTTAGTTTGTTCAAGATTCCGAATGTCGGGTGTATATGATCATAATGGGGTTCAACCCACATGCCAAACTCTTGTCCTGGTGTTGTTGGTGAACATTAGCCATATACGTGTCATCATAACCTTATCGATAATAGATGTTAAGAAAATGACAATTCTTGACCAACACAAGTGCATGTCTTTTGGTTCAGGCTTTAGTTTTGGATTGTTTGCAATAATGATAATAGATATATACTGCTACATAAGCCTTAAAATCCAATTTTTGTGGTAACAAATTGAGAAAATAGTTTTACAGAGCTGTCACAGACTGGTTTTTTGGTTTAAAGCAACTGTGTTTGACCAACTTGCGTCGAAATTTGTATGTTAGTTGCATATACTAGAACTATATTTGTGTTGTAGTTCTCAACTGTTTTCAAACAGATATCGTTACTAGCTTAGTTTAATTATTTTGGCTGAGCTCATTAATTTGTTAGTTTAGTTCGTAAATTCATCAGTCCAAACATTTTAGTACCTGTGCAAGGAATGATGGAGATGTCTGTTTTTCAACTTCAACATTTCGGATTTTGAACAATTGTATGTCCTGAAGTTGTAAATGGTGTCATATTACCATATGGTGATAAAGCATGAAATTTGGAACATTACCCTGAATCTTGATGATGGCTTCTGAATGTCAATCAATCGATCAAAGTAGAACATATAAGCAGCTATTGTATTGCAATGTTTGCTAATACAGGTTTTAGATCATATATCAGGGCTTTTTTGGTATCGATATATAATTACTGGATGACAGTGTGTTTTTGTAAGTCTCATATCGCGGATGCACAAGATACACATGCATAACTGCAGGTCTGAGAGCAGGATGAGACAAACTTAACATGATGACCTTGGGTAAAGGTCAAACCCGCTTATATAGCTCGACATATCTTCATGACGCAGACTCAAGCTCAGAAGATTCAAAGCCGATTTGAGAGCTTTAGCAGCTCAAATATTTATCAGAAACAATGTTTGATTATAGCTCAATTTGAGCTTAAATAACTTATAGAACTTAACATTTACCCATCCTAGTTACATGTATCATGTATGTTAGCATTTTACAAATTAGGGCTCTTGGAAAATTCGGCAAGAATTTGAGCCAAGTCCTTGTAAGCAGGAGTTTTGCTTGTCGTATGTATCAAACTCGTATTATGTACATGATGAACCTGTTAAAGTACAGAACTAGCACTAAACTAAAATATCGATAATAGTTCTACTTGTTTACAGCTTCACGCACAAGATACAAACAAACTGTTACGGTCCCGGGTCTATGATCAAGTTATGGGGTTAAGGGCTCAATAGAGAGAACCCAACGATAGGTTACATTTAAAGGAAAGAAAACCTAACAAACACCTAAGTAATAGCAAACTGATAAACCTAAAACACTTGTATTTTATCCTAACTAAAACAATTCAAATTAAGGAAAAACATCCTAATTAAATCTGTAATTCCTGCTGGTAACACAAACCAAAACATATGCACTTCAATAAAGGAATCAAACAATACACAATATTCTACTCAACCAAACCATTACGTAACAGATGTACTCATAATGCCTATCCAGTTTAACCCCGGATATCAAGAGTAATGACATTATGCCCAATAACACTCAATCAACTAAAACCAAGATGAAAATTTAATATTAACGCACTACCATGAACTTACTAGGAACTTATCGTCTATACTTGACTTGCGGCACATATGGGACGCATCTCAGTCTTTGTCCAACGCCTTCTGGATGTCTCCCTGTAATAGATCTCATAAGATCAAAAAAATAAAAATAAAAAAAAAAATGGAGAAATGATAAAGGTGGAGCGTACAAATAGGTCAATTCAAACACGTATAGTCAGAAAATGTAGTTAAAAAGAAAACGGATCAAATTGGTTTCATGGGTCGAATGCATACAACATTTTAAGTCGCTTTATAAATAACTTATTATTAGTATTGTGTTAATATAGATTTGTCATTTATTTGATGCATAAATTGTTTATTAAACAGTTGAACATAATTGTGGATGTTTCAGACCCGCAGAACCTATTTTGACTATCCAGCTCGTCCATTTTGCCACAGAAATCTAAAAATGTGTAACGAGTTACCTCAATTGATAAAGGTGAGGTGGTTGTTCCATAACGACCTATAACCCGACCTTCTTTGTCCACCAGAAACTTAGTGAAGTTCCATTTGATGCTAGACCCAAATATAGTCCCTTTACTTGCTTTAAGGAACTTGTAGACCGGTGCTGCATTTGGTCCATTGACACGAACCTACACAAATTAATCACTTAAATTTGACCCACCCAACAAAAAAATCAACATAGCATATGTTTTGTTTGTATATGGATTTAGAAGAACTCGCCTTATTAAAGATGGGGAATTCGGTATTAAATCTTGTGCACGCAAATTCTTCAACTTTCTCACTTGATGCGGGCTCTTGCTTCAGAAATTGATTACATGGAAATGCCAAGATTTCAAGTCCTGGGAGTGTAAAAATGCAATACGTAACTTTTAGTGTGTGACACTATACCTATATCAGTAATTGGATGAAACTGTCATGTGTGTATTACTACTTCCGGGCCAAAACTGAATTGAGTTGGTTTTATTAAATTCTCAGACATTTTAGAGCTATTTTTGCTACGAGTAGTTTTTATCAAGCTATCTAAGAGGATTTATCAAGCATAGACTTGATAGACATGTTAAGCTCTTGAAACAGACTCATATCTTTCGTCTAACTACTAGATCAAGTTCGCACTTAGCCGGGGTGTTTGGATTAGCTTATTTCGGAAGCTTAATGCCTTAATTCACTTTCAGGGAGTGTTTGACTGTTTGTTTTGGCTTATATAGTGGGCTTATGGCTTATTTGGATTTCGGCTTATGTTTCATAAGCTCACTTTTTGTGGCTTATTTTGAATCTTTTCGGCCTATATTAGCCTGTCATGTCATAATAAGCTTATATAAGCCGAAAAGTTTCAAAATAAGCCACAAACAGTGAGCTTATGAAACATAAGCCGAAATCCAAATAAGTCATAAGCCCGCTATATAAGCCGAAACAAAAACCCCCTCAATACACCTTAAGCTCATAAATTGGGGCTCATTTGAGAGCTTATTGGCTGAAGTATGTAAATTCTATTAAGGCTTTTCCAACAAGCTCTTTTAAATACGCTAATCCCTTGATTTGCAACATGTTTAACTTTATACTTGTTTTACAACACTAAAATAGTATAGCTGATTATTGATTCAAACATAATGGGTCCTATGGGAAAAATGCATACCTTTACTGTTGTACTTTTTGTAAAGCTCATTCAACTTAGGATAATTTGCATTTGTAAATCCACTGTTTCAACCCCAAAAAAACAAACAATTCATATAATCAGTAACAAAAAAACACACACACATTATATTACTAAACCTTAAAAAAAAATAAGGGAAAAAAACAATAAAAAAAATACCATTTGGAAGCAACATTAACAATAAGAACAACTTTGCCTTTGTAAACACTCAGATCCACTTCCTTACCTTTGCTATCCTGCACAAAAAGAGTTTAAAAAAAAAAAAAAAAAAAAAAAAAAAAAAAAAAAAAAAAAACATTATAACATGAAATTAGTGAAAGTTTGTGGGATGAAATAATTGATTGAAACCTTGACAGTGAATTCATGGATGGATTTTTGAGGCACAGATGAAGAACCACCCATTGGGTACTCCGTTTATTATCAGGGTTTATTGGGTTCTTTTCTTTTTTATGATTATTATCCTGTCTATATATTGGTCCTGTTTGTTTGTTTTGGAAATGCCACCAAAAAGTTTTTCTTGTGACAATGTTGTATAAAACTTTATGTTAAAAAAAACTTAGGTTACATATATATGATAAAATAAAATGTATCTTGTTCAAAAAAGATAACTTTAGAAAGGAAGGTTAAATAACTCGAACCCTCTACAAGTATGTTTGTGTACAAAATATGCTATCTACTATATGCTCTTTTCTAAAAGTTACGAGAATCACTGCAAACCATTTTTTTTAATGTTTATGTTGAAGATGTCAAATATGCCTCGAATTAAACTTGCATCAATTTAATAAGTTGTTTTAGATTAAGCATAGTATTATTTTGAGAAGTTTATATTAGCGAGGAAAAGATTACATTTTTCGCAAAATTTTTGGATGTCAATTGACTATTTGTCAAGAATTTAAATTCATACAATAAACGCCACACTTACTTTCATGATCAAAAATGGCTCTTTGCAGGTGTCTACTGATGTGGATCTATAAGAAGGTGGCAATGGTTTGGGGGGAAATTATGAACAACAAAAATACCCGGATCTTACAATGGTGGTTGACGCAAGCTGTAATTGAACAAGGTTCCTGCTGCCTTTCTGTATATTACATTATGGGGGTGTTTGTTTCGGCTTATATAGCCAGCTTATGGGTTATTTGCTTTTGGGCTTATGTTTCATAAGCTTACTTTTTGTGGCTTATTTTCAAACTTTAAGAGTTTTGATTCTTTTTTTTTAGGTTGTATGTCGTGCAGCAACGGTATAAAAAATTCTTCAAGATGAAAGGTATGTATATTTTCTTCATGTGAGCTCCGCTTATGCCGTTGAAAACAAGGATACCGACACCTTTTTTATGTTTAAAATAAGCATAAAAGTGTACCAAATACCAAAAAGTCTTCTCAAAATGAAGCTGTTGGTGGGTGACTTGGTGTGTATTAATTTACACACCTTTTATGTGACCAAACCGGACTCAAAAGACCAAAAACCCGACCATAAATGCCAAATATACGATGTTTTTGTGTTTGTGATATGCAGGTACGGATATTTTAAGAAATCAAGCAAAAACCCGGAAAACCGAGCACGAGAGTATGAATGGTTCAAAAGCCGGTGCCGGGATGCAGTTTCAAGTTTGGATCATTATTCAAGCTCAATTTGTCAAAGTCAACCTTGAAGAATATCAATATGACAAGATTGGCCCTTGGATAATATTTTTCAGAATGGCAGTATTGGTCCCCTAAGTTTCAGAATATTCACATGTGGTCCTTGTAATTTTATTACTAAATTCTGAAAACACAAAGCCTGGTCCAATCTATATTACCCAAGCCCAAAGTATCCTAAACCATATACAATAACAAAGCCCATCACCAATTATTACCCAAGCCCAAATTATCCCTTTGGTCAACCTTCATTACACTTGGTCAAAACACGTTTCATAATAAAATCCCAAAACAAACACACACCGCCCAAAATTTTCCCCCAATTAACCCAGAAGTTACTATTCAATGAATAGTAACTAAGAACCCTAGAAATTACCCATCCCAATTAACCACAATTAAGGGTACTTATGTCTAATCACTTGGTTCTAGAAGCTCATTGGTGATGTCAGAGCGTGGCAGAGCGAAAGAAACACAAATTGGACACTTGGCAGCAACTTATTGGACGAGTCGCGTCACAAGAAGAGATCAAAGGGCTGATAATTGATAAGCAATGATTTAGAAGAGATCAAGGGCTGTGAGGTGATGTAAACTAACACAAGTGCACACGGATTGCCAGCTTGGCAATCCGTAAACTCCCAAATCTCCTCAGCTATAAATAGGGATAGATAGAAGCTCATTAGGTGTAGAGTGTTAGGCTAGCGAAGCTCTGCCAAATTTCTTTCTTGTATTAGTTTAAATTCTTTGTAATTTCTTATATTTTAATGAAATTCAGTTTTTCTTTTAAAGCAAATTAGTTCTTGTAGATTTCTACTTATTGTTACTATATCATATCTGTTTTATCATTCTAAGTCATTTAAATACATCTTTAAAATTTCAGTTTAGTTTTTATCTTGTTCAAAGTTTCTATTCATATCAGAAAATTAATAAATAGAAATAGAATTGTTTGAAAGCAGCTTTCAATTAAGCTTGAGTGTAGTTTTATAAATCTTATTTCTGTTTTTCAAAGATTGTGTGAGAGTTAGTTACAGTTTCAATGTTCATTAGCTTTTTAGTCAACAATAGTCAACTGCAGAATTTGATGATGGTTATGGGTATTGGAGGTGATAGATTCACAGATTCTGGTGGTAGTTATGCCTATTAAAGATAGGCTTGATTTCAAATGAACTCTCTATTTTGAGCTGAGAGTAGTATTTGTAAGTCTCTAATTTCATTTTTACCAAGTTTAATATCTCCTTGCTGTTTTGTAAAGATCTTAATTGCTTAATTGATAACTGCTTAGTTCTGTTTAGTTTAGTTACTTGTTAGTTTAAGTAGCAGTTGGTAGTTAGTTTGCTATAGTTCTTACAATAATGATTATCTGATGTTGTAGTTATCTGATCTGTAGTTGAGTTTGTTGCTGTTGCAAGTTTGTATTTGATTGGCATTTCTGAGTTTTATATAGTTGTAGATATTGATTAGTTCGTATATTGATTGTTTGATCAAGTTGCTGATTGCTTTTGAGCTGCTGTTAGTTAGTAAGTTGGGATTGGATTGAATTAGATTGGTGGTATTAAGTGTGCTAAATTTAGATGTTGCAGTGTTAAGAGTAGTATAAGGGGTGTTTGGATTTAGCAATTGCTGTAGTATTGTTTTACTGTCATGCTTAGATTTAATTAGTATAAAAGTAGAGTTTTAAATAGTTAAAACAGTTGCTATAATTAAAACAAGTCACATTTGATTTTCATTTAGCTTACAGTTAGATTATAGAAGTAACTGTTAGTGTAGTTAGATAATTAGCTTGCATCATAACTTTAGTTAGCTTTTTATAGCTTTACTGTAGCTTAATATCATACATAAAAGTAGGATTTAGCTGAGTAAATTAGAATTAGTCAAAGTTTTATTGCTAATAAAAAGTCAAAATAATTTTAAATCAGTTTTTGTTCACACTTTTGTTAGCAATCTTAGGGATCATTTCTAGTTGGAATTACATTTCAATTGCTGTTTTGAGTAGTGTAGCAGTAAATTAATCTATAGAAATTAGAAAACTTAGGTTTAGATATCATTAGCTTAATGAAACAGTGTTTGTAAGTTGACTGTTTGGCACCTAGTTCCCCTGCTTATCAGGTCCGGGCTTGTTTTCATGGCATTTTCTAGATTAGTAGATGGTAGTTTTAGCATGAGCCTTTTTGATTATAGCTTCTCTATATGGTAGTATCTGAATTGTCCCCATTAGTTTCTTCTTTGAAGCTTTTTAGAATAGCTTATCAGGACTGCAATAAGTGGTACTAGCATAGCTTTCTGTCTTTGATCTTGGCCTGCTAGAACTCATCTGAGCTTGTGCTTGAGTTTCATTAGCTTTTCTAAGTTTCATTATAGTTTTATAAGAGTTGTATATGGTCAGCTTCTCTTGGCTTAATCATTTTCTTATCCTGCTCATGCTTAGCTTTTTATATAAGTGCTTATTGCTTATTTCTTTAGTTTCTGTGTTATCTCTTATCATTTCTGAACATCATTGAGCTTATTATAGTATAATATAACTGTTTGTTGAAGTTTGGTTAATTTTCGTGGCAAGTGCTTATTAATAAGCACTTGCCATAAGCTGAATTAGCATTAATAAGCACTTCTGTGCAACTTTTCTTTTCCAAAATTTTTCTGCAAGTTCTTTTAATCATTTTAGAATTTCTGGAATTTTTCCAGATTTTTCTGAATATTTTTACTATTTTTAATAATTCTTTTTGATTATTTCCAATTTTTAAATCAGTTTTTAAATCCAAAAATCAAATAAAAAATCAGAAAAAGGTTCAGAAAAATACAAAAATAATTTTTAAATTTCTTTTATAATATTTTAGAATTTTTAGAATTTTATTTTCAATTTTCCACTTAATTTTTCTATTTTTTCTTAATTTTTAATTCAATAAATGCAAAATTAATTCTAGAAAATAAATAAAAACTCAAAAAAATATTTTTCTTTTTCTTAAAATTCTTTTTAATAGTTTTAGATTTTTAGAAAATATTTTCAAGTTCGTAGGGTCATTTTTCGTAATACGTTACGTTTTAAATTTTGCGTGTGCATTTCCGATTTCGCGTTTTTCAATTCGGTGCATAATTAGATTGTACTCTTTGCATATTTTATAGTTGTTTGTGAATATTTGAATATCTCGATTATATTTTTCACGTTCCCGCTTTTCACGACACGATTTTGCGAATCGATATTCTCGATTCCATTCTACCTTCGCTGGGAAAACGACCCGGGAATTACTTTAACCGGTATTTCCTTGGAAATAATTATATACTACGAAAGGACTAAATCAAAATATAAGGGGTGTTTGGATTTAGCAATTGCTGTAGTATTGTTTTACTGTCATGCTTAGATTTAATTAGTATAAAAGTAGAGTTTTAAATAGTTAAAACAGTTGCTATAATTAAAACAAGTCACATTTGATTTTCATTTAGCTTACAGTTAGATTATAGAAGTAACTGTTAGTGTAGTTAGATAATTAGCTTGCATCATAACTTTAGTTAGCTTTTTATAGCTTTACTGTAGCTTAATATCATACATAAAAGTAGGATTTAGCTGAGTAAATTAGAATTAGTCAAAGTTTTATTGCTAATAAAAAGTCAAAATAATTTTAAATCAGTTTTTGTTCACACTTTTGTTAGCAATCTTAGGGATCATTTCTAGTTGGAATTACATTTCAATTGCTGTTTTGAGTAGTGTAGCAGTAAATTAATCTATAGAAATTAGAAAACTTAGGTTTAGATATCATTAGCTTAATGAAACAGTGTTTGTAAGTTGACTGTTTGGCACCTAGTTCCCCTGCTTATCAGGTCCGGGCTTGTTTTCATGGCATTTTCTAGATTAGTAGATGGTAGTTTTAGCATGAGCCTTTTTGATTATAGCTTCTCTATATGGTAGTATCTGAATTGTCCCCATTAGTTTCTTCTTTGAAGCTTTTTAGAATAGCTTATCAGGACTGCAATAAGTGGTACTAGCATAGCTTTCTGTCTTTGATCTTGGCCTGCTAGAACTCATCTGAGCTTGTGCTTGAGTTTCATTAGCTTTTCTAAGTTTCATTATAGTTTTATAAGAGTTGTATATGGTCAGCTTCTCTTGGCTTAATCATTTTCTTATCCTGCTCATGCTTAGCTTTTTATATAAGTGCTTATTGCTTATTTCTTTAGTTTCTGTGTTATCTCTTATCATTTCTGAACATCATTGAGCTTATTATAGTATAATATAACTGTTTGTTGAAGTTTGGTTAATTTTCGTGGCAAGTGCTTATTAATAAGCACTTGCCATAAGCTGAATTAGCATTAATAAGCACTTCTGTGCAACTTTTCTTTTCCAAAATTTTTCTGCAAGTTCTTTTAATCATTTTAGAATTTCTGGAATTTTTCCAGATTTTTCTGAATATTTTTACTATTTTTAATAATTCTTTTTGATTATTTCCAATTTTTAAATCAGTTTTTAAATCCAAAAATCAAATAAAAAATCAGAAAAAGGTTCAGAAAAATACAAAAATAATTTTTAAATTTCTTTTATAATATTTTAGAATTTTTAGAATTTTATTTTCAATTTTCCACTTAATTTTTCTATTTTTTCTTAATTTTTAATTCAATAAATACAAAATTAATTCTAGAAAATAAATAAAAACTCAAAAAAATATTTTTCTTTTTCTTAAAATTCTTTTTAATAGTTTTAGATTTTTAGAAAATATTTTCAAGTTCGTAGGGTCATTTTTCGTAATACGTTACGTTTTAAATTTTGCGTGTGCATTTCCGATTTCGCGTTTTTCAATTCGGTGCATAATTAGATTGTACTCTTTGCATATTTTATAGTTGTTTGTGAATATTTGAATATCTCGATTATATTTTTCACGTTCCCGCTTTTCACGACACGATTTTGCGAATCGATATTCTCGATTCCATTCTACCTTCGCTGGGAAAACGACCCGGGAATTACTTTAACCGGTATTTCCTTGGAAATAATTATATACTACGAAAGGACTAAATCAAAATGGCGCCGCTGCCGGGGAAGGTCGAAGTGAGTTTTTGAATATTCGTTTTGAAAAATCGTGTTTTGTTAAGCCTTCCTCTATTTTGTATATATTTTTATCAAAATATAAAAATCAAAAATCAAAAACACTTTTACTAAAGTGTTTTCAAAATTCCAAAAATAAAATAAAGTTACAGCCTCGTTCCGATCGAAAGAAAGGGCGTTGTAAACCAAATAAGCCTAACAATATAACGAAAACGTGAAATTAATTGATTATCGGATTATTTCAATTCAACAACCGAATAAACGGGAAAATTCGTTTCTCTCGTTTCGTTGCGCGTGGTTTTGAAAGAAACGGTTTCAATTAACGTAACGTTTCACAAAAAGAAAATAAAAGAAAATAAAAGTTTTTGTGATTTGTTTTTCTATAAATATAAAACCAAAAATAATCTTCTTATCCTCTAAAATTTGATTCTTTTTCTCAAACCCTCTTATTTTTAATTCTTATGGATATGTTTTGTAATAATTGTGGAGAACCGTTTTTCGGAGGGTTGTGTGTGTGGTGTACGTGCGATGAATGTGGAGATAATATTCGTGATGGCTTTTGTTTGAATTGTAATTTTCACACGTGTGATCAATATTCGTTCAACAATTCGTCTAATATACCCGATTTTTATACACCACCACCACCTTCGTTTTATTGCTATAATTGTGGAAACCCGTCCGAAGAAGGAATGCCGTGTGGGCGATGTTTTTGTAATCATTGTGGATACACCGATTGTATGTGCTATGCTCCGAGTGCTGACACGTCTTACGCTTACAATCCGAACTTTGATTGTTATCCTCAAAATAATTTTTATGAGCCAAATTCGTGCTACAATGGTGATTTTCAAAATACATCGAGTTTTGAAAATTGTGGGGGATCGTTTGAAAATTCTTATAATGAACCTAATTTTTGTTACGATTCTCATGGTTTTAACCAACCCCCACAAACTTCCAATTTCAATAATGATGTTCTTGAACTTAAATCAATGATGGATAAGTTGAAAGAGATGGTGATTAATCGTTATACATCTACTCCCGAGCCTAATAAGAGATCGATGGAAGTACCTCGAGTCGAAGAAAGAAAGTTCCAATTTTGCGAGTGTTGTTTATACGATGATGATTCCACGATTACGATCAACATAAATCCTCAAAATGATTTTATCTCTTCTCCCGTAGAGCCCGTGGACTCTCTAATAATGGGGAACGAGCCTCTTGACACTATTCCGGCAACGGAATCGGACGAATTCAATAAGTCTAGTGTTGAGAACCTCGTTCCGATCCAAAGTGAGTCCGGGGAAAATTCTAACGGTGATTCTTCTTTCCATCCTTCTTTCACACCGGTTGAAGGGAGTGATGTCGTTTTAGATGAGATCGAGGCATTTCTTGTTAGTGATACCATTCCGACAATGGTTGACGATGCTAATTTTGATCCGGAGGAAGATATTCGTGTACTTGAAGAGTTATTGAATGACGAACCGTTAACTTCTCTTCCTCCGATGAACAATGATGATTATGATGAAGTCGAAAGTTATTCCGATTCTCACAATGAGTATACTACGAGTGATGAAGACTCTTGTGTAGATATCGATGATTATGAAGAAGATGTTGATGTAGAAATACAAGATGAAGCTCTTTGTGAGAAATTATCCAAAGTTTATCTTCTCATTTCTAAGATTGAGGCGTTGAAAGATCCTCCGACTTTTTCTCCTATCCCCGTTATGGATAGTGATTCTTTACCCGAGCTTGAAATTTTTCGATTTGAAGAGACGAGTAGTGGCAATCCCACTATTCATGCTGATATCTCTCTTCCGGATTATGAGTGCTTTCACTTTGAGATTGATTCTATACCTATTTCCGATAATCCGTTACGTGACCCTCTTTTAGAGGATGTCGATCTATTTCTTGCTGCGGATGACTCGATACCACCGGGTATTGAGAATGATGAGAATGATATTTCTTTCGATTCTTCTTCTTCTCGTCCACCTGCAAAACCACCCGATGAAATTTTTGAATCCAGTTTGAATGAAGATATTTTTAGAATGGTGGACGAGGTTTTTGAACTTGAATTTGCTTTTACCATCCGGATGTTTCAACCGTTCTTTTCTTATACCACCATTTCTTCTTTCCACTCCACCGGGAGTGAGGACACCATATTTGATCCTGGCATTTCCATTACCAAGTGGCCGTTCCATCTGCTCTCCCCAAGGACAATTGAATTCGGGGATCGAGTCAAGCTAATGTGACTCGGTGAACAAAAACAAGCGCTTCGTGGGTGGCAACCCATGCTTATCCAATTTCATTTTCTTATTTTCTTATTTCTAACACCTAATGTGAGGAGGGGGTGCCTCTTCTACTCTTGTGTTTCGTGGTTGTTTGTGATGATTGTTCAGGATTGTCTATGATTTATGATGACTCTCGTGCTCGTTATCTCTTCACTTGGAGTCTCATTCATCGGTGCTATTTGGAAATCCTATATCCGTAAATCTTATCGACTAACGTTTTCTTTGGCATAATTAATAAACGGCCTAGATTATTGTTAGGATTGCCTTAACCCATCAAACATTGAGGACAATGTTTCGTTCTAGTCGGGGGGAGGGTGAATCTTCGATTCGATTTTGACCTTGCATGTTTCACATGTCGTGAACTCTTGCAACTCCGTTTTTCCACAAAAAAAAAAAAAAAAAAAAAAATTGAAAAAATTGAAAAATTTCAAAAATTTTGATGAAAAAGCAATGAAAAAGTACAAAAAGCATAAAAAGTTGAAAAAAGTTGTACAAAAATATAATAAAGTTTGAATAAGTGTTTTGACACCTTGTTGACTTTCTTGCTGGCGAGAGTAGGAATAAATATTTTGACTTGACCGGGCGTGTTGAGCCCTAGCTTGTTCCCTTAACCAATGATAATCATATAAGCTTGTGCTAGTTTTGTACACCAGGAGCTATAAAATGCGAATTCTTTCTAAAGAATCTGCAAGTTCCCGTACTTGACTTTATACATGCGCAGTTTAAAAGCTTTCGCTAGTCTTTTACATAAGGAGCTAGAAAACGCGAATTCTTCTTCTAGAATTTGCAAGTTTCCGTAACTGACTTTATATATGCGTGGCTGATTATCGGCTAAGTATTCGCTGGTTTCATTACTTGGGATCTTAAATTGCGAAGAGCGAGAAATGATAGAGTTTATTTAGAAGTTAGATGCTAAACGTGGAGTAGTGGTTCTCTTTAGAGCTCATGAGAGGTACTTGTGGCTTTTTACTCCCATCAGATACGTCACCAATATATAATAGATGTTCTAGGTTAATTAGTGATATTTCGGTTTGAATAATATTTAGTTCTTTGTTTTCTTAAGAGAATTTTTGCTTTGGAAATTGGGTACATATCAAGGAACACTAAAAATAAGAGCAAAAAGTGAAAAAATCAAAAGTCAAAAGTTGATTATCTATGTGGTTTTGGAGCTACCCGTTAAGCTTCCATTTATGTTGAGAGAAAAAAAAAAGTAAAGTCAAGAAAAAATCAAAGAAAAAAAGTGAAAAGTAAGAAAAAAGTGAAAAAAAATGAGAAATGTGAAAAATGAAAGTTGAAGTATTGTTGAATAAGAGCTTATGTATGTATCAATAAGTTGTTGGCGCGTGAGGTGCATGTGATACGTGATTAGTAATCAGTCACATGAGGTGCACGTGATCGTACTCCGCAACTTATATCCTTGATATTGTATGTACCCCTAATTCCTTGAAATGGACCGAATTTCTATTGCAGTGGTTCTTAAGAGATATTGAATAACTATTTATCGTTTTAACTTAGGTATCACTATCGGACTAAAAATTATCGAAACGAGAAAATATGAAGCAATTCATTTCTCAACAAAATAAAACATTGAGATACAAAACCTAGGAAATGGGAGTAAGGAGTTTCCACAAGTAACTGTTATGAGTAGTGTTAGCATCTAATTTGTAGATAAGCTGTGATCTCGTTTGTAAGCTTAGTTTGGGGACTCGTGAAAAATCAAGGATGACGAATTTTAACCGTATGGTCGCTTCTTAAAAGAAGTGTTTCTACTCGTTGACCCTAATATTATTGCAAGATAATGAAAGTTCAACAAACCGTCACAAGTGTGAATTATGGAAAAGTCCAAAAATAGTAAGTGTAAGTGGAATAAAGGAATAAAGGAAAATTTTGGAAAACGGAGCGTTTTTCGGGAATAAATGATTTTGTAATCTCTTTTGAACCGCCTTGCTACTTTTCAAAGTTAGTAAAAAGAGTTTTGAAATTATTTATCCTAAGAACGTGAATTGATCACATTGCGTGAGGACACGGCAATACTTTAGTCGGGGGGATTTTGGTGTGTATTAATTTACACACCTTTTATGTGACCAAACCGGACTCAAAAGACCAAAAACCCGACCATAAATGCCAAATATACGATGTTTTTGTGTTTGTGATATGCAGGTACGGATATTTTAAGAAATCAAGCAAAAACCCGGAAAACCGAGCACGAGAGTATGAATGGTTCAAAAGCCGGTGCCGGGATGCAGTTTCAAGTTTGGATCATTATTCAAGCTCAATTTGTCAAAGTCAACCTTGAAGAATATCAATATGACAAGATTGGCCCTTGGATAATATTTTTCAGAATGGCAGTATTGGTCCCCTAAGTTTCAGAATATTCACATGTGGTCCTTGTAATTTTATTACTAAATTCTGAAAACACAAAGCCTGGTCCAATCTATATTACCCAAGCCCAAAGTATCCTAAACCATATACAATAACAAAGCCCATCACCAATTATTACCCAAGCCCAAATTATCCCTTTGGTCAACCTTCATTACACTTGGTCAAAACACGTTTCATAATAAAATCCCAAAACAAACACACACCGCCCAAAATTTTCCCCCAATTAACCCAGAAGTTACTATTCAATGAATAGTAACTAAGAACCCTAGAGATTACCCATCCCAATTAACCACAATTAAGGGTACTTATGTCTAATCACTTGGTTCTAGAAGCTCATTGGTGATGTCAGAGCGTGGCAGAGAGAAAGAAACACAAATTGGACACTTGGCAGCAACTTATTGGACGAGTCGCGTCACAAGAAGAGATCAAAGGGCTGATAATTGATAAGCAATGATTTAGAAGAGATCAAGGGCTGTGAGGTGATGTAAACTAACACAAGCGCACACGGATTGCCAGCTTGGCAATCCGTAAACTCCCAAATCTCCTCAGCTATAAATAGGGATAGATAGAAGCTCATTAGGTGTAGAGTGTTAGGCTAGCGAAGCTCTGCCAAATTTCTTTCTTGTATTAGTTTAGATTCTTTGTAATTTCTTATATTTTAATGAAATTCAGTTTTTCTTTTAAAGCAAATTAGTTCTTGTAGATTTCTACTTATTGTTACTATATCATATCTGTTTTATCATTCTAAGTCATTTAAATACATCTTTAAAATTTCAGTTTAGTTTTTATCTTGTTCAAAGTTTCTATTCATATCAGAAAATTAATAAATAGAAATAGAATTGTTTGAAAGCAGCTTTCAATTAAGCTTGAGTGTAGTTTTATAAATCTTATTTCTGTTTTTCAAAGATTGTGTGAGAGTTAGTTACAGTTTCAATGTTCATTAGCTTTTTAGTCAACAATAGTCAACTGCAGAATTTGATGATGGTTATGGGTATTGGAGGTGATAGATTCACAGATTCTGGTGGTAGTTATGCCTATTAAAGATAGGCTTGATTTCAAATGAACTCTCTATTTTGAGCTGAGAGTAGTATTTGTAAGTCTCTAATTTCATTTTTACCAAGTTTAATATCTCCTTGCCGTTTTGTAAAGATCTTAATTGCTTAATTGATAACTGCTTAGTTCTGTTTAGTTTAGTTACTTGTTAGTTTAAGTAGCAGTTGGTAGTTAGTTTGCTATAGTTCTTACAATAATGATTATCTGATGTTGTAGTTATCTGATCTGTAGTTGAGTTTGTTGTTGTTGCAAGTTTGTATTTGATTGGCATTTCTGAGTTTTATATAGTTGTAGATATTGATTAGTTCGTATATTGATTGTTTGATCAAGTTGCTGATTGCTTTTGAGCTGCTGTTAGTTAGTAAGTTGGGATTGGATTGAATTAGATTGGTGGTATTAAGTGTGCTAAATTTAGATGTTGCAGTGTTAAGAGTAGTATAAGGGGTGTTTGGATTTAGCAATTGCTGTAGTATTGTTTTACTGTCATGCTTAGATTTAATTAGTATAAAAGTAGAGTTTTAAATAGTTAAAACAGTTGCTATAATTAAAACAAGTCACATTTGATTTTCATTTAGCTTACAGTTAGATTATAGAAGTAACTGTTAGTGTAGTTAGATAATTAGCTTGCATCATAACTTTAGTTAGCTTTTTATAGCTTTACTGTAGCTTAATATCATACATAAAAGTAGGATTTAGCTGAGTAAATTAGAATTAGTCAAAGTTTTATTGCTAATAAAAAGTCAAAATAATTTTAAATCAGTTTTTGTTCACACTTTTGTTAGCAATCTTAGGGATCATTTCTAGTTGGAATTACATTTCAATTGCTGTTTTGAGTAGTGTAGCAGTAAATTAATCTATAGAAATTAGAAAACTTAGGTTTAGATATCATTAGCTTAATGAAACAGTGTTTGTAAGTTGACTGTTTGGCACCTAGTTCCCCTGCTTATCAGGTCCGGGCTTGTTTTCATGGCATTTTCTAGATTAGTAGATGGTAGTTTTAGCATGAGCCTTTTTGATTATAGCTTCTCTATATGGTAGTATCTGAATTGTCCCCATTAGTTTCTTCTTTGAAGCTTTTTAGAATAGCTTATCAGGACTGCAATAAGTGGTACTAGCATAGCTTTCTGTCTTTGATCTTGGCCTGCTAGAACTCACCTGAGCTTGTGCTTGAGTTTCATTAGCTTTTCTAAGTTTCATTATAGTTTTATAAGAGTTGTATATGGTCAGCTTCTCTTGGCTTAATCATTTTCTTATCCTGCTCATGCTTAGCTTTTTATATAAGTGCTTATTGCTTATTTCTTTAGTTTCTGTGTTATCTCTTATCATTTCTGAACATCATTGAGCTTATTATAGTATAATATAACTGTTTGTTGAAGTTTGGTTAATTTTCGTGGCAAGTGCTTATTAATAAGCACTTGCCATAAGCTGAATTAGCATTAATAAGCACTTCTGTGCAACTTTTCTTTTCCAAAATTTTTCTGCAAGTTCTTTTAATCATTTTAGAATTTCTGGAATTTTTCCAGATTTTTCTGAATATTTTTACTATTTTTAATAATTCTTTTTGATTATTTCCAATTTTTAAATCAGTTTTTAAATCCAAAAATCAAATAAAAAATCAGAAAAAGGTTCAGAAAAATACAAAAATAATTTTTAAATTTCTTTTATAATATTTTAGAATTTTTAGAATTTTATTTTCAATTTTCCACTTAATTTTTCTATTTTTTCTTAATTTTTAATTCAATAAATGCAAAATTAATTCTAGAAAATAAATAAAAACTCAAAAAAATATTTTTCTTTTTCTTAAAATTCTTTTTAATAGTTTTAGATTTTTAGAAAATATTTTCAAGTTCGTAGGGTCATTTTTCGTAATACGTTACGTTTTAAATTTTGCGTGTGCATTTCCGATTTCGCGTTTTTCAATTCGGTGCATAATTAGATTGTACTCTTTGCATATTTTATAGTTGTTTGTGAATATTTGAATATCTCGATTATATTTTTCACGTTCCCGCTTTTCACGACACGATTTTGCGAATCGATATTCTCGATTCCATTCTACCTTCGCTGGGAAAACGACCCGGGAATTACTTTAACCGGTATTTCCTTGGAAATAATTATATACTACGAAAGGACTAAATCATGACTCTAATCAACTCATAAGCTTATTATGGTATAATTACCTTATATTGTCTATTAGCTTATGATTTCTTATATTAGCCCCTGTGCCAACCAGAAATTTTTTGGACTTAATTATGTGTTTGTTTTTGTCAGTTAAACGGTAGTAGTTCCAAACGGTATGGTATCAATGAAACTATATCTATTTTGGGACTATTACCCTTTAGTTTTCCATTTTTTAATACTTATTCGCGTTTGATTTCTTGGTAATTGTACAGGACCACCATTAGATTATATGTACCTGGAAAACTGTGACCAAGTTCGCTGTCATTGGCACACGCTTTTTGGGTACGATGAGAGAATGACAACGTATTCAAGACAGATATAGTTGCACTTTCAGGTAATCCAAATACTTAAACATTATACCTCCTTCATTTAGACCTTCGATTGCTTATTTTTTTGGCTTCTGTCCTTATTTTTCAGTAGAAAAACATTCTTCTCTTAAGCAAAATCCAAACAGTTGCTGAAAATATACTCAAACTTTGGACAAAAAAAGTAATGAATGCATTATAGCCCATTCTATAAAACCTTTTTTGATGCAATTGGTATGCAAACTGTTCCACAATAGGTCGTTCTTGCTGTATATGATATGCAACCGGTAGAGGCTGAAAGAGCTTACGTACAAAAAAGGGACTGGAAGGAGGGGTTTTGGGTACTGGAATTGCAGTTAAAAGGAGTGATGATGTGCAATAGGGTGAACACAAATATGAAGTAACTCCCTATACAAAATGTAATGTCTGTCGCTGCAAATGGTTTGTCGTTTGACAAATAGAGGCTCCAACATTTAGTAGCTCAATTTCATGTTGTGAACATGTTTTTTTAATAAAGATGTGATTGGTGCTAAACCGTCAGACGATTATTGGTCAACCACTTGTGAATGGTCAACTATAACAGTCAAACAGCTTAGAATCAATCTCCGTGAAAGTATAGGGTTTCCCCGGGTCGTTATGTCCCGACGAGGTGTGGATGGTATTAAAACGGGTTTGTGATCGGGTGAATTTGGATGGAAAAGGGTTTATAAGGGTTTTGTGATGATTACACTACTTGAATATGAAAGATAATAGCTTAAATACACTATATTAACAAGACTGGAAAGTCAGAAAAACCAGAAACGTTTAAAACTTAAAACGCGTACGTTCACGTTTAAATAAAACGTAAACGTACAAAATAAAAAGTGAAAACGAAAATCTGAAAACACCCAGGGGTGAAAATGACTTTTTTACAAACCTAAGGGTAAAAGAAAATTTTTAGAAAATTTAAATAAATTTTAACCCTAATTAATTATTTAATATTAATTAAATACTAATTATTACTAATTATTAATATTTAAAACACTTAAATATAATTTAATACTAATTAAATACTAGAAAAAATAAAATAAAATTTCTAAAATTATAAAATAACTAAAAATAACTTTTAAAATTAAAAATAAGTGTTTTTGTCTTTTTGTGGATTTTCTATTAATTAATTACTAATTAATTATTAATTACCTAATTAAATTATTTTAAATTAAGAAAAATACTAAATGAATAGTTAAAATTCTAATAAAATTTATAAAATTATTTTATAACATATAAAAGCTATAAAAAATATAAAAACTAGGTTTTACTTAATAAAAACTAATTATGCTATTTTAAACTAATTATTAATTAATAATTAATAAAACTAAGATTAATTCTAATAAATACTAAATAATAAAATAAAAATCTGAAAAAATTACTAAAAATACTTTAATATAAGAGGAAATTAATAAAAATATAAAAATGACAAGTACTTAATTAAAATCTAAAAATGAAAAATAGAATTTAAATAAAATTAAATAGAAACTATCACTTAAAATTACATTTGATTTTCTGGATTCTTTTTGGAAACTTGATTCACAACTAAAAATGAAAGACTTTTACAAAAACAAACTTTTTAGAACTTAAAAATAAGCACTGTGGAAGCTTTTTGGCTCCACAGTTGACTTTTGTTGACCAAATGGTGAAATGGGCTCAAATGAGCTTGTGTGGGTCCCACTATGGATAAATCAGATTCACATGAGTTGTTTGAACAAATTTAAGCCAGAAAGACCCAATGGAGATCACAGAATAAGCTGATAAGTCACATTAAGCATCCAACTTATTGTTTTGAAGACTGAAAATGGGACAGCCTTATGAGCTTGATTCAGGTGGGACCCAGGGGTTCCCAGGTCAAAGCCATGGTCAAAATGGGGTGTGTGGTAGGAGGGGGTTGTAAGGAACCAAGGTGGGGGCTTGGGGCCCACTGGGTTGGCTGGAAAACCACCACCAAGTGGTGGTGGTGGTGGTGGTATCTGCTGCACAGAGCAGATAGCTGCCCTGCAGCCCTCTTTGGAGGGATGTGGGGCCCACAAAGAAAATCACAAAATTATAGCAACAATAGGATTTTGAAGATGAGCTGGGGGGCTAACTATTCTAAAAAGCTCAAAGCTTAAAACCTACTACATAAATCAAAACAATTCAGGCCATTATGGGAAAAATTGAAAGAGTGCAAATTTAACTTTTTATGAATTACACCACAGTTGACTTATTTGAACTTAAGACCTAATTTAATGACTTAAATTAATATTCTAAACTAAAATAAGGTTAAATTAATCTAATATAACAGCTTATGTAATGAATTGTGTGGATTTGGATTCTAAAAAACCAACAGTGGACTGTTAAGGGGTGGTGAGGATGATTTTTGACTTTCTGTTAAAGTGACCAAGGTTTTATGATTTACATGACCTGTTTTAACCTAATGAATCATGTATTAACTAAACACAACCTCAGAAACCTCCTAGATTGCCTTGAGTCAAGCTGATCCAAACACCCCTTTACAAAATCAATTCTGCAAATTTCAAAGCTTCTCAATGATTCATGCCATGAAACTGATTCCTAGGTTTATACATGATATACTGAGATGAATTTAGTACCTAAATGCTTATAATAACAACAAGAACTTCAAGAATCAACAAACTACTTGTGATGGCAGTTGAATCACAATAATAAGTGTTGGGAATTAAACTAATGTTGTTGGAGTTCCCACTGCTGGAAGAATACACTAGCAGTGGAAACATTATTCCCACTGCTAGTGCATATAGTTACCACTGCTTAGTTTATAACTTTTATAGATAAGTATATAAAAGATCTTGTGAATATCTTATTTATTTATCATTATACTTATCTTGTAAAGGACTCCTTGTATCCTATAAAAGGAGATCCTAGGATTAGGGTTATACATATCAGTTGTCATATATCTTTCTAATACGTTTTCTTAGAGCTTCAAGGTGTAACCCTAGTGATATCTTAGATCACTCGTATTATTATCATTAATAATATTGGAGCTATTTGTTTTGTTACATACATTGTTCATACATACAATTGTTTCATTTACAATCAATCTTCTAAGTATCATTAAGTAGATTCCGCATACTTAGTGGTATCACTCAAAGTATCATTATTAACACAAGTTCAAGGTGTCAACGATCCAACAAGTGGTATCAGAGAAAGGTTTTGATATTTTGATTTAGAAGACTCAAGTTCACTCAGAAGAATCAATAGACACAGAAACCAGAGTGAGCTTTGATTGGAGCTTTATGACTAAGGAAGATGATTCAGAGTCTGCAATGGGTGCACTAATGGCTTTTTCTGACTCTGAGGTACAAATTATATGTTGTGCTAAATCTTGTTCTGCTTTAAAAGAATATGAAAAACTTAAAAAGCAATATGATGAACAGAAGTTAGAGCTAAATCAAACTAGTTATAATCTGTCTAATCATAAAAGAGGTCTTGCTGTGCTAGAAGAACAGATTTTGCATTATAGAAAAAATGAGTCTAAATTTAATGATGATATTGTTGTGTTAAAAAGGGATTTAGACTATAAAATTGCAGTAAATGTGGCACTTAGAGAAGAATTGGAGAAGGTTACAAAGGCTAATGAAAATATTCAGATAACTTGTAATACTTTAGATCATCAGTCTAAGTGCATTGATAAAAATTGGGAAGCACAGGTTGTAAACAAGGCTAAATCTGGTATAGGTTATAAGTCTGTTCCTCCACCATACAGAGGTGTTCCTTCACCTCCTGGTATTGACCTAGCACACACAGGTCTAGAGGAATTTCAAGAACCTCAGATGATATATGGTCAAAAGTCTAGTCCCAAGATAGAAAAGACTAAGGAAACTAAAGAATGCTTTGAAAGTGCTAGTGACACTTCTTTAGTTGATGAAGATGTGTCTAAAGCAAAATCTGAGATTAAGGTAGATGTGAATAATGTTCCTAAAGTGGCTAAAATTGAAAACAATAAACCAGTTAGGAATACTGTTAGATATGCAGAGATGTACAGGTCACAACCTAGAGGTAACCAAAGAAATTGGAATAATATGAAATCCCAACAGCTAGGTAGTGATTTTGTGATGTTGAATAAAGCATGTTTTATATGTGGTAGTTTTGATCATTTGTCTGCATATTGTGAATATAATCCTTGGAAAAAGGTAACTTCAAGGGATACAAGGGTATTTGGGAACAAACAACCTAGAGTGAACAACTATGTTTCAAATCACACTCACTCTAATGTTAAAATAATACCTAGATCAGTTGTGTTGAACTCTGGCACAAGACAATTTTGTTCTGCTAGACAAAACAAAACTATGTATCCAAGACCAACTGTTTCAAGAGCAAAGCCAAAATTTTCAAATTACAAGCAAGCTCAAACAGTTAACAAGTCCTTTTCAAATAAAACAGCTAGATCAAATCAAAAATGGGTGCCTAAGGTTTCAACTGCTATGCCAGCAGTTCCCACTGTTAGGCCAAAAGTTCCCACTGATAGGCAAATGAAAGTTGTTAAGGGTAATATGGGAAATGGCATGATAGCTACAGCACAATGGGTTTGGAGACCAATAACAGGTGACAAAGCATCTATGGTTTTAAAGAAATACACTTATATTGATGCAAAAGGGAGAGTCAAGTCAGTAATGGCTTGGATTTCCAATGTTTAGTTGTCTGTTATAGTATGTTTTGTTAGTCATATTCATTATTATTAAAAGGAAAATATTTTGTCTTGTATTTTCTTGGTTTTGGACTAACAAATGCAGGTTGATAAAGCAAATTTGGAGCTATCAGTGATATATGAATTGGACTGTATCCTGATATAGAGTTTGGAGTGTGTAAACTGGACACACAACAAATGGTAATTGGTTCACCATGTCTAACCCACACCAAGAACCAACTAGTCCAGAGAAAACGGTTTCTGGTAAAGACTCATCAAATCCGTTCATGGTTGATAGTTTACCAAAAACTAGGTTATCAACTCACCATACATCCTTGTGATCAAGAGTTGGCTAGTCCATAGCAAACGGCTCATGGTAAAGACATATCAAATCCGTTGATAGCTGATAGTTTGCTAAAAACTATGATAAGAGCAGCTAATTTTAAATGTTTTACTTTCCACTGCTCTTTGAAAATTGTGTTGATTTTTACCACTGCATGTTCACAGTTTCCACTGATAGTGAAAAATTTTCAACTGTTGAACTAACCATTGCAACTGCTGTATCAGTAACTAATCTTTAATATGTGTAGATGCAGGACATGACAGTGATAACATCATTCTGATCTCTACCATGGCAACACCTAATGTGTCTCATCCTTTTGGATTGGATACAGATGGTGGAATCCCAAGCCAAACTAAAATATTGGGTGGTTCAGAAGTACTTCCTAGTCCAACTAGGGGAGAAACTGAATCTATGCTCCATGATGCACCTCTCCCAGAAGTTAACACATCTGGAAGTGCTGAGGGTAGTTTGCAAATAAAGGAATTGATGGAACTGTGTACCAAATTATCATAAAAGGTGGATACTCTTGAAGAATATATTGCTGCAACAAAGAAACTTTATGGAAGAGGAGAGTAAACACAGTGGAATCTTCAAGTTCTTTTGAATTTTATCTGATTGTGATGATTTTGGTGGTGATTCTCCCAAACAGGGGAGGAAAAATGATGATAAGATTCAGGGGAGGATTGCTCTTAGAAATTCAAGGCAAAGGTTCTGGTATCATGATTAAAGCAGAAGAAGAAAGAACTGCTCAGTTGAAAGAAAAAGCTAATGAAGAAATAGAAAGGTTGCATACAGAAGAGTTCATAAGTTTGAAAGATGAGAACTGCATGATTGATAAGATATGTGTTTTGAAGAATCCCCCCAACATCAATGAGGAAGTTTAATTCAAGAAACTTGTGGATTTGCAGAGGAATCACAAGTTTAGGGGAGGATTGTTGGGAATTAAACTAATGCTGTTGGAGTTCCCACTGCTGGAAGAATACACTAGCAGTGGAAACATTATTCCCACTACTAGTGCATATAGTTACCACTGCTTAGTTTATAACTGTTATAGATAAGTATAGAAAGGATCTTGTGAATATCTTATTTATTTATCATTATACTTATCTTGTAAAGGACTCCTTGTATCCTATAAAAGGAGATCCTAGGATTAAGGTTATACATATCAGTTGTCATATATCTTTCTAATACGTTTTCTTAGAGCTTCAAGGTGTAACCCTAGTGATATCTTAGATCACTCGTATTATTATCATTAATAATATTGGAGCTATTTGTTTTGTTACATACATTGTTCATAAATACAATTGTTTCATTTACAATCAATCTTCTAAGTATCATTAAGTAGATTCCGCATACTTAGTGGTATCACTCAAAGTATCATTATTAACACAAGTTCAAGGTGTCAACGATCCAACAATAAGCAAGCTTAAATCTATTAGAACAAACTTGTAACCTAAAGCAATATTTAAACATTCACACACTAAATAACACTGATTAACACAGATATATATAATAATTAAGAAATGCTACAGTGAATTACATAAAATGGAGATTATGCTTACAGAGGGCTCAATTGAACTCCAAACCAAGAATCATCAATCAAAACCTTTCCTAAAGTCTCCCCTGAGACACTAAACCATCTTTATATCATCTGGTATGCTCCATTCTTCTTCTTCCTTTCTTTCTTACTGATTTTTATTTTTATCTAATTTTTTTGTGTTTTTGAGTTTTGATTACTAACTGAATTAATACAAATTAAAAACTTTAGAAACTAAACAAAGTTTTTAAGTGAAATCCCTGAGCTCAAACAAACAGAAATCACCAATCACTTAACAATTTTAGGGGAATTTGTCAAATTCCCATAAAAATTCCAAATTCGAATTTAGTAATTAAAATTTTAAATTAACTTGAAATAAAAACTTCAATACATTACATTAACATGATACAAGTGATTTGAAATGGAAAAACACAACTGAATTTTAAATTTTACTACCTACGACTAAAATTATACTAAAACTACACTACTACCCTTCCACTTCTGCTTCTTTCACTCTTTATAGCATCCCAGAGTGTCATGTGGGTCCCACTGGTCAAATCCCACCAGGTTGCTTGTAATTTGGATCACCAATGGCCTCTCATTATTTTTGGCGGGAAAAGACTTTATGGGCAATTGGGTCTGTGGATTAGCCATAGGGGGGGTGATATGATTGTGGTGTTGGGATGTGTGATTTGGAAGAGATAAGAGTGTGGGTGAGAGCAAGTGGTGGTGAAACAAGTGGTATGGAGGGGGTGGTATTGCAAGGGTGAGGGTGGTTTTGGGAGGGAAAGCTGGGTTTGACTAGTGGGGTTTGACCCTGGTAATAAAAACGTGGGGGTGGGCTTTGTTTTGTTGGGCTTGGGTGATGGGGTGGACTGGGTCAGGTAGGGGTGTTGGGTAGATTTGGCTATTGGATTAGTTAAGGGGTTATAATAAGGTCTAGGGTCCATTTGGTTTGTAGAATAAACTACAATGACCAAATTTGTAAAACTGAAATTCCAAGGGCCTGTTTTGCCAAGCATCCAAATTACCCATAAGGATCAAACCTGCCATTTATTAATTATACATGGATCACAAATGAAATTTTCATTTTTAAAAACACCCGAGGACCATTTTTGTAATTTTCAAAAGTTGAGGGACTTTTTCTGTCAATTGCCCAAACTTATGATCCAAGGGATATTTGTGATAACTTATGATTTTCCAAGGACAAAAATTGTTTTTCCTTTCAAAAATACCCCACAAGGGATCAATTCTGTCAATTTCTGAAGTTCGGGGACTATTTTTGCCAATTGTGAAACTTCAGGGACCAAACCTGTAATTTTCTCAAACTTTTCACCCGAAGTCTAAATTTGATAATTTTTTACTTTTAAAAACTTTGGGTTGACTTTTCTTTCATTTAAAACCTTCAGGGACTAGTTTTGTCAATTTTTGAAACTTGAGGGACTGAAACTGCCAATTGTGCAAACTTTGTTCGTTTTTCATTTGTTTTTAAACATTTTGCATCTAAGACATATAAAACACAATTTTGGAATAATTTCTGTATTTTGATGCGTTTTTGAGTGTTTTTGGATGTTTTAGCAGTTCAGATACGATAAAAAATGATGAGTATTTACACACTCATCAATCCCTCACACTAAACTATTGCTAGTCCCTAGCAATCTTTTGAGAAAATTTAATGGATTTGAAACTCTTTACCAAAAGCCATCACTTCTGGAGTAGCCAGGTGTAAGAACTGTGGCACACCTGATAACCGTGTGATTTTGAGCAAACCACCAGCTGTCAACGGATTTGATTAGTCTTTACATACAGCCGTTTGCTCCTGAACTAGCCAACTCTTGATGGAATAGTCAACATCTTGGTGAGCTGATTACCAATTATGGTTTTTCCACGGCCTTTACCACAAGCCATAATCTTGCGGGCTAGCCAACTCATTTGTTTTTGGGGAGTTGAGGAACCATACAATTTTGGGCAAATTGCAAGCCATAAACGGATTTGAGATGTCTTTACCAAGAGCCGTTTGCTCCTGGACTAGCCAATCCCTTTTTGTCGGTTAGACAAGGCGGACTGATTACCACAAAAAATTTTGAACTTTAGTGAAAAAAATTTTGAAAATTTTGGTCAAAAACGGGGGTATAAGATAGTAAAATGTGATAAAATTCGCTAGAATAGCGAATACCCCCCCCCCCCCCCCCCACACTAAGCATGAATATTGCCCTCAATATTCAAAGTCCCAGCTATTATGCCGACTCTTTGAACATAAAAGGGCAACATTACAAGCCAAGCGTGGAAAACACCATTTTGTTTTTCACTTTTGTAATCAAAGCATGGGGGACTCCCCCACACTTAGGGTGAAAACCCTTTAAGCATGCTCTGTTTTTGTTTACCAAGTCGCTAGCTTGACTCGACCCCGAATTCATTAGTCCATAGGGAAGCATGATGTGGAAGAAACAATCTCACTCGGACTTTCATTCAAGATGTTTGGATAAACATTTGAAGCACGTGAAAGTTCCACACCGATGAGATATAATCCCGGCTCAAGATAATGATACATGAAAATGCCGGGATCAAATATAATGTCTTCATTCCCAAAGGAGTGAAGAACAGGAGATGTCACCCTGTAGGTGAAGAAAAGGAAGAAAACCATGATGAAAATCATGATTTGATCTTCTTCCTCGAAAGCAGGCTCATTAGCCTGATTTTGGATTTCAAAGGTTAAGCTCGTTTGGTTTGAAAACATCCCGGGCGGGAGGGTGGGAATTTGTAAACTCTCATGATTGGGAACATCTCCCCACGGGTCATCATACTCCGGAGGAGTCATGATATGAGTGAGTTCACCGGAGAACTCCTCAAAGGTGAATGAATCATATTCGGGGAGAGAAATTTGAGAATGAGAAGTGGTACTGCCACTAATCATCTCTCCCATATGATCAAAAGTAAATGCTTCAAACTCCGGAATAAGATCATCGGAGAAAATGTCACTATCCTTAATGGGGATAGGAGATGAAATAGGTTTCTCTTTGAAAGCCTCGATTTTATAAATGAGGAGATTGACTTTTACTAATGTTGCACGAAGTGCTTCATCTTTGATTTCAGTGTCAATCTCATCATTCTCTTCTTCTAAGCTCACTAGCTCAGAAGGCAATTCTTCCACATGACTGATGTCTCCAGAAGATAAAGAATTTTCATCAGCATGTGAAGTACTAAGCTCGATGTTGGGATTAGAGTTTAAAATATTTTCATTTTCTCCCACATCGGCTTCAAGGTCAAGTAGATCATCATACTCAACTTCTCCATAAGATGTACAATCATCATTAAAGTCGGAGAAAGTTTCAAAATGATCTTTTGGATTTTCAAGGGAAGTAGGTAAATCACACATATGATCAAAAGTCCCCTGTGACTCTCCTGGGATTGGGATAAGGTTCTCAACACTAGACTTTATGAATTCGTCCGATTCCTTTTGAGGAACAGTGTCAAGATGCTCATCCCCCATATTCAGAGAGTGAGTGTGAACTTCGGGTGTGATAATAGTAGACTGAGGGAGTTGAGAAGGACTAGCAGTCATGGTTTCTACAAGTTCCATGATTTCTACTGCGAGTGATTTAATCATATTCTTTTCTCCCTGTGTTGCTACTGAAACAGTTTCAACTGAAGTTGAATCAAGAGGTTTCTCAAATACCTTTGGGATTGGAACAAGGTCATCAATTTCCTCTAGAGGATTGATTTTGACTTCCTTGTCCCCCATTGGCAAGATATCTGAAGTTTCCTTAGGGTTTACCTCTTCAAATGGTTCATCCTCATCACTTTCATCCTCAAAATAAAATGAGTTAACAGGAGGCTTTTGTTTCCTATGAATCATATCCTGAAGATAGTTTATACTATCTTGAATGGTCTTGTTGACTTGATTTTGATTCATAATCATTTTAGTAATCAATTCAGCTCTAGCTAACTCGTCCTGAGGCTGTGGTTGAGGGTTTGTGTATTGTGAGGGCTGGTTAAAACCAAATTCATGATTGTTACAAGGAACCTATTCATAGACAAACTGATCCCTAATTTGACAATCAGAGCTGTAGTGAGGGCCTCCACAGTACTCACAACAGTTAAACTGTTGAGTCTGGTTCGGTGAGTTGTATGGATATTGGTCGTAACCAACATTTTGACTAATATAACAATCAAAACCCTGGTGAGGACCTCCACAATACTCACAAGAAATGTTTGGTGTATTTTGATATGAACAATCATTGTGGTTTGGATAATATGATTCTTGCTCGTATGAATATGATGGGTAATTGGAAAAATTTGGGGAGTCGTTGAATGAGTTTTGATTAGGATCATAAGCAAATGAATTCCTCGAACCACAAAACAAACAACTCCCGTCTCGAATATCATTACCACATTGTACACATGTACATCAACGACATGGTAAACCAAAAAGTGGCTCACCACAACCAACACAAGGGATAAAATCCGGAGGTGGGACAAGTGGTGTGCTCTTAGAGCTAGCAATTTTCACCACTTCTGTAACACCCCCATTTTGGAAGTTTGTAGCAGCGGAAAATTTATTTGGGTGTTACGGTGAGGATCGAAGTTTTAACCAATAAAACGGTTTAAAAGAAACATTTTGAAAATCATTTGTCATTTAAATAATAATTTTGATAAAAGATGAACCATTTGATTTAAAATCTTATGAAAAGATATAAAGACTTGTAAAAATGACAAATTTGATTTTTACACCATTTTAATTTATCAGAGTAATAAATGCCCACTCCGTGTCTTGTCCTGCTCCGTTAAATTACCTGAGATACACATGCTTAAAAGTGTCAACACAAAGGTTGGTGAGTTCATAGAGTTTTAGGAAAAACCCTTTATTTGATTTGATTTCAGGAATATTTGGTATTAATAAAATACTAACAGAAATGAAACAATTATCGAATATATTCACAAATAAATCATATAATATTCAGCCACATTAGATAAAGAATCAATAATCCTGACATGAGCTGGAAACTCATGATACTAAATTAATCAGATAAACAATTCACATATGGGCGAACCTATACAGCTGTATCTAAATATATATGTTGAATACATATATATACTATTCCTTTATAGATATTGCACCAAGCCTCATGACACGCAAGGCGTTAACAAATACCGTAAACGGCGGGTGTTCATCAAATCAATGATGAATTTGCCCTCGTGTAATAGGTGATTTGCCAATTCCTATTTACTCAAATATAGTGTATCACGACTAACGCGGCTAACCAATTGCAATTGGCATTCCGTCAAGCATTAGTGGGACCGGAGGTCAACCCGAAACAGGTTTCGAAGTTGTCCACTATATTCGCGCTCACCGCAGTGATTAATGGCTCATGATAGAGGGGCTTTATGGCAATAGGGTAACTTAGGCAATATCAAGGACCTATGGGCTCATTTAGCATAACATCATGAAATCAAGTATCGTATCACAGAGATCAATTTGAAAACAGTATCATTGGAGTATCAGAAATTCAGTTTGAAAATAGTATCGCTTGAGTATCAGAAATTCAGTTTGAAAATATTATCATTTGAGTATCAGAAATTCAATTTGAAAATAGTATCGCTTGAGTATCAAAAATTCAGTTTGAAAATATTATCATTTGAGTATCAGAAATTCAATTTGAAAATAGTATCGCTTGAGTATCAAAAATTCAGTTTGAAAATAGTATCGCTTGAGTATCAGAAATTCAATTTGAAAATATCATCCTTTGAGTATCAGAAATCCAATTTGAATATATCGCCAGTAACACATTTATATCACATATCACAATAATCACATTGGAAACATTAACATATTATAAATCACAAATTATATTATTTTAATATCAATTAGGAAATTGATTTGATTCATATATTTTATTTTATTTCATATACTTATCAAGTTATCAAAGTATATGTAAGCATGTATCTCCCCCAATGAGTTAAAAACAATTATTTGAAATGGGGCTATGACTCACCTGAATTTGATAAAGAGATGACGAAGAGTAAATTTGAATAAGATTATGGAAACGATTTATGGAAACGTCTTTGAATAGGAACCTGATAAATAAATTTATCTAAGAATTTGTCCAAATACAATTTGGCAAATACGAAATGAATAACGATTGATAAATAATCGTTATGATGAATGAATGATATGCAAATGATATGCTTATGTTTAAAATGATATGACCAGTTTTATTATTTATAAAGTTTTCCACTTTTTATTATGATAACGATTATACGTAATAAAAATTAGTTAATATACGTTATATATATTAGTAACAAAAATTAAATAAATATATATATATAAAAATGAAACGAAAATGCATATGACGAAATGGGGTGTCGAAAAATATAGAAAATAAATAAGAATGTCAAAATAGATTATGTGTAGTCCTTGTCCTTTTTCCAATTTTACACTTTTTATACTAACGGAGTTAGCGTCACACCGTTAGTCCTTTTTATATATATTTTACAATTATAGTCCACTACATGTTCAATATTACAATCTAAGCTTGGAAATTAATAATAAATCATTTTATACCTTAATAATTCTATTTTTACAGTTTTAGTCCTTAGTTTTCACAGTTTTCAATATTAGTCCTTCTAGGTGTCGTCGCGTTACATTTTTAGTCCAAACGTTCAAAAATTATGGGAAAAATTATCTTAAAATTTCTGGAGCTTATTGAAGCTTATTAAAACTTATTTCAACTGCTTATTTTCAAAAATAGCTTATTTTTCAATAATTGGGCTTTAACGAGCTAATTTAAAGGCCCGTTAACGTTTTAAAATCCGTGAGCGTTGAGACAAGTTGGGCTTATCCCTAGACTCATTTTTAATGTTATAAAATCATATCAAAATAGCTTTTTGGTCCAGCTTATACGGATTGCTTATTTTCAGCTTATTGGGCTTTTCAGTCCATTAAGCATTATAAATAGTTTTTGAAAAATGAGTTTTTGTGGTTTACTTTGGCCAATTTAAAGGGTCTAAACGAGCTTATTATTAAAAAGTATAAACACGAAACTTGTAGCTTGTAGCAAGGAGAAATAGGTTGTGTAAAAATATTGGGTGGTTATTAAGTCGGATTAAGTTTTAAAGGGTCATTTTGGTAGCGATCTGAACCAGTTTTCTGGGTAAAAAGACTTAGAAAATTTCTAAGTGTTTTTGGTATATACGAGTTTTGCAATTTACTTTGGTCGATTTAGAGTGTCAAAACGTGGTTATTTTTACATGTTATTTATACGAAAGTTGTAGCTAGCCATGGTGTCTATTAGGTGGTATAAAAATATGACATGCTTGTTACGCTAAATTGTGAGATAAAAGACGGTTTTATAGGTGACTTGGACAGATTTTTACTTAATAAAAGACTTGGTTTATTTTCTAAGTTTTACAACATTTTTATATATTTCATATATGATCAAAATAAGTTTGTAGGATGCATGTAACGTAAAAATAAATGTGAAACAAGTGTGCTACGTGACTCCTAGGCCTTCCAAGATAGAGGCTAGTCACGTTTGTGTTGCTAAAATTATGTACGTACGTAATATTTATATATGAACTATATATGATCGAAACAAAATAAATAGGATGCATGACATAAATTTAACGTGGGAAACGAATTGAAAAGAGAGCGTGAGGACTTACAACACCTCTAGGGTGGTAGAGAGTCGAGTGAAAGGGAAGAAAACACAAGAATTCACACGTTCGTTTAAAAACCCAAGTAACGATTTATATATATTTATATAACTCGTTTTTACTTGTTTGCTTCCAAATAATTACTAATCGACTTATGGTCTTTTGAAAATGGTTTGAAGGACAAATTATTTCAGTGAAAGAGTATGGAAATGAAAAGAAATGAACACATGCATGGAACGTATATATTACTTGAATATATACACGGAAGTAGGAAGTTTCAATGTGAACTCTTCTTACTATAGCATGTCAGGGACACAAAGATGATAGGACAATTAATATGAATATATTATGAGATGTGAGAGCATGAAAGAAGGAATGTGTTGGGGTGACTCATGAAACAATGTCGACAACCAATATATACTTACACGATTTACAAAATCGTATGCTACTTGTACATACTTGATCATCTTCGACATTTGAGTATAAAATTATCTCAGAAATATTATTAGGATCATTTAGAAACAATCCGGGTTTAAAACGGTTGAGTTTTGGTTTTAATATGTGTCGAGTGGGTTGGTTTTTGACCAAACACTTTGCCTCTATTAAACGTATCAAACGTTCGTCTTAGAAGCTAATATTTGGCATCCTAATTCTTTGGCGGGTAGACAATTAGGAGGTACAAAAATATGTAGACGTTGTGTTCAAGAATCGAAAAATACAAATGCATTTTGGAGAGCATATGCTCGAATGAAAACTGGAAACAAAAAAAAAAAAAAAAGAAGTTGGGCTGTGAATAGTAACGAGAAAGGAGGAGATGGACTGGAAAGGTTTTGGCCCAATTTAGTGTTATTAGTGTTATTATAAATTTTAATTAAGTTTAATTAGTTTTGTAATTAATATTATGTTAGGATTAGATGAAATATTTATTTTATTAATTGTGTCGTGAACTTGTTTTGTCGTTTGACGAATTTTGCAATATCGTAATCGTGACCATTTTAATATACAAAGAAAATTTTAAATTTCCCCGTAAAAATGGTAATTACAATAATGACGAAGATTAATATATAATTAAACGTATTTAATTATATGGATTTTTGTGAGGTTTTACAGTACCCACATGTCATTCTGAATTTCGTCCCGAAATTCAAATTTAATGTGATTACTTGAGTGGAGAATTTTCAACAGAGGGTTGTCAAGAGATTTTTATCCGAAATTCAAGGAAACGGGATTCAGTTAGATTTACCTGTACTAGAAAAGACAAAACAACTGAGGTATTTAAGGGTTGTGAATTTTGAAGTAGTGGAAAAATAACGGCTAATGAATAGTGAATATTAACGGTCGTGAATAGTAACTTAACGGCTATATTGGTCCCAACGGCTAGATTTTTGAGCTTATAAATACTCCATTTAATTTCCTATTCTTTCATCATCCATTTTCCTATCATTTCACATTTCCTATCCTTAATCCTTTTCTCTCATTAAATACTTCCGAAAATGCCGAGCCTAATTACTATTATCGCAATGATATATATCGTTTTGGCTATCACCTATTTGACTTTTGTTACGGATGAAGATTATGTAATTTTGGTCGGGATTTTGGGGTTCGTAATACCACTCACGGTTCTATCATATGGTGTTGATAAGATATGGAGGCACTAGTCTTAAGCTAGGTTTATTTAAAATGTATCCTTGTTATGTTTCTATGTAATCCTCAATAAATTTGAAATAAAACTTATTTGTCTTTATGTTTAAGAACTAGGCTTGCTATTGTTTCTAATGGTGTACTTATACTTATTATTATTATTATTATTATTATTATTTTAGAATAATCAAATAAATTCATCCTATGGTGGTTCTTGCTATGGTACTGTTGATGGGAATCCTTATTGTTATGCCGGGTCAACCTATTGGAGATTCTACGTTTTTTTTTATTGTAATCCTTGAAATAATAGTACTTCCTATGCTAATTATATGCCTATATATTAATTTCCGTGGTTTCTAATAAAATTTTCGCTATTAATTCTTCTATAAGTCTCTGTCAACTCTTAGGTTTATAATGTTTTTACTTTTCTCGCCTTACTATAATAAAAGTGATGGGTATTAAGTGTAAATATCTATTGGAGTTTGTCAAAAATAGGGTTTAAGAATAGTTTATTTAATCTAAAATTTTTGCTTTTACATGAAAATTGTTATTTAGAAAATCTGAAAAGATAACTGTTCCATTTATGACATAATTCTTCCTAAATTATACATAGGTAGCTAGGCTATGTATAATTGAGGACCAAATGATGTGATGCTTGGCTCAGTAACAATGGTATTTATTTTTCTTTAAATTGTTTTAGATGGTTCAATCTCAATGATTGAATGACATCTAATCATTTTCAAAAGAATTTAGTAAATTTTTGTTCATATTATGGTGATGAGTCAGGAATTTCTAAGGTGATACTAGGATATCCTTGGTATAAACTTAAAGTTCATGAGATAATTCTTACAGGGTGGTAATAATCTATCGTTTAGTCACTCTTATTGTTCTGTTAAGGTGAGTTGGTCTAAAATCCGTAAAACTTTCATGGTTATGCTTACAAGGTATGGCTATCTTATTTTCTTTTCTTACTATATCGTTGCTAATTGGAGGAACTATGGTTACTTCAAGTATTACTGCAATGATACTGATTACTAACCTCTGGATATTCTTAATACTTTGTTAGGTCCTTTAGAATATGGAGCTAATTATTTCATTGATGATAGACTGAATTGAATCCTTACTGTAATCTAATTTCAAGATATGTCTGGGTAGTATCTTAGAAAATTTATCAACTCTTGGTATAGGATTGCTAAGGAACAAACCGACTTATCTACTAAAGCTAAAGTTCAATAACCTTCTCTCTATTCTTCAAGTTCTCTTCCAAAAATTTATCTTATAAAATTCTATGGTTATAGCCTAATCATGGTAGGTATAAGAAATCATAATAATCCTAGGTATTCTTAAGGTAAATTTGAATATATTCACTATAATCAACATTATATTAATAACTTGATTGATTGTTTTTGCCAAACAAACGATACAAGATCTTTTATTAATACTCCATTGATATGAGGGGAGTCATTTGTCTACCAAAGAGAGTAACAAACTGTGAGATTTTTCATGAAGGTATGAGGACATTAGATGCAGGTATAGCATCATGATGGAAAGAATTTATTAACAAAAGAGGGCTTAAACGAAAGGAGATTTTTATTAGAGGTTGGTTACAAGTTTGAGAATTTCGGAATTATTAGGAATCTGTCATCACTAACCAAAAACATTTTGGTTTAGTGGGTACAACTTTCTGTTCAGGGGAATTGAGTGAAAATACATCGTTTGAGATGTATCGTATCGAGAAATTTGGAACGTCAGGAAATAGAAAATTTGGAAATATTTGGTATTGAGGAATATGAAGTATAAGGTGACGGAGAATTTGGCTGAACGTTCTGCTACGGCATCTCTTGGCTTGAACTTCGTCCAACTTCGAATGCTGCTTGACCACCAATCAAATCTTCATATGATTCGGTAGCTCTTTTGAGTTTTTGACGTAAAGATGAAAAAAAATAGGTGACGATGGAAGCGATCTTCTGAGTAAGTTCTATATCAGACTGGGGTCGTGATATTTGTACGTAAGGATCTTCATTATTCGGAGAATTTTTATTTATAGATGAGGTATTAGTATTATGGATATTTGTTTTGACATTCACGGGCGTTCCTGAAGACATGCTACAGTAGTAACCCAAGAATAATATTTTATGAGTATTTTGTATTGTTAAAGATATAACAATACAGATGAATTAACAATTGTATATGAGTAACTATTAAGCATGTAAGATAATCTCAACAATTAAAATATGGAGCACGGCAGTCTGCAGACACGGAGGGCATAAAATATTATGGTGTAAAATCATTATTTTGAAAATGAAGTTATAGTTTTAACGTTTGAAAACATTTAATTCTCTATAACTGTATCTCTGATGCCAATCTGTAACACCCCCATTTTGGAAGTTTGTAGCAGCGGAAAATTTATTTGGGTGTTACGGTGAGGATCGAAGTTTTAACCAATAAAACGGTTTAAAAGAAACATTTTGAAAATCATTTGTCATTTAAATAATAATTTTGATAAAAGATGAACCATTTGATTTAAAATCTTATGAAAAGATATAAAGACTTGTAAAAATGACAAATTTGATTTTTACACCATTTTAATTTATCAGAGTAATAAATGCCCACTCCGTGTCTTGTCCTGCTCCGTTAAATTACCTGAAATACACATGCTTAAAAGTGTCAACACAAAGGTTGGTGAGTTCATAGAGTTTTAGGAAAAACCCTTTATTTGATTTGATTTCAGGAATATTTGGTATTAATAAAATACTAACAGAAATGAAACAATTATCGAATATATTCACAAATAAATCATATAATATTCAGCCACATTAGATAAAGAATCAATAATCCTGACATGAGCTGGAAACTCATGATACTAAATTAATCAGATAAACAATTCACATATGGGCGAACCTATACAGCTGTATCTAAATATATATGTTGAATACATATATATACTATTCCTTTATAGATATTGCACCAAGCCTCATGACACGCAAGGCGTTAACAAATACCGTAAACGGCGGGTGTTCATCAAATCAATGATGAATTTGCCCTCGTGTAATAGGTGATTTGCCAATTCCTATTTACTCAAATATAGTGTATCACGACTAATGCGGCTAACCAATTGCAATTGGCATTCCGTCAAGCATTAGTGGGACCGGAGGTCAACCCGAAACAGGTTTCGAAGCTGTCCACTATATTCGCGCTCACCGCAGTGATTAATGGCTCATGATAGAGGGGCTTTATGGCAATAGGGTAACTTAGGCAATATCAAGGACCTATGGGCTCATTTAGCATAACATCATGAAATCAAGTATCGTATCACAGAGATCAATTTGAAAACAGTATCATTGGAGTATCAGAAATTCAGTTTGAAAATAGTATCGCTTGAGTATCAGAAATTCAGTTTGAAAATATTATCATTTGAGTATCAGAAATTCAATTTGAAAATAGTATCGCTTGAGTATCAAAAATTCAGTTTGAAAATATTATCATTTGAGTATCAGAAATTCAATTTGAAAATAGTATCGCTTGAGTATCAAAAATTCAGTTTGAAAATATTATCATTTGAGTATCAGAAATTCAATTTGAAAATAGTATCGCTTGAGTATCAAAAATTCAGTTTGAAAATAGTATCGCTTGAGTATCAGAAATTCAATTTGAAAATATCATCCTTTGAGTATCAGAAATCCAATTTGAATATATCGCCAGTAACACATTTATATCACATATCACAATAATCACATTGGAAACATTAACATATTATAAATCACAAATTATATTATTTTAATATCAATTAGGAAATTGATTTGATTCATATATTTTATTTTATTTCATATACTTATCAAGTTATCAAAGTATATGTAAGCATGTATCTCCCCCAATGAGTTAAAAACAATTATTTGAAATGGGGCTATGACTCACCTGAATTTGATAAAGAGATGACGAAGAGTAAATTTGAATAAGATTATGGAAACGATTTATGGAAACGTCTTTGAATAGGAACCTGATAAATAAATTTATCTAAGAATTTGTCCAAATACAATTTGGCAAATACGAAATGAATAACGATTGATAAATAATCGTTATGATGAATGAATGATATGCAAATGATATGCTTATGTTTAAAATGATATGACCAGTTTTATTATTTATAAAGTTTTCCACTTTTTATTATGATAACGATTATACGTAATAAAAATTAGTTAATATACGTTATATATATTAGTAACAAAAATTAAATAAATATATATATATAAAAATGAAACGAAAATGCATATGACGAAATGGGGTGTCGAAAAATATAGAAAATAAATAAGAATGTCAAAATAGATTATGTGTAGTCCTTGTCCTTTTTCCAATTTTACACTTTTTATACTAACGGAGTTAGCGTCACACCGTTAGTCCTTTTTATATATATTTTACAATTATAGTCCACTACATGTTCAATATTACAATCTAAGCTTGGAAATTAATAATAAATCATTTTATACCTTAATAATTCTATTTTTACAGTTTTAGTCCTTAGTTTTCACAGTTTTCAATATTAGTCCTTCTAGGTGTCGTCGCGTTACATTTTTAGTCCAAACGTTCAAAAATTATGGGAAAAATTATCTTAAAATTTCTGGAGCTTATTGAAGCTTATTAAAACTTATTTCAACTGCTTATTTTCAAAAATAGCTTATTTTTCAATAATTGGGCTTTAACGAGCTAATTTAAAGGCCCGTTAACGTTTTAAAATCCGTGAGCGTTGAGACAAGTTGGGCTTATCCCTAGACTCATTTTTAATGTTATAAAATCATATCAAAATAGCTTTTTGGTCCAGCTTATACGGATTGCTTATTTTCAGCTTATTGGGCTTTTCAGTCCATTAAGCATTATAAATAGTTTTTGAAAAATGAGTTTTTGTGGTTTACTTTGGCCAATTTAAAGGGTCTAAACGAGCTTATTATTAAAAAGTATAAACACGAAACTTGTAGCTTGTAGCAAGGAGAAATAGGTTGTGTAAAAATATTGGGTGGTTATTAAGTCGGATTAAGTTTTAAAGGGTCATTTTGGTAGCGATCTGAACCAGTTTTCTGGGTAAAAAGACTTAGAAAATTTCTAAGTGTTTTTGGTATATACGAGTTTTGCAATTTACTTTGGTCGATTTAGAGTGTCAAAACGTGGTTATTTTTACATGTTATTTATACGAAAGTTGTAGCTAGCCATGGTGTCTATTAGGTGGTATAAAAATATGACATGCTTGTTACGCTAAATTGTGAGATAAAAGACGGTTTTATAGGTGACTTGGACAGATTTTTACTTAATAAAAGACTTGGTTTATTTTCTAAGTTTTACAACATTTTTATATATTTCATATATGATCAAAATAAGTTTGTAGGATGCATGTAACGTAAAAATAAATGTGAAACAAGTGTGCTACGTGACTCCTAGGCCTTCCAAGATAGAGGCTAGTCACGTTTGTGTTGCTAAAATTATGTACGTACGTAATATTTATATATGAACTATATATGATCGAAACAAAATAAATAGGATGCATGACATAAATTTAACGTGGGAAACGAATTGAAAAGAGAGCGTGAGGACTTACAACACCTCTAGGGTGGTAGAGAGTCGAGTGAAAGGGAAGAAAACACAAGAATTCACACGTTCGTTTAAAAACCCAAGTAACGATTTATATATATTTATATAACTCGTTTTTACTTGTTTGCTTCCAAATAATTACTAATCGACTTATGGTCTTTTGAAAATGGTTTGAAGGACAAATTATTTCAGTGAAAGAGTATGGAAATGAAAAGAAATGAACACATGCATGGAACGTATATATTACTTGAATATATACACGGAAGTAGGAAGTTTCAATGTGAACTCTTCTTACTATAGCATGTCAGGGACACAAAGATGATAGGACAATTAATATGAATATATTATGAGATGTGAGAGCATGAAAGAAGGAATGTGTTGGGGTGACTCATGAAACAATGTCGACAACCAATATATACTTACACGATTTACAAAATCGTATGCTACTTGTACATACTTGATCATCTTCGACATTTGAGTATAAAATTATCTCAGAAATATTATTAGGATCATTTAGAAACAATCCGGGTTTAAAACGGTTGAGTTTTGGTTTTAATATGTGTCGAGTGGGTTGGTTTTTGACCAAACACTTTGCCTCTATTAAACGTATCAAACGTTCGTCTTAGAAGCTAATATTTGGCATCCTAATTCTTTGGCGGGTAGACAATTAGGAGGTACAAAAATATGTAGACGTTGTGTTCAAGAATCGAAAAATACAAATGCATTTTGGAGAGCATATGCTCGAATGAAAACTGGAAACAAAAAAAAAAAAAAAAGAAGTTGGGCTGTGAATAGTAACGAGAAAGGAGGAGATGGACTGGAAAGGTTTTGGCCCAATTTAGTGTTATTAGTGTTATTATAAATTTTAATTAAGTTTAATTAGTTTTGTAATTAATATTATGTTAGGATTAGATGAAATATTTATTTTATTAATTGTGTCGTGAACTTGTTTTGTCGTTTGACGAATTTTGCAATATCGTAATCGTGACCATTTTAATATACAAAGAAAATTTTAAATTTCCCCGTAAAAATGGTAATTACAATAATGACGAAGATTAATATATAATTAAACGTATTTAATTATATGGATTTTTGTGAGGTTTTACAACTTCCGTTATGGTCTCAGGTTTTAGTTCATGATGAACGTGAAGATTGGGCAAGTCGTTCTTTTCAGTCACTGCCCTAAGCTCTGTACGTTTGCTTGATGACCTAATAACCTTATATCGTGAAAGATCAGGATTGATTATTGAAGGTTTAGGATCATTTGTGAGCTTAGGTTTTTGGATAACCGTAGGTTGGACGTATTTAGCACTTTCATGGTTAGAGGAAAGTACAGGGTCCTTTGTCACCTCGGTTTCATGATCTCTTTCCCTCACCGGAGAGGGAATAGGAATCGAAGGTCCATCATAATCAACACGACATCTCGACATTTTTGACTCAGCCATAAGTTTTTCAACTTCGCTTTTAAAGGCCCTTTGTTCAAAGAAATCGTCATCGAGAGATGCCATTAGAATCAATTATGGGATAAGTGTAAGAAGGTAGAATCAAAAGGATAGAGGGTAAAGGGATGAAGAATCAAAAAGGTAGGAGGGTAAAGATGGATATTTTTGGTGTTTTTGGAAAACATTTTATCAGAAAGAAAATCTTTTTGTGTTTTTGTGTTCGTTGAAAACTAATTTTACAAAGTTTTCGGGAACAATTTTTATGAAAATATACACAACTATGGTAAATATACAATGGATGTATATCCAGGTTCACTAATACGCAAAACCGTTTATAATACGCGCACAACCTCCCCGGCAGCGGCGCCAAAATTTTGATTGGTGCTAAACCGTCAGACGATTATTGGTCAACCACTTGTGAATGGTCAACTATAACAGTCAAACAGCTTAGAATCAATCTCCGTGGAAGTATAGGGTTTCCCCGGGTCGTTATGTCCCGACGAGGTGTGGATGGTATTAAAACGGGTTTGTGATCGGGTGAATTTGGATGGAAAAGGGTTTATAAGGGTTTTGTGATGATTACACTACTTGAATATGAAAGATAATAGCTTAAATACACTATATTAACAAGACTGGAAAGTCAGAAAAACCAGAAACGTTTAAAACTTAAAACGCGTACGTTCACGTTTAAATAAAACGTAAACGTACAAAATAAAAAGTGAAAACGAAAATCTGAAAACACCCAGGGGGTGAAAATGACTTTTTTACAAACCTAAGGGTAAAATAAAATTTTTAGAAAATTTAAATAAATTTTAACCCTAATTAATTATTTAATATTAATTAAATACTAATTATTACTAATTATTAATATTTAAAACACTTAAATATAATTTAATACTAATTAAATACTAGAAAAATTAAAATAAAATTTCTAAAATTATAAAATAACTAAAAATAACTTTTAAAATTAAAAATAAGTGTTTTTGTCTTTTTGTGGATTTTCTATTAATTAATTACTAATTAATTATTAATTACCTAATTAAATTATTTTAAATTAATAAAAATACTAAATGAACAGTTAAAATTCTAATAAAATTTCTAAAATTATTTTATAACATATAAAAGCTATAAAAAATATAAAAACTAGGTTTTACTTAATAAAAACTAATTATGCTATTTTAAACTAATTATTAATTAATAATTAATAAAACTAAGATTAATTCTAATAAATACTAAATAATAAAATAAAAATCTGAAAAAATTACTAAAAATACTTTAATATAAGAGGAAATTAATAAAAATATAAAAATGACAAGTACTTAATTAAAATCTAAAAATGAAAAATAGAATTTAAATAAAATTAAATAGAAACTATCACTTAAAATTACATTTGATTTTCTGGATTTTCTTTTTGGAAACTTGATTCACAACTAAAAATGAAAGACTTTTACAAAAACAAACTTTTTAGAACTTAAAAATAAGCACTGTGGAAGCTTTTTGGCTCCACAATTGACTTTTGTTGACCAAATGGTGAAATGGGCTCAAATGAGCTTGTGTGGGTCCCACTATGGATAAATCAGATTCACATGAGTTGTTTGAACAAATTTAAGCCAGAAAGACCCAATGGAGATCACAGAATAAGCTGATAAGTCACATTAAGCATCCAACTTATTGTTTTGAAGACTGAAAATGGGACAGCCTTATGAGCTTGATTCAGGTGGGACCCAGGGGTTCCCAGGTCAAAGCCATGGTCAAAATGGGGTGTGTGGTAGGAGGGGGTTGTAAGTAACCAAGGTGGGGGCTTGGGGCCCACTGGTTGGCTGGAAAACCACCACCAAGTGGTGGTGGATGGTGGTGGTATCTGCTGCACAGAGCAGATAGCTGCCCTGCAGCCCTCTTTGGAGGGATGTGGGGCCCACAAAGAAAATCACAAAATTATAGCAACAATAGGATTTTGAAGATGAGCTGGGGGCTAACTATTCTAAAAAGCTCAAAGCTTAAAACCTACTACATAAATCAAAACAATTCAGGCCATTATGGGAAAAATTGAAAGAGTGCAAATTTGACTTTTTATGAATTACACCACAGTTGACTTATTTGAACTTAAGACCTAATTTAATGACTTAAATTAATATTCTAAACTAAAATAAGGTTAAATTAATCTAATATAACAGCTTATGTAATGAATTGTGTGGATTTGGATTCTAAAAAACCAACAGTGGACTGTTAAGGGGTGGTGAGGATGATTTTTGACTTTCTGTTAAAGTGACCAAGGTTTTATGATTTACATGACCTGTTTTAACCTAATGAATCATGTATTAACTAAACACAACCTCAGAAACCTCCTAGATTGCCTTGAGTCAAGCTGATCCAAACACCCCTTTACAAAACCAATTCTGCAAATTTCAAAGCTTCTCAATGATTCATGCCATGAAACTGATTCCTAGGTTTATACATGATATACTGAGATGAATTTAGTACCTAAATGCTTATAATAACAACAAGAACTTCAAGAATCAACAAACTACTTGTGATGGCAGTTGAATCACAATAATAAGCAAGCTTAAATCTATTAGAACAAACTTGTAACCTAAAGCAATATTTAAACATTCACACACTAAATAACACTGATTAACACAGATATATATAATAATTAAAAAGTGCTACAGTGAATTACATAAAATGGAGATTATGCTTACAGAGGGCTCAATTGAACTCCAAACCAAGAATCATCAATCAAAACCTTTCCTAAAGTCTCCCCTGAGACACTAAACCATCTTTATATCATCTGGTATGCTCCATTCTTCTTCTTCCTTTCTTTCTTACTGATTTTTATTTTTATCTAATTTTTTTTGTGTTTTTGAGTTTTGATTACTAACTGAATTAATACAAATTAAAAACTTTAGAAACTAAACAAAGTTTTTAAGTGAAATCCCTGAGCTCAAACAAACAGAAATCACCAATCACTTAACAATTTTAGGGGAATTTGTCAAATTCCCATAAAAATTCCAAATTCGAATTTAGTAATTAAAACTTTAAATTAACTTGAAATAAAAACTTCAATACATTACATTAACAGGATACAAGTGATTTGAAATGGAAAAACACAACTGAATTTTAAATTTTACTACCTACGACTAAAATTATACTAAAACTACACTACTACCCTTCCACTTCTGCTTCTTTCACTCTTTATAGCATCCCAGAGTGTCATGTGGGTCCCACTGGTCAAATCCCACCAGGTTGCTTGTAATTTGGATCACCAATGGCCTCTCATTATTTTTGGCGGGAAAAGACTTTATGGGCAATTGGGTCTGTGGATTAGCCATAGGGGGGTGATATGATTGTGGTGTTGGGATGTGTGATTTGGAAGAGATAAGAGTGTGGGTGAGAGCAAGTGGTGGTGAAACAGGTGGTATGGAGGGGGTGGTATTGCAAGGGTGAGGGTGGTTTTGGGAGGGAAAGCTGGGTTTGACTGGTGGGTTTGACCCTGGTAATAAAAACGTGGGGGTGGGCTTTGTTTTGTTGGGCTTGGGTGATGGGGTGGACTGGGTCAGGTAGGGGTGTTGGGTAGATTTGGCTATTGGATTAGTTAAGGGGTTACAATAAGGTCTAGGGTCTATTTGGTTTGTAGAATAAACTACAAGGACCAAATATGTAAAACTGAAATTCCAAGGGCCTGTTTTGCCAAGCATCCAAAGTACCCATAAGGATCAAACCTGCCATTTATTAATTATACATGGATCACAAATGAAAATTTCATTTTTAAAAACACCCGAGGACCATTTTTGTAATTTTCAAAAGTTGAGGGACTTTTTATGTCAATTGCCCAAACTTATGATCCAAGGGATATTTGTGATAACTTATGATTTTCCAAGGACAAAAATTGTTTTTCCTTTCAAAAATACCCCACAAGGGATCAATTCTGTCAATTTCTAAAGTTCGGGGACTATTTTTGCCAATTGTGAAACTTCAGGGACCAAACCTGTAATTTTCTCAAACTTTTCACCCAAAGTCTAAATTTGATAATTTTTTACTTTTAAAAACTTTGGGTTGACTTTTCTTTCATTTAAAACCTTCAGGGACTAGTTTTGTCAATTTTTGAAACTTGAGGGACTGAAACTGCCAATTGTGCAAACTTTGTTCGTTTTTCATTTTTTTTTAAACATTTTGCATCTAAGACATATAAAACACACTTTTGGAATAATTTATGTATTTTGATGCATTTTTTAGTGTTTTTGGATGTTTTAGCAGTTCAGATACGATAAAAAATGATGAGTATTTACACACTCATCAAGATGTTTTCTGATTTTCATGTTGTTTTCGTCATGGATCTTTCATGTAATTTCAGAATAAAAAATGCAATCTTTAAAGACTCTTGAGTGAGGGTTATTGATGTTGGTTTTTAATCATTAATCACACATTTTCTCCATCTTCTATGTCTTGATATTTAGCTGACTTTTGCATATTTGTTTTCACCCAAAAAGTCAAACATTCCTCTTTCTAACTGTTTCTTGCTAATGCATTCAAATTTCATGTTTATTTATTCAAGGATGTAGGAACTCAAGTATTCTGCAACTTCAGGATACTAGCAGGTCAAGTGTTCACAATGAAGCTCACACGAAATGTTCGATGTCGTGTTGACCATCGTACTTCCACCTATGTTGACAATCGAGTCCCAAAACGTCGCAAAATAAATAGGTGAGCCTTGGTGGTTCTTTTGTGTGGTTATTCCTTCAATTTTTTTAGCGGTTCTGCATGTATTAAAAAAGTTGCACATACAGCAAAAAACCTTGGTGGCAGCTGTTTTCTGCAAATACCATGCCAGATACATATTCAGCCATCGAGAATTCCGAGATGCAAATATGAGTACAGGTATGTTTGATGACTGTTAATACCGTTGCAGAATTCCAAAGCTTCATTTTCTACATCCCAACTTTTAATTATACTGAATTTTTGCAACGCATGGGTATTACAGGTGTGCAAAACGAAAACTGGGTGCCTTAGAAGCTGTTGGTGGTGACGCTTTCCCATAGGCTCCTGTTTGATCACTTGCAAATACACTTAAGAGTCATAATGTAAGTGCTTGCTTCTGTGTAACACCCCCATTTTTAAAGTTTGTTGCAGCGGAAAATTAATTTGGGTGTTACGGTGAGGATCGAAGTTTTAACCACATAAAATGGTTTAAAAGAACCTTTTGAAATTTATTTGTCATTTAAATAATAATTTTGATAAAAGTTGAACCATTTGGTTTAAAATCTTATGAAAAGATATAAAGGCTTGTAAAAATGACAAATTTGATTTTTACACCATTTTAATTTATCAGAGTAATAAATTCCCACTCCGTGTCTTGTCCTGCTCCGTTAAATTACCTGAGATACACATGCTTAAAAGTGTCAACACAAAGGTTGGTGAGTTCATAGAGTTTTAGGAAAAACCCTTTATTTTGTTAGATTTCAGGAATATTTGGTATTATTAAAATACAAACAGAAATGAAACAATTATCGAATATATTCACAATTTAATCATATAAATATTCAATCACATTTAATAAAGAATCAATAATCTTAACATGAGCTGGAAACTCATGATACTAAATCGATCAGATAAACAATTCACATATGGCCAAACCTATACAGCTGTATCTAAATATATGTTGAAAACATATATATTTCCTTTATAGATATTGCACCAAGCCTCATGACACCACAAGCTTAACCAAAAGAGGGTGTTCTATCAAATCAATGACAGATTTTGCCCTCTATTCGTAGGTGATGTGCCAATTCCTACATGTCTACGAATATAGTGTATCACGACTAATGCGGCTAACCAATTGCAATTGGCATTCCGTCAAGCATTAGTGGGACAGGGGGTCAATCCTTAACAGGTTTCGAAGTTGTTCACTATATTCGCGCTCACTGTCGAAAGTGACTAACGGCTCATGATTGAGGGGCTTCATGACGATAGCTAACTTAGGCAATATCAAGGACTTATGGGCTCATTTAGCATGACATCATGAAATCAATTATCGTATCACAGAGACAAATTTGGAAACAGTATCATTTGAGTATCAGAAATTCAGTTTGAAAATAGTATCGCTTGAGTATCAGAAATTCAATTTGAAAATAGTATCGCTTGAGTATCAGAAATTCAATTTGAAAATATTATCCTTTGAGTATCAGAAATCCAATTTGAATATATCGCCAGTAACACATTTATATCACATATCACAATAATCAAATGGGAACAACTTTCACATGAATATCAATATTTCAGTCAAATAATTCATCAACAAATATATATATTTCACATATCACAATAATCATATTGGAAACATTAACATAATATAAATCACAAATTATATTATTTTGATATCAATTAGGAAATTGATTTGAATCATGTATTTTATTTTATTTCATATACTTATCAAGTTATCAAAGTATATGTAAGCATGTATCTCCCCCAATGAGTTAAAAACAATTATTTGAAATGGGGCTATGACTCACCTGGGTTTGATAAAGAGATGACGAAGAGTAAATTTGAATAAGATTATGGAAACGTCTTTGAATAGGAACCTGATAAATAAATTTATCTAAGAATTTGTCCAAATACAATTTGGCAAATACGAAATGAATAACGATTGATAAATAATCGTTATGATGAATGAATGATATGCAAATGATATGCTTATGTTTAAAATGATATGACCAGTTTTATTATTTACAAAGTTTTCCACTTTTTATTATGATAACGATTATACGTAATAAAAATTAGTTAATATACGTTATATATTTTAGCAACAAAAATTAAATAAATATATAAAATGAAACGAAAATGCATATGCCGTGAGGGTGACCGTAAAATAGAAAATAAAATAAGAATGTCAAATAGATTAAGTGTAGTCCTTGTTCTTTTTCCAATTTTACAACTTTTATACTAACGGCGTTAGCGTCACACCGTTAGTCCTTTTTATATCTATTTACAATTATAGTCCACTACATGTCCAATATTACAATCTAAGCTTGTAACAATATTGTGGAAAACTAGAAGGGGGGTTGAATAGTTTACCGCTTTTTCGATTCTTGTTTAGCTTAAATATCCTTTTAGAAACTTGACATTTGCTTAAAGATACAAACACAACTTTATATGTTTGATTATTTGAAAAGCTTTTCATGTGAATAACAATTCTAACTTCACTTGTTTCATGCTTTGAAAAGCTTTACTTGTGATGATCCTAACTTTGCTTGTTTTAGTTCTTTGAAAAGCTTTACATTTGTTTCAAGATATAAATACAACTTTACTTGTTTTAATTCTTTTGGAAAGCTTTATATGTGGTTAGCAACTATAACTAAAAGACAACATGTAATAAGCAAAGATAAAGAAAGAAACGATCAAACCACAACACGATTGTTTATCGTGGTTCGGCTACAAGGACTCTTTTTCCTTGCCCTACATCCACGCCCCGAGTTTCCAACTCGAGAGTTATAAGCACTAATCAACAAGCTCCTTTCACCGGCGGAGAAAACCTTTACAACGTCGCTTACACTTTTACCGACACTAAGCTAGATGTCGAGTTCTTTTACAAGGGTACAACTACTCCCATTCGTCGCTTACACTTTTACCGACACTAAGCTAGATGTCGAGTTCTTTTACATGGGTTCAACCACTCCCGTACGTCGCTTACACTTTTACCGACACAAAGCTAGATGTCGAGTTCTTTTCCAAGGGTACAACCACTCCCGACACACTACGTATTTTGAGGCCTAAAATACTAACCAATAACTTCTACATACATGACACACATGAAGTATAAACTACCAAAGCTTATACATGACCAAGCTACCAAGACTTGCAACTTTAGAGTTGAAGCTTGTAACTTCTTGAATGATCTTGTGAATCCCCTTGCTACATAAGAGAATCACAAATCAAAAGGTTACTGAGTTAGTTGAGAGAATATGTGAATATATGTCCTAAAAGGGTTAGCCAAAAATCAAGTTATGGCTTGGTATTTATAGCACACCATACTGCATGCTTGGCGGATCAGGCGGAACCCTCAGATGGGTTCCGCCCGTGTACCCCCAGGGCACCGCCGGGTCTGCAGTAGGTTTTTGCAATAACTTCCCAAACCAAACAATGTCTTGTCTCATAAATCCTAGCAACCAAACAATGTCACATCACTTAAAGTAAGTCAAACATGATACTTGCAAGCAACATGAAAGCAAGTCAAACACATAACTTGCCATTAATACATATAGACAAAACTTGCTATAAATGTGATGTGACAATTCTATTTTAAGAAATAAAAACAATGTTTAGTTTAAAAGGAAATGTAAACATTAGTTAAACAAGACTTAAACACTCAAAGTGATGATTTACTCTTAGCTAAAGTTCATACTTTGTCATTAACAAAACTTAGCAAAGATCGTAAAATATAAATAACGTTTTTAGGCGATATTTGTATTAACAATCTCCCCCTTTTTGTTGATGACAAAACATAAACTTTATTTAAAAGTAAGTCATAAGATTTAGTTTTAAGTCTTATAAAGTTAGTAATGAAACTTGTTTTTGCAAAGAGTTAGCTACGCGGAAGTTTAAAATAATAAAGCAAGTTTCATATAAATTCTCCCCCTTTTTGTCGAAACAAAAAGAAGAGTAGTGAAGCGGAATTAAAGGCATGCTCCCCCTTGGTTGATACTCCCCCTAAATGGAGTGCCAAGAGAGGAGACATGGATTTTGAACCTACAAAAGAAAAGTTAGTTTCCGCACAAGATAAGTCATGAAAGCATTTCATGTTTAAAAACACAACTAAGAGTTGTGAAGCGGAATAAAGCAAAGCTCATGCTCCCCCTTGAATGTTACTCCCCTAAATGGAGTTTCAAGGAAGGAAGACATGGATAATGAACCTACAAAAAAAAGTTAGTTTCTAAAACACAAGATTTATGTATGGTACCATATAAAGGTGTAGTTCACATATCATACCTAAAATGGTCAACAAACAAAGAAAACCTTGTAGTGTAATGAACTTCATTTCATGTAAAATTTAGACTTCTTAAAAAGTCAAAGACAAGAAATTTTGGTTACACTATCCTACCTCTAGAAATAAAGAAAAATCTACAAATAAGCTACGACCATAAAAAGCTATAAGGAAATCATCATTTTCCTTTGTGAGAAACATTTTCCAAAAACAAGGCTAAGGTTGTTTAAGGAAGAAAATGTGGGTTGTGGTTGTAGCGGGCTTTAGTTTGAAGGTTGAGAGGGTGACACGGGTTTTGGTTTGTTGGTTTAAATGGGAAACATTTTCCAAAAGAAACGGTTTTGTTTCATTTTGGAGACTCTAACCTTGAGGTGGTGTTGGTACTCTAAACTTGGTTTGTTGGTTTTAATGAGCAACATTTTCCAAAAGAAACGGTTTTGTTTCATTTTGGAGACTCTAAACTTGAGACGTTCCACAATGTGGTTTAGGATAAACCTCATTTTATTGGATAGGGTGAAACAACAATGGTTTTGGGTGATGATACTCTTGTTGTGGTGGTTGGTTGTGGTCGAAAGACTCATTTTGGTTAAGCAATGATCTTGGTTATTCATTTGTGAAAGGTGGTGGTTGTTGTTGGTCTTGGTGGAAGATCATTGAGATGCTTTTATTTTCTTATACGAAGAAAATAGAGATTCAAAGTGTTGGGAAGGTTCTTGAGGTGGTGGTAGTTATTGTTGTTGTGGTGGTTGTTGTTTGAACAAAATGGTGTAGGCTTGGTTATTTGTAAATGGTTACCATGAAGGTTTTTGTGAATGGGGTGAAACACAAATGATTGTAGGTGTGTATGACCTTGACCATTTGGAAAAATTGAGGATTTAGCATAAAGGTAGGCCAAACTCTCAAGCAATAACGGTGGATGAGGTGCATCATCCAATGACTCATTTTGTTGAAATGTTGGTTGTTGTTGGGTTTCCATTTCGGCAATGGTGTAAAAATGACAATGATGGAGGGCTTGATGGTTTAGGTGATAGGTTTTCAAAAGTTTCCAATAGTGGATGTGGTGATGTTGGTGGTGTATGGAAAAGTTCCATTGGTGTAAGTGTTAAAGTAGCAAGATTAAGCAAATCTTGAATAGTGATCACATTGGTATTGAAATGTGTTGAGGATGGTGTTAAGGTAGTGAGGTTAAGGAAATCTTGGATAGGTGAAGAAATGTTAAGCGAAGCGTCACTTGAAGATGATGAGCTTGACTTGACGGTTTTGTTGAAGTAACAAGGTTTGACACTTTACAAGTTTTGGACTTAGGAAAAATGACAAAAATTTTCTGCAGGTGACTGGCGGAACCCTCACAATACACAGGCGGAACCCTGTTTTGGGTTCCGTCTGGTCCGTTTGACCATTTCTGGGTTTCCCAGAAATTACACTGGCGGAACCCAATTTTGGGTACCGCCAGATCCGCCAGGGCTGAAAAAATTGGCAGTCCGCGTTTTTGACCCGCGAAACGATTTTCAAATTTTTCGAAAACTCTTGGAAATGAAAATTTACTATATGACAGATTAGGAAATGCAAAAATTGGGCATATAGACATTCATCTCTTAGGACTTTGACCGGCGGCTAACGATTTTCACTTAACTTAGTGAATTTTACCATAAGCATGAAAAAATGACAAACACTTTAAACATTGTCATTATGCATAAAAGTTCATACAAACATAATCCAACAAACATAATAAACCATGAAAGTGAAAAACACATAATTCACGTAGTTTTAACACAAATACGACTCTAAAGCATTCTTAAGCCAAACACTCCTTAATCGTCTCATAACCGGTCTATCCTCTTATTGAGCTTGCTTATGTACCTTCCAAAGCACTTGAAAATTCCTTTGGTTTGCTTGAACTCTTCGGATACATTTTCAATGACGGGGAGTTCTAGAAGGTAGTCTAAAGGAGGTAACTTAGAGTTAGGAAGTTAATCATCCTTTCTCATGTCAGATGATGATGATGATGGTGTAGGTGAGCGAGTACGTTTGCCCTTACCTTTGAAAACTTGTTTATCACTTAGAGGAACGAAGATATGAGGAATGAGAGAATAGTCAAGGCACATTCCATTATCGTTAGAAGGAATGGGTGAGATTGTTCTAAAGAGGCGGGTGAGAGGCATTCCATAAGGAAGAGCGGTTGTTCCTACCAAAGGTATGTCGGTCATTCTTTTGGCGAGGTAATAGGCTAAGTTAAAAGGTTGACCGGTGGAAATGCTATAGAGCATGTAGCTAAGACATGTGTTGACATGATCTCTATTTCCTATGGAACTTATGACGTTGGCTCTAAGAATCTCTTCCCATTTCTTAAATTGTGGTTTAGTTCATTGAATTCCATTCCATATGGGTCCTTGATGACCTCATTACCAGTTCTAGTTCTCCTAGTGTTGGTGGTCCTAATGAAGAGGTGATCACGAAGTTCATCTTTGGACACAAGAGGGGTATCATAGGGATGGATGCGGTCAAAGAGTGTGTCAAGAGTTGAGAGAGAGTGCAAGTCGGAGTAGATGTAAGTACCATGGTTTGGGACACCTAGGATTTGAGCAAACTCCTCGAGAGTGAAGGAGTATTGATGACTACTAGCCCTAAAGTTAATAGACATGCGACCATACTCATCCTTGGAGAGGGTGACGGATGCATAGAATTCTAAAATGAACCTAGAACAAATAGGCTCGTCGATTTCTAAGAGACACTCAAAGTTGATTGTGGCAAGTTCCGTATAGAGGTTTGTACCTTCTAAGAAGGATGGATCAATGGTTCTACCCTTATGGACATATCGTTTTTCTAAGGCTTTGAAAACAACGATTTGAGTTTGAGTAAGACCTTTGGTTGTTTTGGTAGGTACTTGATGGTGTCCTTGTGGTCGTAGTGAGTTCGAGGAGGCATGATGATTCCTAGAAAATCAAAATTTCACATTTTAATCTAAGTAAACGACTATTGTAATGTGTATGTTCTAGTGTGTGCCTATATGAAAACAATGTGGAGGTGTGGTTGACTTGACTCATTTTGATGCTTAAAAATGTTTTGTAATGCAGGTGATGTTTCAATGACGTTTTTCATTTGTTTTAACAATGTGGTGAACGGTGGTAAAGTATGGGTGACGACCGAGAGTGGATATGTGAATTGAGGTGGTGATTGTTTAACAACACTTAAAGCTTGGTTATCTTCTTTGTGTTCTTCACTTGCTAGAAAGTGGAAGAGACGCATTTCATAATGAAATTCACTTGACTTTTGACGACATAGACAAATATGTTAATGAGAGTATGGATATGACAATTGCCCTTTGTTTCAAAGAGCGGCACAAAGGTGAATCATAGGTTTGTGTATCATGAAAGGTGGTTTAATCTTAATAGGTTAGGTTATAGTGGGGATGACACACTTGTTTGGTTACATTGTGGAATCTTCTTGTGAAGATGACTAGGTGGAGTTATTGGTGAAGATGATATTGACTCTTGGTTTCTTTGAGGGCATGGAAATGGTGGATGACTCGATATTGATAGGACAAAGGATAACTCGATATTGAAATGGTGGATGAGTCGATATTGATAGGACAAAGGATAACTCGGTTTCTCATTTCACATTGGTTGTTTGAGGTTTGAGTGATGAAAGGTTATGAGGAAGATGCTTGAGGTTTTGTTTATTTTGTGAATCTTATGGGTTGATGGTAAGTTGGAGTTGTGAGTAAAGAGGTGTTTGGATTTGAACTTAAATAAAACATTCTGTGGCTTTGGCGGACCAGGCGGAACCAAAAAGTGGGTTCCGCCCGTATGGTCTGAGGGTGCGGTAGGATCTGCAGGGAAAACTCAAAAGGAATTGTCTTGATTTTTGTGGTTTTATCCTAATGTTCAAAACTAAGGTTTTAGGTCTTATGAGTCCTTGACTAAGCCTAGGGATGATGAATGCTTCTCATTTAAGCGGTTTTGTGAAAACGTTGATAGAATGGTTAACGTATAAGACTTTCTTAGTTAAGATGTTCCTCAATGAACATTTTTACCAAGACGATGATGATGGATCACAATATTTCAATTAAGAACATAATGGATTGAATTGTCGCTGAAGTCGATGCTTCCTTTGTTGATGAGATAAATTCCGTTGTTGACAAGAGTTTGCTTGGAGCTTGTTGATGTGCTTCTCCATCCGATACTAATTTGAGAATCTTACGCGTTTTGGAGAATCATTGGGTAAGTAAGTATAAAAGTGCAAGTACCACTTGTGCTTTTCTTATCAACTTATTACCGACATAATTCCATTTGGCATACACTATGGTTTCTATTCCCGTTCTTTTGGGAGACCATAATCCTAGTTGTGTAGTACCTTATGTTGTATCCAAATAGGCTCAACTAAAGAGTTGTTTTAGGATCTTCTTTAACACGAGCACATAGACGAAAGCTAAACATAATGTTGAATCTAAATGTTATGAGAACAAGTAGTCTTCCAAACATTTCTCTATGTTTAGTTTTTACCTACGGATTTACTAATCTCATTCTTGATAAGTCATCAATAACTTAACTATTGAAAACAAGAGAGCAACTAGGAATGTCTTTAAGTTAAAATCCCTTACTTTTGTGGCTTGCTTTTATTATCAAAAATTCTTTCAAATATTGAGACAATACTCACTTGATTACTTTGAAATATCAATTTTGTTTCACTAGTTGTTTTATTCTAAATTCCAAAAATTGTTTTTGTTGAATTTGTTTAGACACAACTATGACCTATAAATCAAGTTTTATGACTTATGTCAATTTTACTTGATTTAAAGTTTGACTCAAGGTGAGAAGATGTTATTTTGTACTTTTACTCCATGCTTGTCTTGCCATCATTTGGACTTTCGACTAAGTCATCATCTACCAAAGATGATATCTTAGAAGGAGGGGATTACTCGTTAAATGTTATATTCAACGATTCCTCGACTCTTTGAGTTTTCTTACTTAAGAAACTATGAACTCTATTCATTTTGAAAAAGTCCAAGAGGTACAACATCATGAGACTAAGTGTCACCTTTGATGTGTAAATCCTAGATGTTGAAAACTCATTTTCTTTCACACATCCTAATATATGCTAATGTGATTTATTTCACCTTGTGTGTTTTATGTGAGATTATCATAAAGGAGTGATTGAAGAAAAACACAATTAGAGACTCAAAGTATGATGTTTGAGAAAGTTGTTTAACAAAGGTTTGTTTTGCAAGCAACACAAAAGTGTTAGACATTTTAACACTTAGGAAATTCTTAGTTAGCTCACTTGTAATCAAGAGTTGAGTGAGACTCACTCAAGAGTTTTTCGTGTTTATCTCTTGATGGTTAAATAACCAAAACACCTTATATCTCCTACTAGTACTAAAGACTAAATTCCTCGTTGCATAGAATCTAATCTTAGTTATTTACAAATAGCAGGTAGACACTCTAGAGTATTACAAATAACACATATTTGAGCACATAATGCTAGAGACAAGATATAACCAAAGTCAAGTTTAAGTAATGCGTACCTTTTAAATTGCATAGAGATGCTATCAAGCGGATAAGCATTAAGCGTAAAAACTTGGTTTGACGACATGCTTTGAAACTCAATAACTCATGTATCCAAGAAGGTTAGACAATCATACAAAAGCAAAGAGTATGATAATCTTAATTCTTTTATCATGAGTTTCTATTAGAGATAGAATTATCTCTAAATCTCTCTTCTAGGTTAGACAAATTTTACTTGCTTTGTTTTATTAGTTAATGGTGCTTTTGAGTTAAATCCTAATCCGGTTTTATCTTTAAACAACCTTTGACTCCTCAACAATCTTTCAAGAGATTTTGAGCTTTCATCAAATTTAACTAATAATTTTTCCTTTCTCATTTTGCATTTTAATCTCATGTTTGTAATCTAGACATAATTTACATTCTAGATTAATTTCAACATTACTCTTAATTTTAGACATTTTATCTTCTAATAAGATTTCCTTTTCAAAGATATTCTTAAGAGATTTTGAAGACTCATTCTTGAAGATAGCTTTTAGGTCCATGTTGCACAAATGTTTAGACTCGTTTTCTAGTTTAGAAAACCCTAGGATAAATTAATCAAAGCAAAAGAGTTTGATTTCAAAGTGTACCTTGCTTGATGTTTTATCTAGTATAGAATCACAAACCGGATGATTGACTTCATCTTCATCCGAGTTATTCCATGAATCGCAAGCAAGACTACTACGAGCTTGACACGAGTAATCACCTAAACTAACACCTTGCTTGTTGTATCTATAAGTTGACAATAAACTACCGGATCATTTTCTTCGTCAACATCCATTACATTCCAAGATACGCAAGCAGGTTCATCAAAACACACGTACTCATCTTCACTTGTACCTTCATTTAAAACATTTAAACTAGTAGCACATGTATTAACTTCTACTAAGTGTCTATCAATTAGTTTTTCTAAAACTTCTAATTCATATGTAAGATCAAATTGATCATCTTTGACTTGACATATTTCTTGATGAAAGTTTACCTTATTTTTCAAAACATCATTAGCCTTTTAACAAAAATACATTCTTTCATATTTGGTACTAAAGCTTTGTAAAGCATTGTTTTAGCTTTAGTATTTTTATCAAGTTTAAGATAGTTATCTTGGTTTTCAAAAACTTGTTTTCTTTGGTTTGAAATTACCAAAGGAAATAATATGCCAAAGATCTTGATCAATTGATTTCACATAGTTTTCAAAATTACTTTTCCATTCAAGTAAGTTTTCTTTTTCAAATAGCGGTTGGTTTTGAATAGGTTGCCCTTCTTTGAGATTTTCAAAATCCATGGATCGATCCAAGTTTTAAAATACATTCTATTTTAAAGATCTTGAGTAACGTAGCTCCTGATGCCAATTGTGGAAAACTAGAAGGGGGGTTGAATAGTTTACCGCTTTTACGATTCTTGTTTAGCTTAAATATCCTTTTAGAAACTTGACATTTGCTTAAAGATATAAACACAACTTTATATGTTTGATTATTTGAAAAGCTTTTCATGTGAATAACAATTCTAACTTCACTTGTTTCATGCTTTGAAAAGCTTTACTTGTGATGATCCTAACTTTGCTTGTTTTAGTTCTTTGAAAAGCTTTACATTTGTTTCAAGATATAAATACAACTTTACTTGTTTTAATTCTTTTGGAAAGCTTTATATGTGGTTAGCAACTATAACTAAAAGACAACATGTAATAAGCAAAGATAAAGAAAGAAACGATCAAACCACAACACGATTGTTTATCGTGGTTCGGCTACAAGGACTCTTTTTCCTTGCCCTACATCCACGCCCCGAGTTTCCAACTCGAGAGTTATAAGCACTAATCAACAAGCTCCTTTCACCGGCGGAGAAAACCTTTACAACGTCGCTTACACTTTTACCGACACTAAGCTAGATGTCGAGTTCTTTTACAAGGGTACAACTACTCCCATTCGTCGCTTACACTTTTACCGACACTAAGCTAGATGTCGAGTTCTTTTACATGGGTTCAACCACTCCCGTACGTCGCTTACACTTTTACCGACACAAAGCTAGATGTCGAGTTCTTTTCCAAGGGTACAACCACTCCCGACACACTACGTATTTTGAGGCCTAAAATACTAACCAATAACTTCTACATACATGACACACATGAAGTATAAACTACCAAAGCTTATACATGACCAAGCTACCAAGACTTGCAACTTTAGAGTTGAAGCTTGTAACTTCTTGAATGATCTTGTGAATCCCCTTGCTACATAAGAGAATCACAAATCAAAAGGTTACTGAGTTAGTTGAGAGAATATGTGAATATATGTCCTAAAAGGGTTAGCCAAAAATCAAGTTATGGCTTGGTATTTATAGCACACCATACTGCATGCTTGGCAGATCAGGCGGAACCCTCAGATGGGTTCCGCCCGTGTACCCCCAGGGTACCGCCGGGTCTGCAGTAGGTTTTTGCAATAACTTCCCAAACCAAACAATGTCTTGTCTCATAAATCCTAGCAACCAAACAATGTCACATCACTTAAAGTAAGTCAAACATGATACTTGCAAGCAACATGAAAGCAAGTCAAACACATAACTTGCCATTAATACATATAGACAAAACTTGCTATAAATGTGATGTGACAATTCTATTTTAAGAAATAAAAACAATGTTTAGTTTAAAAGGAAATGTAAACATTAGTTAAACAAGACTTAAACAATCAAAGTGATGATTTACTCTTAGCTAAAGTTCATACTTTGTCATTAACAAAACTTAGCAAAGATCGTAAAATATAAATAACGTTTTTAGGCGATATTTGTATTAACAAATATTATATTATCAATTTTTATCCTTTCTTTCTGTTTCTACATTTTTAGTCCTTAGTTTTCACAGTTTTCACATTTAGTCCCTATGCGTGTCGTCGCGTTACATTTTTAGTCCTATTTTTGCAAAAGTGATTATAAAAATTTTATAAAAATTTCCTTAGCTTCTTTTATAAATTTTTAGCTTAATTCAACTGCTTATTTCATAAAAAGCTTATTTATTTAGCTTATGGGCCTAAATTCGAACCAAACTAAGGGCCATTTAAAATTTTAGAGGCGAGGGCATAGAAATTCTTTTGGGCTTGAATTTGGGCTTACTTTGTGATTCTGAAAATATATTTTATAGGTCCAGTGGGCTGTTAAAACACAAGGTCTTGTTGGGCCTTGTTTTAGCCCACTCGACAACCATAAGGTTTTTATATAAGTTTTGTTTTCAAAAATCTGGTTTAGGTCGATTTGCTTTGACTCGAGTAAGGTGTCAAAACGTGAATATTTTTACGAATGATATATACGAAATTGGTTGTATGTGAGTAGGTCTATTAATACGTGTAAAAATAAGGTATGCTTATTACGTAAAATAAAAAGATATAGGTCGATTTTGAAGGGTGTTTGGCTTGTTTTTATATAAGAAAACTTAGTAAAATTTTATATGCATGTATTATACGTATATATTAGATTTGCGAAATAAGTAAATATGATGCATGTATGATAACTTTAAACGTAAAATAAGTATGATACGTGACTCCTAGGCCTTCCAAGATAGAGGCTAGTCACGTAACACTTCTATATGTATATACGTACGTAAATATTAATGCCAAGTTAATATATGTTTGAAAAATAATAAACATGACGCATGTAATGAACGTAACGAGTAGTATGAGATGAGAAGGATTGGAAACGACTTACTACACCTCTAGGGTGGTAGAGAGTCGAGTGAAACGGATGAAGAGACTAGTTTGTTATGCGTTCGAATGAAACTATAACTATGGATCGTATAACTTTTTAAAGTTACAACTCCTTGCTTCAAGACTACACGAGTATGATTTTCTTAAGAGTTTTAAGTTATGTATGAATGGAGAAAGAGTAGAAATGAATTTGAGAAGTGATGGTGAAGAAAAGGAGGGACGAACGGTTCATATATACATATACGCATGAAACGTTTTTGGCTCAAATTATATGAGGGAACAAAGACAACTATTTGAAGCCAGGGAATAGAAACTCTAAGGTACTAGGGTAGTATAAAAAAAATGGTTTGTGAAAGGTAGACAAATATGAATCGTCCTTGTGAGTTCTAAATATGTCGACATCCATTTTTATTACCAAACGAATTGCTCATTTGAGTATCATGGAGTCTTAGTCGATCTTACAACATATTTATACATGAAATCATGATACAAATAATATTTGGAACTTCTAGGCACGAACGGGAACAAAAACGGATAAGAATTGAATAATTCACGAATCGTTTGGGTCGAGTGATGGCCGAGCCTTTTAAAAACATATCAAATCTCAACGTATGGACGTAAAATTTGACACACTAATAGTCGGCTAGGAGCTTAACGAGAATGGGCAAAAATATACATAGGTCGTGTACAAAAATTAGAAATGAACGAGACGATTTGGAGTAGGTTTAGTCGAGTAGCATTATTATTAGGAATAAGTTTTTGGGTTTTGGGTGTGGGCCGGTTGGGCTTAAGGGATCAAGGGCCCGATTTGTTTTGTAGTTAATTTTAGTAATTAGTTTTATTAATTAGGTTTAGTTAAATAATTATTTTGTAAATTTTGTCGAGAACTTGTTTTGTCGTTTGACGAATTTGACAATATAGTAATCATAACCATTTTAATATATAAAGAAAATTTTAAATTTACCCGTAAAAATGGTAATTACTATAATGACAAGGATTATTTATTAAATTAACCGAAGCTAATTATGTGAATTTTCGCGAGGTTTTACATTCTGTATAAAATTATCATCCCTTTGATTTTGTGTATAGCATGTACTGCAATTTTGCTCAACAGTTGCAAATTATTGATGGATATGTACAAGGTATTCTCAAGTGAACTATAGTGTGAAGACTAAATTTTCTACTTTATTTATGCAAAGTCGCCTCCGTAAAAAAATAGGCCCGTCCGCAACGCGGCGGACCGCTATCATTCTCGTTTATATAGTTAGCAAAACTCTTATTTTAAAATCTATGCCGTTCATGAGTTATGCAATCATAAGTTATATAAAAAGTTGGTATGATTTTTGGTACACCAAGGAGAGCCATCATATAAGAACACGGTTTAGCCCCCGTGCCATTCTATAAAACCAGCCTATAACACGAGCCTCATATCAGTCCTCGTGTCATAGGGGTTGGCGATTGGCGTCGTCCGAGTCAACCCAACTTATCTGTTTTTTTCTTCTTTTATTATTGTATTTGTGTTTTATTGTGTTATGTGTGGGTAAGTAGTGTCATAGCCAATTTTGGGAGAGATGGTGTTTTGGTTTAAATTATAAGTTTCAAATTATACGTAAAAATTATTGAAACAACAACACTTTTTGCTATAACACGAGACGAATTGCTTGTGGGCACCGTGTACTCTAAAGATTTGTATGTGTTCATTTGTGATTATTATATGTATCTTATCATGTGATCCAAGTATTGGTCATGTTTTAGTTGGGTATTTCGACGTGTTTGTTTGTTTGAGAAAAGACAACCAAAAGCTTACTGGCTTTTTCTCATAACTTGGTCGAATGAAAGAATTAAGAGTCACGGATGGAAGGTGTGTCCGCGCTTTGCCGTGGGTTTTGAAAAAAATTAAAGCTTTAGAATGGCAGGTTTAATGACTCGAACCTTTGACCTCATGCCAAGAATGATGAGCACAAAGATCGGCACCATTACCAACTATGCTAGAGCCATCTACAGGCATGTTTGTGTACAAAATATGCTATTTACTATATGCTATTTTCTAAAAGTTACGAGAATCACTGCAAACCATTTTTTTTAAGAAAAATGTCTATGTTTAAGATGTCGATCATGCCTCGGAATTGAACTTACATCAATTTAATAAGTTGTTTTAGATCAAAGTTATTCACAACAGCATTGCTACTTATCTATTATTTGGAGAAGATTATGTTAGCGAGGAAAATATAGCATCTTTTGCACATTCTTTGGATGTCAGTCGATCATTCGCCAGGAATTTAAATGCATACGATACAATAAACGCATGTTTCAGTGTCCTATGAATTGTATTGGACTTATGAGCTATTTTACTCAAAATCCTATTTGTTATTGCCATATATCAATATGGTACACAAGACTGTCTCAAGATTTTTAGATGATATTCAAGATATTTAGTACCTACTACGGTCCAAAACGATTTCTCATAAACTTGAATTATGGGATTGTATCCCGTTTACACATAAAACCGCCATTGACAACCCGATATTTAAGGAAACCCAACTAGCTTAAACGGGGCGAAATCAATGATCCATGGATTGGGAGTCCAGGAACTCAAAGACAAACATGAGCTTGAATGTTTACAAGTTACAACGGTTCAAGAAAGTACGTAAAAAATTATCAAGCTAAGCACTTATAAATACTTAAATAATGCAAGAATAAACAAGTATAGCCATCAAATTAGAACATTGTGATGAGTAAGTTCAACTTATAGCTTTTATATAGTTTGCGAAACTCTTATTTTAGAACCTATGTCGATAATGAGTTTTGCGATCATAAGTTAGTATATGAATTTTGGTAAATCCATCCTAGAAATATATATGTGGTGTTCTTTTAACTTAATTTTGAAGCCTTGTTGAATTATTTTGTCAACGTAGAATAATTTTATTATAGAAACCCACAATAAAAAACTTTTTCACATAGGAGAGGGTCTAATTTTCTTGCACGAAAATAACCAACAACTCTGATGATGACTGTCTATTTCAGATTTTTTCTAGTAATCAATCTACTATGGTCCTACTAAGATTATCCGTGTGTTAATCTAACTAGACGTACGTAACTATGTGTTACCACTTTAATTTAAAATAAAATAATTATAACAACTAGTTGTTACTTACGTGTCTATTTAACGTCTTAACCGTGTGCATATCGCGTTATCAAGCGGTCCACAATGACTGAACTGTAAATGGGCCTACTGGGCCCTGGGTTGTAATTTGTACCTCGAACATTCTCTTGTACATATGTGACTAGTACACTCAACTTTATTAAAGTTTTTATTTTCTTGCAAATTGCAATAATCTTTATGAATAAAAATGTTAAAATTTGAAACATTTTATTTATATGATATGACTCCTTTTGTATTTAGGATGATATATATGACAAAAAAAAAACTTCAAACTTTTTATAAAGATTAGCAACCACTATTGAGTCATATCCCATTTTCCTTTATACTCCACCAAACTTTTGCAATTGTCATACATGGATTTTCATATGTTGACTAGCTTTTTTTTATTTTTTTTCATTTTAGTCAAAATTAAAAGTTGGTGTACCATCTCTTAATTTGCTATTGTACATTAGTAATATTTAGTATTGACTAAACATTTAAGTAAAGTTTTCAACTGAAAACACAAACGTCTTGGTCAATATTTTCAACCAGAGAGTTTGCTATTGGTGTTCATGACTGCGTTTGGGCATGTGTAATACGGAGTAGTAATGAGTAGCATGTGTATTTAATGAACAGCATGTCTGATGCTTCGAAGGTGTGGCCTCGATGATATGGACATATGTGTAAGTTAATGGAATGAATCGTATATTGCATTAATCATAAACGTGATATATAAATACCTTTACAAGAATATTCTAGACCTCGGGCTTGAGCCCATACGAGTATTACATGGACTCAAATACTTAATACATACGAATAACACTCCCCCGCAGTTTGAGCGGCGAAATCGCGAAAGCTCGAACTGGAGTAATAAACTAAAAAGGAAAAGAAAAAGAAAATATAAATGTGGTGACTGGTTATCACAGAACCAACGGCCAACCACTAAACAGGTGTTGACTGGTTATCACAGAACCAACGGCCAACCACTAAACGAAAATAGGTGGTGACTGGTTATCACAGAACTAACGGCCAACCACTTAAAAAAGAAAATAAACCAAAGCATCCCTACAACGAAAACAAAATAAAATGCTAACTAAGACTCATGCACTAACATCAAAAGAAAAGATAAGATACGAAAGTTGGTTCTAAAACTTCAACCCCCAAAGAACCTTCCGAACAAACGAGGCGTGTTTTTCCCTAGAAAAACATAAAGATTTTTTTTTTCTTATCTTTTTTCTTTTTTTTTAATGAAACCCCGTCGATATAAACTTTATTGATTACCATTATTTAGAGTTGACCAAACAAACATAAAAAGATGACAACTTATTACTGGTTCGAAAACATTAAAAAGCATCATCACTTCTTGAGACTATCGCGAACACTAGGTTTAGGCTTCTCAGCAACAACAGGAGCATCCGAGCAAGGACATCATGAAGATTGAGATAAGGTAATATGTCGCATCACCCACTTCTGTAACCAATCAATGAAGCACTTCATACTGAAATTATGCAACTAGATCTGCCGCACCACCTTGTTTCCTAACCAATCAAATAAGCACTTGATATTAAATCAAACAACTAGTCAACAATGGCTGCTCAATTTATTTACGTGAAGAAAAGAAAAAGAAAATTTTAAGGTTTTTGGGAATTGGGTGAAGCTAAGCGGCACACAAGGATTTATTTTGTGAAAAAAATGGCATAGGTTAATGTTTAAAGGGAGCCCTCCGAACTTCCGGCGTGTAGCCGGCGGCCGGAGGCAGCAGTTGTTTTAGGGTTTTAGATTAGGGATCGATTATGGCCAGATACCATGTAAGTTAATGGAATGAATCGTATATTGCATTAATCATAAACGTGATATATAAATACCTTTACAAGAATATTCTAGACCTCGGGCTTGAGCCCATACGAGTATTACATGGACTCAAATACTTAATACATACGAATAACATGCTCTGATACCATGTTGGACAATATAAAACCCCGTCGGTATTACTTTATTATTGACCATTATTTATAATGGTAAAACCCTAGATGCCCTAAACCCACAAACCGGGCTTGGGCCTATGTATTCCCTAATACTCCCTCGCAGTTCGAGCGGCGAAATCGCGAAAGCTCGAACTGGAGTAATAAACTAGACAAGAAAAAAAAAACATTAACATAATAAAAACATAACTTTAATCGACTCGTAACAAAACCGTACCAACGGTCAACTTTAGTCGACTGGTACCAACGGTCGGCTAAGTCGACTGGTAACACAACCGTACCAACGGTCGACTTTAGGGACTGGTACCAACGGTCAACTTTAATCGACTGGTAACAAATCCGTACGAACAATCGACTAATAAACAAATAACAAAACAACTATTTATTTATTTTGTGAAAACCTAAATCAGCAAACCAAACAAATCCTTCGATAGGCATCTTCAAATAAACAAATATGTTTATGATGTTGTAAATCATTATGTGCCAAAGTTGTCCACCGTCCCACTCACTAGATCATCAAGAGAAGCATCCAATCAAATTCTTGCAAAGCTAGAAAGCAAATCTTCCCCACTGACTTCTCCAATCAACATCCATCTCGACATTCGTATATGTATGTTTGCCAGTAACATAACTGTTGGAGGTAAAGCGTGATTTAGGCTAGGGTTTGACGGGGTGGTCTAGAAGCGACGGCTTATGACGACCTAATAGGTCGCGGGACCGAACCTGCTCCTGATACCATGTTGGTTAATGGAATGAATCGTATATTGCATTAATCATAAACGTGATATATAAATACCTTTACAAGAATATTCTAGACCTCGGGCTTGAGCCCATACGAGTATTACATGGACTCAAATACTTAATACATACGAATAACAATATGGTCATCCATGTTATATTTAATACTTCTAAGGCATATTCTATAGTTTTTCTTACCACATTTCGTAAATGGTGTTGTTACGTTACATGTGCATACTTGAAATATTCAAGTTTTTTTTTTTTTTTTTTTTTTTTTTTTTTTTTTTTTAATGTTTCTTAACAATGCTTGTAATTCACATTTAAGAATGTATAGTTTTTTGCTGTCTAAGTATAACATGTGTTTTTCGTAAGAGAAACGTGATTATGCTCTCAGCTAAGATGCTAAAATTCATTTTGAGTAGCAGAAAATGCTAGATATCCTATACGGTTTCAGTCTTGATACGAGATACCTTTGTTTGGAGTTAGCAATGGATGATGGATGCTCTTTATGTTTTTGGAATTAGGTTGTTAGGTTTGTATGATATATCAAGATGCTTGTTACAAAATCCAATATCGGTTTTGATCCCTTTATAGTTAGGTTGTTAGGTTTATATAAGATTCCTATTCTTTTAACCATGTTTCATTGCTGATTTCCACCACTGAAATCCTTGAAAAACATTGTTTCCATCATTTTTGTTTAGTAAATAGCTATTTCATACATATTTTTGCGAAATGTTATATCCTCGTTAAGTATATTCCTACTCCTACTCATCAATTGTCAAAATCGTAAAATTCCTTTTTGTATCCATCGTTGTGCGTAGTCTTGTGCCATCGTTGTCTTTGTTATCGTCACCCCTTGTATAGCTATCAAGTTCATGATATAAACAATTAAACAACATTAAACAACCCATATGTGAAATGTAATGTTTTCATGGGATCTGGTGATAACAAAAACTAAAATAAAAATAATAAAAAAGATTTCTAACCATATATTTTAAATAAGAAATATAATTTTAAAATGATATGAATCTACTTTTGTAAATGCATCTGCATAGTTTTTCTCATCGTTCTCATTTTATTTTTTCTTCTCATTTGATCTAATTTATGTTTGCATACGAAAAACATTGTTAAGTGAAAAACCAGACTCGTTTCATTGTTGACAGTTGTGATTCCATATATTGTTGGTATTCTTTAACAGCTAAATAAAACGAGCATCATTCATCATGAAGTAAATACAAAAACTAGAACCGTACTTGATATGTTCCATAGAGATTGCCGTTGGTGTTGGCCATTGCCAACTATATAAAAGTTGACCTCCTCAAAGAAAGCTACCACCATTTTACCGCAAAATGCGACACATGGGAGCATAATACATGCCATTTAATTAAGAAGACTTTCATTAAAAAAAATATTATTATGTGTTGTACAAAATTCATGAAAGAAACTTGAAACCAAAAATAATTATGAGTAGTTTGTAATCATTAATCACATAGATTTTTTGTTTAAGGTTTTGCTAGTTATTGATTGATATTGATTATAGAAATCTAGATTAAAAAAAAAAAAAAAAAAAAAAAAACGTTTATTTGAGACTTGTTCAATAACTTCTTCTAACGTACATATTAGTTGGAAAACTAAAACAAAGCATTATTCACCTGTACTTATATGTTAAAAAATGATGTTCATTTCTTATTACCAAGGAATAATCGGAGTTTGTGCATTTGTTACAAATTTAAAATTAATTGATTTTGCACGTCACGTGAAAATTAAAACAAGAAAACGCACTCCATGTCTCTGTTTCGTGCTACCAGCTACAAATAATAATTTTAGACAAAATAATATTTTATTATAAGACGATATTTATGCTTGTATGCAGGGACGGACCTATGGTATAATCATGGGGTCCGGTGCCCCCACGGCTAGCCGAAAAAGTTGAAATTTTAGTGTAATTTTTTTAAAATTTTGACCTTTTTTAAAAAGTGACCCCCACCCAAAACTCAAATTGCCCCCCACCCACATATTAAAACTTAACATTTAATGCTCTAAAGCCTTATAAATCATTCATCTCTAAGTAAAAATACTAGATTTATCATTACGATCTTTTTTTTTTTCCGTATTTTATTGTTATTGTCAAAAAAAAAAAAAAAAATTTGCCCCCCACATTTATATTCCCTGGGTCCGTCACTGCTTGTATGCCTACGAATATGTATAACTTGTTTTAGAATGAGAAAATATAAATGTACAAGAACAACATACCCAATCACGCTGAGATGGGATATGAAAATATGAAATATAGACAGATCTTACCCCTAACCTAAGATAAACCTGAAGGTATAGACAAAACAAACAAAAGAAAGCATACAAGCAAATAAGCATACAGGGTAATAGAAACATATAAGCAATAACGAAATAACAAGCATAGTAGACAAACCAACACAAACCAAAACAAACGCCATAAGAGGAACCATAAAAGAATGATAAAATATAAATGTGACAGTGTAAAATTTAAATGAGCTAGACATGAATTTTGAGATATATTTTAAATAATCTATATAAATATTTATTTCGTTTTGGTAGAGACTATGTATCCACACACATATTTTATTGTAGTAGTATTTATTTTCTTAATTATAATAATTTGTGTAATATCAACATTTTAATATTAGTTTTAGAAACTAGGATTGAACACCTAACACAATACTTGAGTTTTTATGACTACACATATATCTCAACAACAAAAAAGAGTGTCAACAATAGTAATACCATGTGTTGTCTTAGAGGGATGTGACGAGTTAAGATATAGCATACATTCATGAGATTTTTAGATAGACACCCAAAACTTATCAGATAAAGATTATCAAAGTATTAAACGACACAAACCACAATTATTAATGGTAGGTATGCTTCGTATTAAGTATTTTGAAGCTTTTTGAAGCAATTAGCAATAACGTTTAGCATTTTATACATGATATTTGTTTGGCAACAAATAACACGAGTCTTAATTTTTCTAAATGCTTTAAATCAAAATGCTACTTGAAAGATCATTTACTAACAACCACGGATAGAGCAAAGGAATTAGCAATAACGAGGGCCGATTGCCCCCCCCCCCCCCCCCCCCCCCCCTCAAATTAATAAAGTAATATAACTAAAAGTTTAAATGGTAGGTTCTAATGATCACATACGCCGGATTACAAACTTAAAATTTTTATAAGAAAAACGCATTGGCAAAAAAAAAAAAAAAAAAAAAAAAAGTAGATGAAAACCTTGTGCATGAAACAGTGTCAATCTTCTCATAATTTTTTTGCCATCTAAAGGTTAGAGAGGTCATTTGCTTAAAGTTGAGTCATAGGCTTAAGTTTTATAAGACAAAAAGCAAAGCGATTGGGCGTGTTAAAAGAGGCTGAGCACATGTCCCTACTAACAACTAGTGTTTACACTTAACCATACAACTATTTAACCAAACACTTTATCAAAATAAACAACTGCCACTTACTACTAAGTACCAATTAAAAAAACTAATCACAATATTTAAACATATAATAATAATAACATGTCGACCAAAAAAAACTAAAAAAATGAAAAATAAAGTAAAAGTCCGTGTCAAAACCGACCATTATAGTATTGGTATTAGATACAACTTAAAAAACTAAAACTAAATATTTTTTATTAAATAAACCAAAAAAATATATATATATAAATAGAAGAGACATAGGGAATTTCAAAAATCTATGTTAACTCTGTATAGCCTACGCAACGGTTTTAGCCACATCATTCCACCTCACCACTCCTTCTTCTTCCCGCCGTATCTCCGTCGTTAACCACCACTCAACTGTCATTTTATCTGTCGGTGTTTTATCATACAAGAATAAGGTAAATTTACTGTATTATTTCTTGATTTTTTATTTCTTACTTTTTTTTTCAAGATTTTGATAAATTTGGATACCCTTTTAAATCTTGTTAATGATACCCAAAACCCTTTTGATTCTAGTGTGGTATATAATTTTTGAGATTTTTTTTTTTTTTTTTTTTTTTTTTTTTTTTTTTTTTTTGATATGATTAATGGGTATGGTGTAATTTTTGGAATTATTCAACTGATTTATGCTTTTTTTTAGCTATGTTTTTTTGATTAGTTTAATGTGTATGATGGATTAATATGGTGTGTAATGGAATTATTGTAGGACCATTTGTATAGTTGAAAGAAACAAGAATTTGATACTATTTTGTTTAGTGTTTGTAAATTAGTTTGGGACCATTGTTTAGTTTATTAATGTTATGATTAACCCCATTAAAATCTTGTTCAAGAAACCGATAAAGGTTATCTTTTTGCTATAAGTTTTCGAGTGGTGTAGATTTGTGAAGCATATTCGATAAGATATTAGGTATGTTTATAGTATATATATATATTTTTTTCTGTTTATATCTTAGCCTTGTTTGTGGTTTTTATTGTGAATTGGTAATTTGTTTTTCGTTTTCTATGTTTCTTGATCGGGTTCTTTGATTTCCTACTTGCATCTTGGTTAATGAGGTTGCAGGATACAAGAATATGATCTTTGCTTAGTGGTTGTTAACTTGTTATGTAATTTGTGGGACCTTGCCTTAGTTGTAATTATGTGATTTGACTTTTTTGAGTCATTGTGCTTCTATAGTTGCAAACTTCACCAATAAGTCTTTTGGGAAGACTGAAAAACATTTGTTTGTTCACATTTTAGTTTCTCAAATTAGTGGGATTGTTGGACCATGCTTCAGAGTTTTTGTCGAATGGTTGATTTTTTTGATTTACTTAGCTTTCCGTTGCAAATTAACAACCATTCCTGCAAACTGCCAAGTATGTACGATAGTTTGTAAGGATGAGAGGTTCAGGAAATTTATGAAAATATAGATTCAGCAAAAAATGTCGTTTTATACTTATATTTTTTGATTTGTTTTAATTGTAGGTAGCATTTGATAATCAAGAAAGAAAATGGCTAATGTTTCGGATATTACTGTGTCGGCTGCCATTAACAGTTTATCCGCATTACTATTTCTTTTTGCATTTGCGATGTTTCGCCTTCAACCCATGAACGATCGAGTTTACTTTCCAAAATGGTATCTCAAAGGCATACGAGAAGCTCCAAGCACTTCAGGACCTCTTGTGAAGAAATTTGTGAATCTAGATTTTAGAATGTATCTAAGATTCTTGAATTGGGTGCCTGCTGCATTAAAAATGCCTGAACCCGAGCTTATAGATCATGCTGGCCTTGATTCTGCTGTGTATATTCGAATCTATCTTCTCGGGTAACTACTTTTCTTGACCCATTTATACTAAAGTCATCATTTCATACTCATATTTTTTCTTTTTATTTATTAATGTTGATTATTTTATGCAGCTTGAAAATATTTGTTCCTATCGCTATACTGGCTTTTGGTGTGCTATTACCTGTCAATTATACAGGGAAGAATTTCAAGATAATGAGCGTTAGTATGAAAGATTTAGCGTTCGGTGAGATAGACAAGTTTTCAATATCCAATGTGGAACCTGCATCAAAAAGGTATCAAAGTTTTGTCAAACCATTAGAGGTGTCAGTTTCAACCCATTTATTCATGAATGGGTTGATTTAGCTAAAAGAAATTTATCTGTAATGGGTCGAAGGTTGCCCAAAAGTGTATCTTCAATACATTAAGCCACATAAATTTATTATCTTCGATATATGTTTGATCATCTGAATAATTGACTATATTTTTTCAGGTTAGTTGCACATATTGTAATGGCGTATGTCTTCACATTTTGGACATGTTATGTTCTTTATAAGGAATACAAACATGTAACGGACATGAGGCTACATTTTCTTGCTTCTCAAGTCCGTCGTCCGGATCAGTTTACTGTAAGTCTGGAGTGCTGGCACATATTTCGAGGAAACAAATAACGGGGTTTTGATATTGATATTTTATATTTTTTGTGTAGGTTCTCGTGAGAAATGTCCCCGCAGATCCTGATGAATCTGTTAGTGAACATGTTGAACATTTCTTTCGTGTCAATCATCCCGATCAATATCTTGTACATAAGGTTAGTTTCCTTCTGGAGGAACTGGAATTACATACTGACTGACATAATCATCTGATTTCATTTTCGATTTGCCCACTGAACGTTAAAGTTTATCTTTTTCTGTAATTATCACCAAAAAGGTTTTAACATGCTGATGAAGATGAACAGTTTTTATTTGGGCTAATTGCTTAAACAAAGTTTGGTTCAATATTTATTTCTTGTTGATAAACCTTTTTTAACCTTTTAAAAGATTGTTTTGAGGTCATTTCCGACATGTAACTGTCAAAATGATATGTCTCAGACCATGTTTACTTCTTTCCGAAGTGGTGAGTAATAATTTGATTAAAAGAGGTAATTACATGTATTACTTTTTTAGTTTATAAAGGGTTATTTTGGTCTAAAATAAGTTGGTTACCCAAAACATATATCAGACAAACATTGGTATTTTTTTTTCTCTTTCTTTTGCATTTAGCCATTTATATTACTTTCGCTACTCAGTATTCATCTTTTTGTAATGGGTTGTATAATTTTCATAATGATTTTTTGAATTATAGGTGGTTTACAATGCAAATAAGCTTGCAAAAATGGTGGATCAAAAAAAGGATTTGAAAAATCGGCTTATTTACTACTCCAACAAATTCGAAAGAAGACCTGATAAAAGGCCAACCACGAAGGTGTGTGGCTAAACATTGTTTTGTCTACATCTTGTTTTGCGTCTTTTAGTTTGTTTTTAATGTTTGAAGTTTATAATGTCAATTTTAGTTATCTGTTTAGGCAGGTTTTTGGGGTCTTTGGGGAAAGAAGCTTGATGCAATACATTATTATACAGAAGAAATCGAGAAGTTGAGTAAAAAAGTAAGTGGGCTTCACCAAAGGTTATCGATTTTTTAATATCTGATTGTCAAGTATGTCTGTTGGCAATCTCAGCCTATTACTTATTATTTATTAAGGATCGATGTGGATTCTAATTATCTTAAACTGGCCAAACGTAAGTATTTATTTAGCTAAAATGGGAATGCACCAAATAGGTGGATTCTAAGTATTTATTTGAAAGTCATTTAAAGATTCTGTTATGCATACCTCCTAAATCGTCTTCTACAAAAGATACTCAAAAAAAGAGACCAAAAGGTGTTTGTCAACTTAACCCGTTTTCCTTCCATGAGAATAATGATTTTTTGACCCTGACTGGTTTACCAACCAGTTCATATCTCCATGTCTATATGAGAATAATGATTTTTTGCTGTTCAACTTGGTCTTCTTTGTAATATGTAAGCTCTTTATAGTTCACATAAAGGATAAAGAGGGGCTGGCGGGATTTTAAATCATGCTAAGAAATTTTGTTCTGACCCGTACCTTTTCATTTTACCACGTCTAACTTTTTCTACATCAAATCATTTTGTAAACTAGGAAATTGTAGAACGAGAAAGAGTGATCAATGACCCGAAAGCGGTGGTACCAGCTGCGTTTGTTTCGTTCAGATCACGATGGGGTGCAGCTATTTGTGCTCAAACACAACAAACAAAGAATCCGACTCAATGGATCACAATGTGGGCTCCTGAACCACGCGATGTTTATTGGAACAACCTGTCTATACCTTTCTTGGAACTCAATGTGCGGAAATTGATCATGGGTGTTGCCTTCTTTGGTCTCATTTTCTGTTATTTGTTCCCTATTGCATTTGTTCAAACATTGGCCAACATCGAATCAATCGAAAAAGTTCTTCCCTTTTTAAAACCCCTTATCAATAGGTAAGTAAAACCTTTATGATATCAAAATAATCTTTATAAATAAAATTTCTTTTTGTGAATCTTATTCTTGGGTAATGTTGCAGAGGATTTGCCAAAAATTTCATTCAAGGGTTTCTTCCCGGGATCGTATTGAAGATCTTTCTTCTGATTCTTCCAATGATTCTGATGGAAATGGCTAAAATGGAGGGGCACATTGCTGTCTCGATTTTGGAAGCAAAATCTGCTGGAAAATATCATCTGTTTTTGCTCGTGAATGTGTTTCTCGGAAGTATTGTCACTGGAACCGCTCTTCAGCAACTTAAACAATTCTTGGATCAGTCAGCATCCGAGTATGTGGTTACCCTTTTCAGTTTTCATAGCTGTATATGTAGTAGAGTTGGTGAAACGGGCATGTTGAGTAATGGGTCAAAATGGGTTCTGGTCAAAACATAATTTGTTTGAATTTCAAGAGGCTGTAAATCATCAAACAATACATTGGGAAAATTTCAAAGTACGTGGCCCACTGACCCGCTTGACTTGTTTGGAGTCAAACATAACTTAAGCGGCAAATCGCCATATGGATGAAATTGTCATCTCTAATATTTAGTCAACCAGAAGAATATATATTTTCGAAGGCTAGCTTTTGACATTACAATGCTACTTTATGCAGGATTCCAAAAACAGTGGGTCTGGCGATTCCAATGAAAGCAACCTTCTTTATTACGTACATTATGGTTGATGGTTGGGCTGGTGTTGCTGCAGAGATCTTCAGACTGGTTCCGTTGATTATCTATCACTTAAAGAACATTTTCTTGGTGAAAACTGAAAAGGACAGAGATGAGGCAATGGACCCTGGGTCATTGGCTTGGCCCATAACTGAGCCTCGTTTGCAGTTGTACTTCTTGCTTGGACTTGTATACTCTACTGTCACTCCTATACTGCTCCCGTTCATTATCGTCTTCTTTGCTTTCGCATATCTCGTTTTCCGCCATCAGGTAACATTATTTCTTCTGTCTAAAGGTTACAATTTTGACCTGTATACTTATAAATTTATAAATGAATTTGTGTTATGTTGCACCTTCAGTGATTCAAACATGTAAAATGACACTTGAGCTAAAAATAAAACGGGTTAAATATCCAAAAGGTCAATGGGTCACAAGTTGCCTGTTTTGACCTTATACTTCTGGCTCGAGAGACTTGAAACATGTCAAATGAGCCGAATGGGTCAAAAAAATTTCTTAGACAGAAAGTGCCCTGGGTCAACCCCAGACCTGTTTCAACCCCGAATAAAAAATATCCATTTTGACCTCTATTGCTATACGAACTTTTGAGGGTATTAAATTGAGACTAACATTTGTTTTCTTGATTTTCTTTTAATGGTGTCAGGTCATTAATGTCTACAACCAGAAGTACGAGAGTGCTGCATCTTTTTGGCCAGACGTTCATCGACGTATTCTTATTGGTTTGATTATTTCACAGTTTACATTGTTAGGATTGTTGAGCACAAAAAAGGCGGCAAACTCCACACCTTTTCTACTCGTACTCCCGGTGTTAACCGTCTGGTTTTATAAGTATTGCAAGAATCGGTTCGAATCTGCATTCCGAAAATTCCCGTTACAGGTTAGACAATAAAATGATATCTTGGGGTTTTCATCAGATAGAAACGGAACCGGACTTAAAAATGAACAAAAACTGAAAATAATAATAAGCTGGACCGAAGTTGACGGTATACATTGTTTTTTAGGGACAATATCCGTAGTTTTGTTGGTCACTCTCACTCCGACCCATCATTTTTTTACTTGGATTAAAAATTATTCATTTAGACTTTTGGTGATACCGGTGTAAAAATAGAAAATTACAGTACCTTTTATCCTTACGACGCTAACATTACAAATCTTGATAACAGGATGCGATGATCAAAGATACATTGGAAAGGGCAACGGAACCACAACTGGATTTGAAATCATATCTAAAGGATGCTTATATGCATCCGATATTTAAAGGCGGGGAAGTTGAATTGATGGATTTCGATGAAGATGATGATGATTTTCATATAGTAGCTACAAAGCGGGCTTCACGAAGAGGTAGTCAAGCTGGAACCACGGATTGTAGTCCTGACCACAGGAATACAGGTTTCAACGCTGTTTAAAACATCGTACATTTTGAACCATTATTAATCTTCATTCTTTGTACAAATAAGTTACATTTTTAGTTAAAGCGTTAAATGAGTCAAGTTTTAGATTTATGAGCATTGAAAGAGTATGTTTTGAATGAAAAAAAGGGCTGTTTTGATTCTTGACTGTTTCGGCTTGCGAATATGGTCATGGTTTATCATTTGTAAAAGTTTATGCTCAATTTGTAAATATCAAACTCTATTACATGTGGTAAGAAATATATGTAACATGCATCTCATACAATTACTTGTGTATAATATGTCTCATTACATTCGAGTAGAGGTGTGACTGTATGCATGATATCTTCTTCGTATACTGTTCCACAGATTTAGGAGAAGTCATCATAGAAATTTGAGTATACATTTAGTCAAAGGCTAGAAAGTGTTACCATTTGGTAACAAGGTCAGACTTGTTTGCACGAACTTTTTCAATCCATTATTTAGTGTAATGAATAATTTGCTGATTTAATTCACATATACAAATTTGGAAGTCGTAACTGGCTCCGTATGTATGAACTAGTATGCACGTCTTTCTTTCAACATTGTTATAGTTTAGACTTTGAAAGTTTACTAGACATTCCTTAGACTAGACGAGTACCCGTGCATATCAACGGGATTTTAACGGGATTTAATAGCAACAGATAGTTTATTAATAAAAAAAAGTTTATAGGTTATAAACGAAAAATAATAAAAGTTTGAAGATTTGGGAATTTAACATGATGTTTTGAAACCCGGTTTGACCCGGGTGGTTCAACCGGTTGAACCGTTCCGGTCGAAAAATTGGTCAATTTAAACCGGATCAACTTGCTAGGTTGGGTCGAAAATGGGTCAAACTAAACCGGGTCAACCTGCTGTGTTTGAAGCATCCCGGGTCAACCTGGTTTGTGTTTTAATTGGTTATATTTAATTTGGTAGATATGTTTTTAATTAGTTGTACAATGTGAATAAATCATTGTACTTTTAAGTAATTGGGTGTTTTAATAAGAGTATTAAATGAAATTTCAATATTTTCTTATATACATTTTCAACATTTCAACCTCACTTTTATTGACTTTTCAACTTTCACATTTGACAATTTTTCCTTTATAAATAGTAGAGAAAATTGCAAAAATCGTCCTTGTGGTTAGGCCAAATTGCACGTTTCGTCCTTACTGTTCATTAATTGCAAAAATGGTACTGCACTGTTTCGTGCACTTTTGGTCATTTGACTTAACTGGCGTTAAAAGGACTCCATTAGCTGTTACACTTTAGCCCCTTTTGGTTAACCACCATTGCAGTACCCATCCTTTAACCTATAATTTAACTTTTTTTCGAATTTTTTGAATTAAAAAAAAAAAAAAAAAAAAAAAAAAAAAAAAAAAACTCCGGTTTTTTGTTGAATTTCTTTATAAAAAAAATTTCCAAAAAAATTTTTCATTTTTTTTTCAATGTGCCGCAAATACTTTTTTGAAAATTCTTTTTGTAAAAGAAATTTTCCAAAAAAAATATTTCCAAATTTTTTTTTCAATGTGCTGCAAATACTTTTTTGAAAAAAATTGAAAATTCTTTTCGTAAAAAAAATTTTCCAAAAAAATATTTCCAATTTTTTTTTTCAATTTGTTGGAAAATTTTTTTGAAATTTTTTTTGGAAAATTTTTTTTACGAAAAGAATTTTCAATTTTTTTCAAAAAAGTATTTGCGGCACATCGAATTTTTTTTTGGAAAATTCTGTTTTTGAAATTAAAAAAAAAAAAGAATTTTCAAATTTTTCAAAAAAGTATTTGCGGCACATTGAAAAAAAAGATTTGAAAAATTTTTTGGAATTTTTTTTTGAAAATTTTTTTGGAATTTTTTTTATACAAAAATTCAATAAAAAAGGAGTTTTCTTTTTTTTTTTTTTTTTTTTTTCAAAAAATTCGAAAAAAAAAAGTTAAATTATATGTTAAAAGATGGGTGCTGCAATGGTGGTTAACCAAAAGGGGCGAAAGTGTAACCGCTAACGGAGTCCCTTTAACGCCAGTTAAGTCAAAGGACTAAAAGTGCATACCATTTTTGCAATTAATGAACAATAAGGACGAAACGTGCAATTTGACTTAACCACAAGGACGATTTTTGCAATTTTCTCTAGATAGTAAAGATAAATCAATTTGCTTCACTCTGTCCTCTTTTTACACTTTTAAATTAGCAAGAAAGAATGAAAGTATTTGGAACCACTAAAAAGCTTGAGATCATGTTGGCAATAAGAAGTAACTTACGAAAAAGTGTCACATTTGGGTTTAAAAAATAAAATAAAGTTATCAAAAAAGAGAATGTTTGAAAGGGTTATTACAAAAGGGTATTTACATATATCCCCATATCCCAATCAATATTTACATATTCCCCTAAACACAAGTGAGAGATCTCAAGTTCAATTTTTGTTGGGTGCAAATAACTTTGAAGTGTCACACAAAGAGAAGGTTTTACATAGTTTGAGTGATTAAACCCCGTGAATTATTTATTCGAGAAAAAAAAATCTTCTATAGTTCTGGAATTTGGATGATATAAAGCCCAGCCCATGAAAACTCAACATAACAAATCAAATCCAAACTCAAAACAATACCCGACTTCAATTCGGATCATATCATAATCATAATCTTGTTCATTACTTGTTTGATTTGATCCATTTCACAACAATGGCTTGTTCAGTTGTGTACACGATCCGTTATCTCATCACCGTCTCTTTTATCCGAATCAGTTAACCGAAATGATAACAACGCTTCTAATCAATGGCTACTTTCACTCGAACGTAAGCAAACCCACTCATGACGTCATCTACGCCGTTATTTCAGTTTGTAATGCACTAATAATGTAGATATTGATTCATATTGATTATTTATGGGTTATACTTGCCGCTTTTGTTATCGTGTGATTTTACTTTTTTCATATTTTGAAGTCATTTTACATGATAAAATAGTCCAATTTAGTTAGCGTGTGTTTAGTCGGTGAGAAATACCCCGCTTTTTCATAGAAAAATGAAAAAACTTAAAAACCTGTTTAGTCACACTTTTTCAAACCATTTTTTTTTAAATATATGAATTTCTTACTTTCAACTGAAAAGTCTAATTTACCCTTCTCTTCTTTTAAAACTGAAAAATGTAGCGCATTTTTAACTATTCTCTAGTATAGAAAAAACCTTAACTAAAAACGAAAAACTAAGAAAATTTTTCTACAACTAAACGCAACCTCAGTGTTCATTTCTGTATTTTCATTAAGACTGTAAATGGATGAAAAAAATGAAATGTATGCTTACCAAAAATATTTGAACATCAATCAATGTACACAAGCTAAACCTTAACGAACGTAAATGAGCGAACTAAACTTTTTGTTGATGTTTGTTTGCTTATTTAGATGAACATAAGATTCTAGCTGAACATTTCACACTTGGTTTGCTTATTTGGGCGTCAGCAATAACCCAATTACTCGCTGCATTAGATACAAGGCCGTCTACAACACTAGATGATCATACTTTTTATATGCTTTTGCTAGTTTTCTGTTTTCATGTGAATAATTGAGCACAAATATGAAAAGTTTATGTTTTAATAGTATTACATGTTCTGGGTTTTTTTAGGTGTTGTCGGATGAAGGGAAGGCTAAAGCTATTGCATTTGATGAAATTGATAAGTCCCCCCCGAGGAGAAGAAGAGAGGAATCACCATTGCAACGGTAAATAATACATTGTATTTTTGTTGTTCCTTCTTGTATCTTCTTCTTCTTAAGATTAACAGCTTAATCAATGCTATATAAAATTCTTTTTGTATGGTAATATACAGGCTCATGTGGAGTAGGAGACGACCCAAAGGCATTATGCTCACGTCGATTGTCCAGGACATGCTGATTATGTCAAGGTAGGATAACTATATACCTTTGTTATAGACAAAGATGCATGGTGATTTAAATAATGTGATATGTTTTTACACTTAGTGAAGTTCTGTGTGGTTAAAGACAATGCATTAAGCTCTGTATAAAGTATTCTGTTTGGTGGATAACTGGATATATCTCTTAATGTATAATTTGATGGTCGTGGGTTATATACAACAACAACTATACCCAATCCCACCTGAACAGGGTTGGGGGAGGCGGGGTATGGGTGGGGTAAGATGTAGACAGTCACACCCCTGCCCGAGGTTAGAGGAAGAAAGACCTCCGGAAAAGTGTGTGTGCTCGTGAAAAGAGAGGGAGGGAAAGAGTTGGTCATGGATTATACACGTAATGATATTGATATCTTACTTTAAGTTAGTACCCTCATAAGACGGAAAGGATGTGTAATCTAGGGGGACCTTCTATGTCATTTGATCAACTTCAATACTTGTTCGTGTTAGTACAAAGTATTCTTAAATAGCAATATGGTATTATTGTTTGGTGTCATGGACTGTGAGATCACATTCCTAAATTTCTACCTTGTTTTGTACATAAAAGTCACACTTGGCAGTTGCATTACAATAATAGTTGATAGACATGGTTTTATTTGGTTCAACATAAAATCACTATTTACACTAACCTTGCTTCGAGCTTTTGTGGGGTCTGTTAAGCTTTTCACATAAATGAAGTACTTTGAGGAATGTGTACCCAATATCAAGGTGTTTTGTATCTGTTCCCCAAATGAGGTTCACACATAAGACAAATGAGAGTCTTAATAGTTGGCTTAGTCATATTCTTTATATTGTTTTAAAAATGATTTGGAGAATGTCATCTAACAAAAGTAAATGCCGGTTTGTACGCGTAGATATCGTTTCAGGAAATGAATTAAAAATAACTTGACTTTGGGAACATATTCTCAAAATAATTCATTTAGGTAAACAAACTCAAGATCTGTTTTTGGCACTTTGTGGTTTTTATTGTGAATCGGTAGATTGGTATGCTTTAATCTGCTGATTTATGCAGCTGTTAATTTGTTTATCTTTTCTATGTTTCTTGATCGGGTTCTTTGATTTCCTATTTGCATCTTGATTAATGAGGTTGCAGGATACAAGAATATGATCTTTGCTTAGTGGTTATCATGTAATTTGTGGGACCAGGTCTTAGTTGTACAAATGTTATTTGACTTTCTTGAGTCATTGTGCTTCTTCTATAGCTGCAAACTTTACCAATAACCATCTTTCTTCTGAAAATACAAGAAATTAATACTTTAGTTAACAAGAACAAAGTCTTTTGGGAAAACTGAAAAAAACATTGTTCGCATTTTATTTTCTAAAATTAGTGGGATTGTTCGACCATGCTGCAGAGTTTTTGTCGAATGATTGATTTTTCTGATTTACTTAGCTTTCCATTGCAACTAACAGCCATTCCTGCAAACTGCCAAGTATGTATGATAGTTTGTAAGGAAGAGCAGTTCAAGAAAAATATGAAAATATAGATGCAGCAGAAAACGTTGTTTATATATATATATATTTTTATTTGTTTTAATTGTAGGTAGCATTTGATAATCAAGAAAGAAAATGGCTACTGTTTTGGATATTACTGTGTCGGCTGCCATTAACAGCCTATCCGCATTACTGTTTCTTTTGGCATTTGCGATTTTCCGTCTTCAACCCATGAACGATCGAGTTTACTTTCCAAAATGGTATCTCAAAGGCATACGTGAAGCTCCAAGCACTTCAGGACCTCTTGTGAAGAAATTTGTGAATCTAGATTTTAGAATGTATCTAAGATTCTTGAATTGGGTGCCTGCTGCATTAAAAATGCCTGAACCCGAGCTTATAGATCATGCTGGCCTTGATTCTGCTGTGTATATTCGAATCTATCTTCTCGGGTAACTACTTTTCTTGACCCATTTATACTAAACTCATTGATTCATACTCTATTTTTTTTGTTTTTGTTTATTAATGGTGATAATTATATGCAGCTTGAAAATATTTGTTCCTATTGCTATACTGGCTTTTGGCGTGCTATTACCTGTCAATTATACAGGCAAGAATTTCAAGATAATGAGCGTTAGTATGAAAGATATAACGTTCGGTGAGATAGACAAGTTTTCAATATCCAATGTCGAACCTGCATCAAAAAGGTATCAAAGTTTTGGTTCAAGTATTGTCAAACCATTAGCGGTGTCAATTTCAACCCATTTATTCATGAATGGGTTGATTTAGCTAAAATAAATTTATCTATAATGGGTCGAAGGTTGCCCAAAAGTTAATCTTTACGACCTTAAGCCACATTAATTTATTATCAGTATTATTGAAATTATTTACTCTTTGTGCTCATATATGATGACCGTCTAATTATATAGAAAGAATTTGGGCAAAAAAAAAAAAAAAAATCTGGGTCAACTCGACCAACCCCTGCAGAAATCTACCCATTTTGAACTATTAAGTTTGAAGGGAATGTACGCAGTATATGTTTGATCATCTGAATAGCTGCACATATTGTAATGGCGTTTGTTCAGGTTAGCTGCACATATTGTAATGGCGCATGTCTTCACATTTTGGACATGTTATGTTCTTTATAAGGAATACAAACATGTAGCGGACATGAGGCTACATTTTCTTGCTTGTCAAATCCGTCGTCCGGATCAGTTTACTGTGAGTCTGGATTTCTGACACATATTTTGAGGAAACAAATAACGGGGTTTTGATATTGATAGTTTATATTTTTTGTGACAGGTTCTTGTGAGAAATGTCCCCGCAGATCCTGACGAATCTGTTAGTGAACATGTTGAACATTTCTTTCGTGTCAATCATCCCGATCAATATCTTGTACATAAGGTTAGTTTCCTTCTGGAGGAACTGAAATTACAGATTGATTGACATAATCATCTGATTTCATTTTCGATTTGCCCACAGAACGTCAAAATTTATCATTTTTCTGTAATTATCACCAAAAAAATTTTAACATGCTGACGAAGATGAACGGTTTTTATTTGGGCTAATTGCTTAAACAAAGTTTAGTCCAATATTTGTTTCTTAATGATCAACTTTTTTAACCTTTTAAATGAGGTAATTTTCGACCTGTAACTGTCAGTATGATGACATGTCTGTAATCTCAGACCATGTTAACTGCTAAACGAAGTGGTGAGTAAAAATTTGATTAAAAGAGGTAATCACATGATTTATTTTTGTTAGTTTATAAGGAATACAAACATGTAGCGGACATGAGGCTACATTTTCTTGTTTGTCAAATCCGTCTTTGATCAGTTTACTGTAAGTCTGGATTGCTGACACATATTTTGAGGAAACAAATACTGGGGTTTTGATATTGATATTTTACATTTTTAGTTTATAAAGGGTTTGTTTGGTTTAAAATAAGCTTGTTACCCAAAACATAAATCAGACAAACATTGGTATTTTTTTTTTTCTTTTGCATTTGGCCCTTTATATTACTTTCCCAACTCAGTATTTATCTTTTTTGTAATGGGTTGTATAATTTTCGCAATGATTTTTTTGAATTATAGGTGGTTTACAATGCAAATAAGCTTGCCAAAATGGTGGATCAAAAAAAGGATTTGAAAAATCGGCTTATTTACTACTCCAACAAATTTGAAAGAAGACCTGATAAAAGGCCAACCACGAAGGTGTGTGGCTAAACATTATTTTTTCTACATCTTGTTTTCCGTCTATTAGTTTGTTTTTAATGTTTGAAATTTATGTTGTCATTTTTAGTTATCTGTTTAGGCAGGTTTTTGGGGTCTTTGGGGAAAGAAGCTTGATGCAATACATTATTATACAGAAGAAATCGAGAAGTTGAGCAAAGAAGTAAGTGTGCTTCACCAAAGGTTATCGATTGTATAATATCTGATTGTCAAGTATATCTGTTGGCGAAAATTATATATATTTACGTAGACGTGGCAATTTCAGCCTGTTACTTTTTAAGGGTCCATGTGGAATTGTGGATTCTAATTATCTGAAACCGTCCAAAGTTAATTATTTTTTTAGCTAAAATGGGAATACACCAAATAGGTATTATTGATCAAACGGGTTGAAAGTCATTTAAAGATCTTGTTATGCATCTTCTACAAAAGGTATTCAACAAAAAGAGACGAAAGGTGTTTGTCGACTTAACCCATTTCCCTTCCACGAGAAAATTATTTTTTGACCCTGACTGGTTTGCCAACCAGTTCATATTTCCATGTCTATGTGGGTCGATTTGGATTATATATAATCTCTTAAGTTATCAAATGATTTGAAAGTCATCTAAAGTGTTTTCAAATGTTTATAATCTTCAAATTCCTTTTTCCAAAAAAAAAAATGATTTATATTTTTTGCTGTTCCTTGGCTTAGTGGTAAGGTCCTTGGCTTTTAAACAAGAGGTTAAGGGTTCAAAACCATAGTCACATGGAACGGGGATCGTTCCGGTACGCGATCGAGGATCGGTATCGCGGTTCGCTAGGTGCCTAAAATTCGGTTCGATGGGGGGTAGGTTCATTCGGGATCGCTCCGGTACGAGGTACCTAATAATTAATATATTCCTAAGGATTATTAAAAAATCTTAACATCCAAAATTAAAAAATATAGTTTGATACTTATGATATTTTCATAAATCATAACCATTAGTCATTTACATACTAAAGTTATAACAATTTCATGATCAAGAAGCTTTGAGATTCAGATCGTTGATTTCCCCGTTCCCGACCGAATCGTACCCAAACGCGCGAACTGGATCGCAATTCGTGGCTTTTCTAGCGAATTATGTTACTATGGTTCAAACTTCACTAGGTGTGTACATTTGGGGGTGGCCAGGGAGGGGTTGGAAACGGTCCCGGGATTAACCTGGTGAGGCCGCGTACATCTGAGTCAAAAGGCTTGCCCTCCCCGGGTAATCTGAAGATGGAAAACAACATCTGTTTACCGTTTATTGTTTGCAGTTCAACTTAGTCTTCTTTGTAACATGTAAGCTATTTATAGTTCAAATAAACGATAAAGAGGTGTTGGCGGGTGAATCAACCTGGTGTCACCGATTTTAAACATGTTAAGAAATGTTGTTCTGACTGTTACCTTTTCATTTTGCCACGTCTAACTTTTTCTACATCAAATGATTTTGTAAACTAGGAAATAGTAGAACGAGAAAGAGTGATCAATGACCCGAAAGCGGTGGTTCCAGCTGCGTTTGTTTCGTTCAGATCACGATGGGGTGCAGCTATTTGTGCTCAAACACAACAAACAAAGAATCCGACTCAATGGATCACAATGTGGGCTCCTGAACCACGCGATGTTTATTGGAACAACCTGTCTATACCTTTCTTGGAACTCAATGTGCGGAAATTGATCATGGGTGTTGCCTTCTTTGGTCTCATTTTCTGTTATTTGTTCCCTATTGCATTTGTTCAAACATTGGCCAACATCGAATCAATCGAAAAAGTTCTTCCCTTTCTAAAACCCCTTATCAATAGGTAAGTAAAACCTTTATGATATCCAAATAATCTTTATAAATAAAATTTCTTGTTGTGAATCTTATTCTTGGGTAATGTTGCAGAGGATCTGCCAAGAATTTCATTCAAGGGTTTCTTCCGGGGATCGTATTGAAGATCTTTCTTCTCATTCTTCCAATGATTCTGATGGAAATGGCTAAAATGGAGGGGCACATTGCTGTCTCGATTTTGGAAGCAAAATCTGCTGGAAAATATCATCTGTTTTTGCTCGTGAATGTGTTTCTCGGAAGTATTGTCACTGGAACCGCTCTTCAGCAACTTAAACAATTCTTGGATCAGTCAGCATCCGAGTATGTGGTTGCCCTTTTCAGTTTTCATAGCTGTATATGTAGTAGAGTTGGTGAAACGGGCATGTTGAGTAATGGGTCAAAATGGGTTCTGGTCAAAACATAATTTGTTTGAATTTCAAGAGGTTGTAAATCATCGAACAGTACGTTGGGAAAATTTCAAAGTACGTGGCCCACGGGACCCGCTTGACTTGTTTGGAGTCAAACATAAATTAAGCGGCAAATCACCATATCGGATGAAATTGTCATCTCTAATATTTAGTCAACGTATATATTTTCGAAGGCTAGCTTTTGACATTACGATACTACTTTATGCAGGATTCCAAAAATAGTGGGTCTGGCTATTCCAATGAAAGCAACCTTCTTTATTACATACATTATGGTTGATGGTTGGGCTGGTGTTGCTGCAGAGATTTTCAGATTGGTTCCGTTGATTATCTATCACTTAAAGAACGTTTTCTTGGTGAAAACCGAAAAAGACAGAGAGGAGGCAATGGACCCTGGGTCATTGGATTGGCCCATAACTGAGCCTCGTTTGCAGTTGTACTTCTTGCTTGGACTTGTATACTCTACTGTCACTCCTGTACTGCTCCCGTTCATTATCGTTTTCTTTGCTTTCGCCTATCTTGTTTTCCGCCATCAGGTAACATTATTTCTTCTGTCTTAAGGTTACAATTTTGACCTGTATACTTATAAATAAATTCGTGTTATGTTGCACCTTTAGTGATTCAAACCATGTAAAATAACACTTGTGCTAAAAATGAAACCGGTCAAATATTGGAATGGTCAAATGGGTCAAAAGTTGCCCGTTTTCAACCTTATACTTCTGTCGGAAGCTCGAGAGACATGAAACAGTTTCCGAACGGGTAAAAAATTATCTTGGACTAAAAAATTCCCGGGTCAACCCAGTCCTGTCTCAACCCGGAAAAAATGATCCATTTTGATCTCTAAACTGTATACGAACTTGGAGGGAGGTAAATATCAAGAGTAACATTTGGTTTTTTGAATTCTTTTCTAATGGTGTCAGATCATCAATGTGTACAACCAGAAGTACGAGAGTGCAGCATCATTTTGGCCAGACGTTCATCGACGTATTCTTATTGGTTTGATAATCTCACAATTTACAATGTTAGGATTGCTGAGCACGAAACAGGCGGCAAACTCTACACCTTTTCTACTGGTACTTCCAGCGTTAACCTTCTGGTTTCATAAGTTTTGCAAGAATCGGTTCGAATCTGCATTTCGAAAGTTCCCATTACAGGTTAGATGCAAATAATAACTTTTTATTGATAACACGACCCACACATTTTAGTGATACCCATTTAGAAAGACAAAACTACCCTTTTTGTTTATGATAATAATATTTCTAAGCTTGATGACAGGATGCAATGATCAAAGATACATTGGAAAGGGCTACAGAACCGCAACTGGATTTGAAAGGGTATCTAAAGGATGCTTATATGCGTCCGGTATTCAAAGGCGGGGAAGTTGAATTGATGGATTTTGACGAAGATGATGATGATTTTCATATAGTAGCTACAAAGCGGGCTTCACAAAATGGTAGTCAAGCTGGAACTAGTCCTGACGACAAGAGTACAGGTTTTAACGCTGTTTAAACCTCGTACATTTTGAACCATTATTAATCTTCATTCTTTGAACAGATAAGTTACATTTTTAGTTACATTTAAAGCGTTAAATGAGTCAAGTTTTAGATTTATGAGCATTCAAAGAGTATGTTTTGAATGAAAGGAAAAGGGTTGTTTTGACTCTTGACTGTTTTGGCTTGCCAATATGGTCATGGTTTATCATTTGTAAAATTTTATGCTCAATTTGTAAATATCAAACTCTATTACATGTGGTAACAAATATTTGTAACGTGTATCTCATACTACTTGTATAATCTGTCCTGTTACCTTCGAGTAGAGGTGTTACTGCATGCATGATATCCCGTTCTGACAGAATTAAGAGAAGTCATCATAGAAATATGAATATACAAATAGTCGAAAGGCATCAGCATCATAAGTGGAAATAATAAAGCTATAAAGTGTCACCTTCTGCTAACAAGGTCAGTTTTGTTCATGACTTGTCTGCACGACTTCTTTAGTTCATTTTTAAGTGTAAAAAAATATCTGCTGACTTAATTCACATATACAAATTTGGAAGTCGTAACTCGCTCCATATGTATGAAGTATGCACGTCTTTCTTTCAACATTGTTATAGTTTAGACTTTGAAGTTTACCAGACATTCCTTAGATAAATCAATTTGCTTCACTCTATCATCTTTTAAATTAGCAAGAAAGAATGATTGTATATTTGGAACCCCTAAAAAACTTGAGATCATGTTGGCAGTAAGGAGGTTAAGAAAAAGTTTCACATTCGTGTTAAAAGTTATGAGTTCCCTTTTTCTTTTTAAACTTCACTTAAATATATTGAACAAGATGACATGTAATGTTCAAATAAACATAAAATCATAAATTGAAGTAGTTCCCATACTTTCGGCAAGGTGCCAAGGTCTAATCACAGTAGCGCCGAGCAAAATCACCCGAAAACCGACCCTAACCGACAAACCGACCGAAACCGGGCCAAACCGTCCTTATTCAATTCGGGTCAAAACACACTTATTCAGTTCGAAATAGCTAAACCTACCCGAACCGAACTTACCTTATTCGGTTCGGTTTCGATAGCTTTTATTCTGTTTGGTTCTTGATTCACGTTTTATCTTTATTCGATTTTCGGGTTAGATTTGGTCTCTTCAGGTCGGGTTTGACCTATTTCTCAGCCCTAAATCACATATAGCTTTCCTGAGTATGAAATAACATGTTACTATTCAATCAAAACAAATAAATAACATGTTACAAAAACCAATATGCATTATTACTTATTCTCTTAAGTATGTTTGACACATAAAATTTATAAATAGGATATGATTTTTTTTAATAAGGTTTTCTTTTTCTTTTTTATTAAAATTTGGAAAGTGATAATTTTACTTTTTAGAAAATTGTTTGAGAAAAAATGTGACCAAACGGGTTTTCAGTTTTTTTATTTTTCTATAAAAAATTTCTAAAACAATAAATATTTTTCTAAAAGTGCAAAAATAGACTAAAAATATTTACTTCTTATGACTTTATCTTTGTTAATACAAAAATTGCACGTAGTTCAGTTGGTAATGGGTGATGAAATCTTTGCATCCAACAAGCACAAAGTCAAAGGTTCAATTCTTGACATCCCATAATCACAACCAATAAGTGAGTCATGTATGCACCTCGTATTATGAAATGACACAACCGAATGTGGGTAGGTCCAGAGTTACCGGTTATTAACCTCTTTGCACCCAACAAAGTTTTTGTAGATGATGGGGTTTGAATGTGGGAGTCAACCCCACATTTGAGGGGATACTCAAATGTCGACCGGTAGCCTTGGTTTTCTGACATACAAACTGTTCAACTTTCTCTCTCATTTTTTTTTTCACTTGATAGCAACCACAAAAATATATGCCAGTCATGCCTCATTTATTATTTTATTATTAAAATAAATCTAAATCTCAACCCCCTTTTATATTTTAACATACAAAACAAATAACTTTTAACATAGTTGAAATCCAAATTTAAATCATAATCTTAAACCACTTACAAACCATACAAACCAAACGGGCCCTTTGTTTCTTTTCATTCACGGGTGTTCATCGGTTCGGTTCTCGGTTAATCGGTTTATTCGGTTCGGGTTGTTCGGTTAAAAAAAAATTGGTTCATAACCGAAAACCGAACCGAACCGAAAATATATATGACCTAACCGAACCGAGAACCGAACCGAAGTTCGGTTCGGTGGTCAAAATCGAAAACCGAATTTTGTACTTGAATTACACTATTTATATATATTTTTTAATTTAATTATATATATTTTGGGGAAAAAAAATATTTCAAGTATAAAAAAGTGTTTTTTATATTAGTATAAAATTTTAATAGACATATTTATATATAAAATAATATAAATATATAAAAAATATATATTTATATAAGTTCGGTTTTCGGTTCAGATAGCAAAACCAATATCCAAACCGAAAACCGAATTTTTAATTCAGTTCGGTTCGGTTCGATTATATGTTATGTTCGCTTTTTTTCAGTTCGCTTCGATTCAATTTTCGGTTTATTACCCGAACCATGAACACATTCACGGTATAAGAATTTCAAAGCCCATTTTGATAAATAATAAAGCCCTTCCCATCAAAACTCAAACCCATAACCGTTTCAATTCGGGTCATTTTACACCCAAATCATAATCATAAACCCCAACAAAACCCCATTTTTAACCACCACTATCCACGTCACACACACACTCGATCAGTCGATCCATCAACCAATGGCTAGTTCAGTTGCATTTAGAAACCCTAATTCAAAGCGATTAATCACACTCTCACCTCAACTTCACTCACTGTGTACACGATCCGTCATCTCATCACCGTGTCTTTTAACCGAATCAGTTAACCGAAATGATAATGCTAATCAATGGTGGCGATCAATGGCTACGTTTACGCGAACGTAAGTTTATTGAACCGATTGATGACGTCATCTACACCGTCACTTTTTTTTTTGTTTGCCTAAATGTTTTATTTATTGTGATTTAATTAGTTAGGGCGGTAAATGAATGCGTGCACGAACGGCGTGTTCGTTTGTTAAGAAAACGCACTGATTATGTAGATTTTAATTCATATTGTTTACATTTATGTCTACTTTGTGGTTTAATGTATATAAGTTAGGGCCGTAAACTAACTGAACGAACGGATTTTGTATTTTTGGTCATTTTTTCAGGAAATTGAGTTTCTAAGGGTTTGTTTATGCTGTGAGACGTAACTGAACGAAAATTGAAATATATGAAATGTTTATGTACTGTTTGTTTTTGTTTGAGTTTACGTGTGTCGTGTCTAATTGTAACAACAACAACAACAACAACAACAAACCCAATCCCGCCGGGGCAGGGTCGTGTCTAATTGTAACCATTTTGTTAATTAGATTTAGTATGGATATAAGTTTTCAACATAATTAAACCTACACAAACGTTCACAAAAATGAATGTATTATTGAACATAAATGAACATAAGATTCTAGCTGAACATTTCACATTTGGTTTGTTTACAGCCCTGATAAACGTGATTACATTGAAATTTTGATTATACACAACAAGTGGATTTGTGTTTGAAGTAACTTAATGACTATTGCTAGTTTTTGTAACTTATTTTTGTAAATTTGAATTAACGAGCACGTGAAATGACCATGTATTAATAGTTTTTAATGGTGTCGATTGTTGTGGTGCAGAAAGCCTCATGTTAATGTTGGAACAATTGGGCATGTTGATCATGGGAAAACGACACTGACTGCTGCGATAACAAAGGTTGAATTTTCTAGTAGGGAATTTTCATTTCTAGTGCCTGTTGTTTTATTTGCACTAGTAATTATCAGTATTAAATTGTGTGTTTTATTTAGGTGTTGTCGGACGAAGGGAAGGCTAAAGCAATTGCCTTTGATGAAATTGACAAGGCCCCCGAGGAGAAGAAGAGAGGAATCACCATTGCAACGGTAAATAATACATTGTACTTTTGTTGTTCCTTCTTGTATCTTCTTCTTCTTCTTAAGGTTAACAGCTTAATCAATGCTATATAAAGTTCTTTTTGTATGGTTATACAGGCTCATGTGGAGTACGAGACGACCCAAAGGCATTATGCTCACGTCGATTGTCCAGGACATGCTGATTATGTCAAGGTAGGATAACTATATACCTTTGTTATATACAAAGGCGGATGGCGATTTAAATAATGTGATATGTTTTTACGCTTAGTGAAGTTCTGTGTGGTTAAAGACAATGCATTAAGCTCTGTATAAAGTCCCCAGTTTGGTGGATATATCTCTTAATGTATAATTTGATGGTCAATATACAACCATAGTTGTCAAAAGCGAAAGCGATTGCAAAGCGCAAAGACCCAAAAATCGCTAAAGCGAGAGGCACATAAAAAGCGCGGGCTCAAGAAAAAAAAAGCGCAGGGTTGCAATAAACTTTGATTTTGATTCATTTTGTGTTTCTGGTTAGATTCTAGGGTTGTAATAAGATTCACACTGCATTCTAACACTATCCCACTAACTTAATTGGATTAAAACACTCTAAATCAAAAAATCCCAAATCGTACCATGAACCCTAATTTCCAAAATCAAACCAAACGTGTTTCTGCGCGTCGCTTCTCGCTATAGCGCATGAAGCGCACGCTTTTGACAACTATGTATAATACAACAACTATACCCAATCCCACCTGAGCGGAGGTAAGATGTAAAGAGTCACACCCTTGCCCGAGGGTAGATGGAGAAAGACCTCCGGCAAAAGGCTCGTGAAGAGAGAGGGAGGTAGAGAGATGGTTGTGGATTATATGCGTAATGATGTTGATATCTTACTTTAAGTTAGTACCCTTACTAGCAGGGAAGGATGTGTAATCTAGCGGGACCTTCTATATCATTTGATCAACTTCAATACTTGTTCGTGTTAGTGCTAAGTATTCTTAAATAGCAATACGGTAATATTGTTTTGTGTCACGGACCGTTAGATCACATTCCTAAATTTCTACCTTGTTTTGAGCATTAAAGTCACACGTGGCAGTTGCATACAATGACAGTTGATAGACATGGGTTTATTTGGTTCAACATAAAATAACTATTAACACTAACCTTGCTTTGAGCTTTTGTGGGGTCTGTTTGGCTTTTTACATAAATGAATTACTTTGAGGAATGTTTACCCATTATCAAGGTGTTTTGTATCTGTTTCCCCAAATGAGGTTCACACGCAAGACAAGTGAGAGTCATTATTCTTTGCTTAGTCATATTCTTCATATTCTTTTTTTTTTAAATTATAGTATATTCTTCTTTCTTAACCCAAAGATTTCATACAAAGTATGTGGTCAAGAGTCAAAGAAAAACATGCTAGACTTAGAAAAACTGATTAGGAGAATGTGGGCTAACAAAAATAAAGGCCCCATTTGTCTTACCGGGAGATGAATTAAAAATAACATGACCTGGGGGGCATATTCGCAAAATAATTCATATAGGTAAACAAACTCAAGATCTGTTGGCACTGATACAAGTTAATGCAGTGCTTTGTATATGTTGGAGACCAGTTATTTACAAGGGAGCACAACCTAACTTGTGTACAACGTGTTTATATATCACTCAGTTTTCTTGACCTTTTCTCAGATAGTTCGTTTGTATGATATCAGTTTTATCTTGTCAAATTAAATCTCATTTGACCTACCTTCTTCATGATGACATTATCTGTTCCAAATTACTTTACGATAACTGTGAAATGAATAAACTATAATGCTTGTTTCATAGGTCCATATAGATCTGCCTTTTTTTTTTTTTTTTTTTTTTTTTAAATCTACATCATGTGCATTCCTGATTTCCTTCTATGCCCTATAAATGCATCCCAGTTCCTGATGAATTTGCTTAATTTACAGAACATGATCACTGGCGCTGCTCAAATGGATGGAGGAATCCTTGTTGTTTCTGCACCTGATGGACCTATGCCCCAAACAAAGGAGCATATTCTGCTTGCCCGACAGGTGTATATCTTTTCCAGCTTGTACTGGTAATTTATGCGTCAAACCAATTAAAAAAAAAGATGGTACTGCTTTACTCTGCAGGTGGGCGTGCCTTCACTTGTTTGTTTTCTAAATAAAGTTGACGCAGTTGATGATCCTGAGTTACTAGAACTTGTGGAACTTGAGCTACGAGGTAAACTTAATCTCATGCTTGTTTACATGTTTTTCTCATATGTATAGTTTAGCTATCAACTATATGTTTTTCTCATAAGCTTGTGAACTGTGTGGCAGAGCTTCTTAGCTTCTACAAGTTTCCAGGTGATGAAATTCCAATTGTACGAGGTTCTGCCTTGTCAGCTCTACAAGGAACTAATGATGAAATTGGAAAGAAAGCCATTTTAAAGTTGATGGAAGCTGTAGACCGTTACATTCCTACTCCCGAGCGCCAAAAGGCGAAACCATTTTTAATGCCAATTGAAGATGTCTTCTCAATTGCGGTACCTAAAATTAAATTTGGTTCTTTTTTTCTTCCTATGTTGACTTCCTCTCTTCGTTATTGCTCATGAAGTGTGCTTCCAGATGTTCTTAGTTATTTAAGCTCTTTTATCAGAGTTATTAGGTTGAGTTTGTATAAATAATTATTATGCTGGAACTTTATGTTTGAAGGGACGTGGAACTGTTGCAACTGGCCGTGTTGAACAAGGAATAATTAAAGCTGGGGAGGAAGTTGAGATCTTGGGACTGGGACAGGTGACATCTGTGGCCTTCTTATCTACTCTTTGTGTGAATAGTAAGCTTTCTTGGGGCGACCTTTACTAAATTATTAATATTTCTGCTGCAGACCAAAAAAACTACTGTGACCGGTGTTGAGATGTTCAAGAAAAGCTTAGATCATGGAGAAGTAAGTGATTGAACTATTACAAAATTTTGGCCACCTGATATTCTGTATGACTCGGTCACTCTATTTCCTTCGTGTTTTTTGCTAGGCTGGTGATAATGTAGGTCTTCTTTTACGTGGCATAAGTCGTACTGATATACAGAGAGGACAGGTACTGATATGGACTCTTATGCCACATTAATATTTACTTATTTGATATGAGTCCTGATGAATGACATTATGTTTTGCTGCTATCTTGCACAGGTGATTGCAAAGCCTGGGAGTGTTAAAACATATACCAAGTTTGAGGCTGAGATCTATGTTCTTACAAAGGATGAAGGTGGACGTCATACAGCATTTTTCTCAAATTACCGACCCCAGTTTTACTTGAGGACAGCAGATGTCACTGGGAAGGTGGAATTGCCTGAAAGTGTTAAGATGGTAATGCCCGGGGACAATGTGACTGCAGCTTTCGAACTTATAACACCAGTCGTTCTTGAACAAGGTGTGTATACATGCACACTGATCTTTTCTTTTTTCACATTAATTTTTATTTTATATTGATGGTAATGCTTGAAGAATGAATCATTAAAATGGTTTTATTTTGTTACACAGGACAACGGTTTGCCCTGAGGGAGGGAGGTCGTACAGTTGGTGCAGGAGTTGTTTCAAAAGTGATAAGTTAAAATTTCGGCACGTCTAGGCTCTGGTAATTGATTTTTGTCCACTTCTTAGAAAGAGGGTGAGAAATTAGATATATGACATAATTTTGCGGGATATCTTCTTGTCTTTGTTAAAGAACATTGCTAGTCTTGCAAACCTGAAAGCCCTGTGACGAATTTGTCCTGGTTTTGCACCAAACACTACGTATTTATTGAGATAAAGATGCTAGCAACCACTTATGTAACTATTGAATGCTGCCAGTGCAGGGATGTTCACTTCATGGTTTTAACCGTCAATAAAATTTCATTATTTTTATAATTTGCTCATCGTAGGTAGGTGTCAATTAACAAATGTGTAACTAGGAAGCAAATTAGATGGTTGAAAGGTCCATTTAGGAGTACGGTAAGGCCCACCGTAAATACGACGAGGTTACAGAAACATTCAAGGTCAGCATTTCTCATTTACGACATTAGATGCATAGTTACTATTTAATGATTATAAAAATTCTTCTTTACAAATATAGGCCAAGTAAATTGAAGTTTTATGGAGCTCTTGCTTCCGTCATCCATGTGTTAAACGTCTCTTTAAGATTTCTGTAACTCCTGTTGAACTTTTGAGTTTTGATTGGTGGAAACAAGCCTAGGATCTGATTCTACTTTCTAATTACTGGTGCCTTTTTAGTTTATGGCCCAGTAATGGGAGGAACAGGAAAAAGTAAAGCACAGTTATTAACAAATATAAACATATGAAAAATGTGTTGACGTAACGGGAGGAACAGGAAAAGGTAAAACACAGTTATTAACAAATATAAACATATGAAAAAATGCGTTAATGTAAGAGCCTTGACTTCCTGTACTGAATGAGAAAATGTTCCCTCTGTCTGATAGAATTTTGCTTACAAATATGAACGTTGATTACGTTGCGATTCTGCCCTTGACGATATCTAAATGACTAGAAACATGAATGTAATTTCTCTTAGATGCTGGAACATTAGGCAGGAGTCTGATGATATCTTTCTCTTAACATTCTTCCTTGTGCTACAAAAATTAAGTGTTTTTTTTTTTTTTTTTTTTTTTTTTTTTTTTTTGAAAGGCGCTACAAAAATTAAGTTGCTGTTGCATATGCTCTAAATGTGAATATGAAATGGCCTTAATTTTTCTGATATCCTCGTGCATCACACTAATACCCTTCCGTCATTAGCTCTGAACTCAATGGTCAAAGAACCATTATTTGAACTCCCTGCTAGGAGGAGTTACAGTGAGAAGATTGCACCGTAAGTCACGATATTTAAGGAAAAATGATGTTCCCAATCCTTTACTGTGACAACAACTGGTTACCCTTACAGCTAATGGGGTACATTAGACTGGTTGTAATAAGGGGGATTGGGTCAGTCGGTCGCTTGGGGTCGCTGTCGGTCAGCTGTTACACTTGGTTGGGAGTTGTCGGTCTGTTGGGAAGAAAATGGGGGAGAGGGTCGCTCAAGCGACCTATTCGTTTGAGCGACCTATTCGTTTGCACTCGTCCTTATCTTTTTTGACCTTTATTAGTGATGGTGGTTATTGGTTTGCTGTTTAAGTGAAGAAGGGTGTGTGTGTTTGTTGGAGGTAATGATTTTTTTTGAACGGTGATGATAATTATTGGAGGTGGTGGTTTATGTGTATTTTTATTTAATTTTAACATTTGCTAAAATAGATATATGTATTTGAGATTGGTTATCTAAAAGGAATTAAAAATGAAAAAATAAAATAAAATAAAAATAGAGATGTCGGTCGCCTTATTACACCAAGTAGGTCACTAAAGTAGTCTAGGAGAGAGAAAGCTAATGTGGCAGGGGAAAAGAGGGTCACTTGGGGTCCTTAATACGCTTAGAGCACATGCAGAGGTAACGCATTTCTTGCTTTAAGGGGAAATTTAACCCACGTTAAGGTGCGTTAGCCTTTGCACGATTCGGCGTTAAGGCTGTGTTAACGTGTCGTGTTAACCCCTTAACTCACGTTAAGGTGGTGTTTGTAAAAGAAAAAAGAAAAAAAAAAAAAAAAATCACTTTGCCCCCTAAATGAAGGAGTGTATTTGTAAATTGTTGTTGAGTTAAGGCTGAGTTATGAAGGGGTTTTTTTTTGTGAGTTAAGGTGAAAGTGTTAAAGCTGATGTGGAGCTGACGTGGCACTAAGTTAAGTTTTAACCCAGGTGATTGATGTAAGTGCTCTTAGTCTTATGTTCCTCTTGAGGTCAAACCGTTCAAAAAGTTTGGGCATATTTCTTCAAATAACATTGAGAACAATGGAGCGGTGGCCAGCAGTCTTTTAGTGAGGAGTACTCTAGTTTTATTGATGGCACAAAGATGAAGATGGGAGCTCCTTCTGATGTTGGTTGGTGGACCACTAGCTGTAGGTGTGATGGCCTCAAAAACAGGGTTTCTAGTTTTATTAGTCGATCAAAGCAATAAGCTGGTGGATACACCACGTATGGGTACTGGTTGAAAGACCCTAGAGTCATGGGAATAAGCGTAGGGAGCTTGATGGTCCTTACAAGGACGTTGTATGTGTTTGGTTGAAACTAATTTGTCCACGTTAATGTTCAGTGTCACGTGTCAGCATCTTGTAATCGGAAGCCCCTTTTGGTGTGCATATTTGTAGGAGTTTACACAATGTTTTTTATGGTCTGTGTGATGTCACTCAGCCTTGAGACTTTTTATGCATTGTAAGTCCAATAAAATACTACCAATACCAGTTTGCTGCAAAAAAATGCACAAGGTACATGTGAGAATTGATATCATGAATTTAGATATACAAAATGTTATACTTACTCTAGCCTTAGTCGTCAATTGCTATTACTTAATTAACCTAGTTTCTGAAAAGTTTCATCTAAAAAGTCGCTGGATAACTTATGACTTGTAGCATAACTAAACAGTATTGTATTCGTTATGTCCCTCCCTTAAAACATAATCGTGAATTCAATAAGAAGTCCTTAAAATGTGTTTTAAAACAAAAGTTCACTTATAAATTTCACTATTTAGAAGTATAACTTTCAAAGAGCGGTTCCCACTTTCTGGTACAGTTACAAAGTATAGTGCAAAACTTGGACTATAAGATTTCTGTTGAAGAAAAGAAATATGAGTGATTATTAGGAACAAATCTTCGTTTACTTTTTACAGTGTTACAGTCAATCAAAAGATTCTGCTTTAAACCTTAAAACGACCCTATAGCCACCCCACTTCCTTGAGCTATTAGGGCCTTTCGCATGTTCACTCGTGTTGGGTTTTATTGACAACATGGAACATGTGTCGGATAATTCATATACCAAGTTCCCTTTACATTGATAAGACAGCATTTGTCCACCTGCTGTACTGAATCTGCTTTCTCTACGTCTATTTGATAAGATTTTTTTTCAAGTTTACACATTTAGAAATGTGAAAAGAATTTCGTTTAGATTTCTCGTGCTTAATTAGCGGTTAATATACTGATTAAGCACCTTTTATTTTGCATATTTGTGCCAACCTTCTTTCTTTATTTAGTTTGGCAATGTTTCTATGTCCCTTTAAATAGCCATACACTCTCGATATACTTTTCATGCATAATACTAGCACCTCAGTTCACTAGTTCTTGATTCTTAAACTCAATGGCAAAAGATCAGTCGATCAATCGCCCTGCTAGGAGTTTCTGTGAGAAGATACATGAGGCTATTTTTGGTAGATCAGTGAAGCGTAGTTCACGCTCTTTAGGGAAAGATGATGGTACGAGTTTGTCACTATCAACCAATGGTTACCCCACGGCCACTGGAGTACATTATGGTCCTTTCGAGACAAAACCCTTTACCAAAATTGTGCCTTTTACATCAAACAATGTGGGCAATAATGGAGATGGTGGTCACAGGTCTTTTAGTGAGAGACAGTGCTCTAGTTATATTGATGGCATGAAGATGAAGATGAGAACTCCTTCTGATGTTGGTGGCGGCGGGACGATCGTCTCTAGATGTGATAGCTTTAATGACAAGGTTTCTAGTTTTATTGATGATACAAAGCTTAAGTTTGTGAATACACAAAATGAGGGCTGTGACTGAAAGACTGTATAACCATTAAAGCGTGAGCATGATGATTTATATGAGTAGTTGAGTATGCACTTATGGTTGTGTGTGTTTGAAAGTTCGAAACTAGTTTAACTGTTTTGAGGTTTGGTTTCATGTATCACCATTTTGTATCATCTTAAATATTAAATTCAATAAAGGTTTTATTGTGGGTAAAATTGTTACATGAAGTTAGTTTTGTGGTCGACCCCGAGACTTGGCATGTATTGTACGTTCATCACAAGATATTCCTGTAAAGACCTAGCCAAATGCCCCCACACCTTTGCAACTGCATATACCAAGGGAAACATTGAGATGAGTGCAAGGAGAAACAACACGGTGGAGAACAGATAACAAACTGTTCATGTCCTTAACTTTTTGATAATCCACCATCTTATACTGCTTCATATGTGTTAATTGTTGACGTGTTGTAGGTGGGATTGTCTCTCGGGTAGGGGTGTGACTGTCTACAACTCTACATCACATACCCCGCTCCAGCGGGATTGAATATAGTTGTAGGTAATGAATCTTCATTGTATGAATGAGAACATAGCCTTCTGGTATGTCATCGCTTCTATCAAAACCTCCCCATGATGGTCATCCATGGCCTCGGACGACCAAGTCAGATAGTAATATGTAATTACAGCCAAGAATGATGAGAAGCTATTGGTATCTTAAAACGATAAGATGGTACACTGTCATAGGCAGATATAGATATAATAAAATACTCCAAGGTGTGTATAAGCCTCTTTTGCATATCTGTTGCGGGAATCCTCATTATCCCTTTAAGTTTAATTTCATCATTTCATTGGTATTATGAAGTGTGAGTTGGATTTAACAAATAATACATATGGTTTAGTGGGGATTAATCTAATTGATTCTCGTTTATGTGTTAGATAAGATTTTAGGCCCAAAAAGCAGAGCACAAGTTAAAGAGGAACATAATATAACAAATGAATAAGAAAACATATAAAACAATACTTGTATACCATAGTTACTTTCTTTTGTCTGATTTTATATTAACTTTAATACTATATTATACATTTCTACATGAGGACCGGGAAGGGTCCCGGCCCCCCTAGGCCTAAGTCCGTTAGTGTAATTATTTGCGATTTTATGTATAACAAAAAAATCATTTTCGGCTCTCCCATCTAATGTTTTTCCGGAAAAAAATTTTGTTTCGGCCCTCCCACAAAATTTTTTCTAGCTCCACCACTGCGGCTATAATGAGTGTATATAACATGTACACCATCTATAAGAGGGTGTTTTGTAGGCACATGCATAATTTTGTGAGACTTCTGGTCTTTGTTAGATTACATTGTTAGTCTTCCAAACCTGAAAGCCCTGCGAGATATTTGTCCTGGTGGACATCTGCAAATTGCATTGAACACTGTATGTATTTATTAGGATAATGATTCTAGCAACCACTTGTGTAATTAGCGAATGCTGCTAGTTCAGGGATGTTCATGATTTCGCCTTCAGGAAAATTCATCGATTAAAAAAGTACCATCTTCTTTCATTTGTGGATCATTGATAGAAGCAATCCCAGAATCTGATTCTACCTAAAGCTTACTAACGATGGTCCTTTTTTCCTCTTAAATTATGGCACGATAAAGGGAAGCTAGCACTGGAAAAAGCAAAACATAATCATTAACAAATAATGTACGGGTTAAAACGTTGGCATGACAACCTGGCTCGTGGTTTTTTTTTTTTTTTTCTTTTTTTTTGTTATAGAATTATACTCACAGTAGGACCTTTGATTACGCTTGGATTACTTTATTTCAACAACATTTAAACAGTAAACATTTAGAAAAGTGAATAGAACTCCTCTTAGATGCGGATTTAGGCAGGAACCTTATGGGAACGTAACGTCCTCTAAACATACTTCCTCGTGCTTAAATAGTATAAAATAATGATTAAGCTCCTGTTGCATATATACCCACTTTTTTGTTTCCTTTTATAGATTGGCTATGATAATGTCCCTTTAAATAGATGTAGTTTCACTCGATATATTTCATCCATCAGATTAGTACACCCCCCATCATTAGATCTTGAACCTAATGGTGAAAGATCAGTTAAATGAGCGGCCCCGTAAGAGCTTTTGTGAGAAGATTTACAAAGCTACATTCGGTAGATTTCATCGTAGTTCACGCTATTTAAAGAAAAACGATGCTTCAAATCCTTCACTTGCGACCACTTATTACCCCACAGTCCATGGACATAGACAAGTAATAAAAACTAATACGTTTGTGCAATTTTCTTCAAATATTTCCGAGAACAATGAAGTTGATGATCAGAAGTCTTTAAGTGACGAGAAGTACACTAGTTATATTGATGGCATAAAGACGAAGATGAGAGCTCCTTCTGATGTTGATGGTGGTACAGCTGTAGCTAACCATGCATAGCTTCGGTGACAGGATTTCTAGTTTTATTAACCATGCAAAAATTAAATTGATTAATACGTCGAGCATGACTCAGAATGCTAAGACTTCAGACCAATAAAAATAAGCGTAGGGAGTATGGTTTTTGTATGAGCAAGTACTTTACTACTCATGGTTGTATGTGTGTTTGAAACTAAACTGTTCATGTTGCTTAGTTTCATCATCTACCGTTGTCTAATAAGAAATCTAAGCTTTTATTTGTGAGTTTGTGTATCTATTTCCAGCATTTATGGGTTGTCCTATAGAGTGATAGCGCTTGGTCTCAGGGATTTTATGCTGTCAGTACTAGGAGAATCAACACAGTATAGAATAGATCTAGATTGCTACTGTATAGAAGTAGAAATAGACGTGCTGGTGCGCCATAAGTAACGGGTCAATCATGTTAGGCTGGGTTGACCCGTGAATCTCTCTTGTCATTATTAAAAACTATGGAGGTATTAAACATGATAACAAGAATCAATCTCTTAAAGTTAGGGAAATGCTAACCGTAGCTCTTAAGAAACAGACCTTTCATAACCTATCTTTAAGGTGGTCGGTATTGGTGGTTAATGAACCAACCATAGATAATAACTTAACCATAAATGCATATTAGTGTTTGGTGGCTAATCAAACCATCTATCAAGTGTTCTATGGTTTTGGTTACAAAAGCTTATGTTTTACTTTTAACTAGTTCAGTCTGTTACATTTTGGGTAAGCTTTTATTTTTCACTTCCGTTTTGGGCAAATTTTTATTTTTTACGTATTTAACCAATTGACGATGAAATATAATTTAAACCATGTCAACTGTAGATAAATGGTTAAAACACTCGCCTATCATCCACTTATATACTTGGCTAGTTTGGCATGTGTTTAGGTAACGAATCTTAATTGTTTCAGGAGAGAAGTAATGTGATTTGAGTTTTTCTTGCAAGGATCGAATCAGGACTTACAAAATTAGAATCGTTTGAGTGAGTTTAGATTGAACTTAAGAAAGTGGAAAATTGATCTAATAGAGCAGCTGGTGTTTTGGATATCAGATTAGTTATTCAAACCATTAGATACTACTAACATATAAAGAGAACATGTATTTGCATGGTTCCTTTTAAAAGAACATGCCCTAGTTAAAATTTGGTTGTGAACCCTGAATGCCTTAACATATGATGTTATTATGCCTGGTTCCTTCAAGGTAAAATAATACTTCAATCATTTGTTTGCATCCAACAAGGTTCCTGAGTTTTGATAAGTGTCGTAGCTAGGCTAGCGGAGGCTCTGTGCAGAAATTTATACAATAATTAAACATGCGATAAAAATATATTGTAACGACCTTGTTTTAATTTTTTATGAGTTCTTCGTGACTCTCGCTGACATGAAGTAGAGTAACAAATTGTCAAAATATTATTTCAATAATAGTGAATATTTTGATGTTTGAAGTAAAATTTGAGGCCTGAAATATCTTAACTACTTATAATGTAGATTTAGTCAAAGGGGAAAAGTGGAAAACTGAATTTTCAGTCAATCCCCATTTTGCCCTTCTATACTACAAGGGTGAGAAAAAATAAATTGTGTAATTAATGCTCTTATTAAAACACCCCATAATCTAAAATTACAATAATTTATTCATATGGTACAACCAATTAAAAGCATCTATATCAAATTAAAAACAATCAATTTAAACACCCCTTACTAAAAAAAGTACAATAAAATTTTCACAATATACAATTTAAACAAGCTACCACATAATATAAAATATAAAATAATTAAACACACTAATTAATGTTATTTTTAAAACACCCTAAAATGAAAAGTATATGTCATTATACACATTATACAAATTAATAAAACACACAAAACTTTATACAAGCTAACGAGTTGATGTTGCATATAGTTTTGAAAACTGGACCGGACCAACGGGTTTAACTGGGAAAAACATATAGTTTTGAAAACTGGACACGACGGGTTCAGTTATTAAAAGCATGACTCGGTTTAAATCGACCCATTTTTCGACCGGAACGGTTCAACCGGGTTTCAAAACATTATGTTGACATGAGCTTAAGTATCAAAGTCAATAAGTCAACAAAGTCAATAAGTCAACACATTTAATCCCTAAATCTTCAAACTTTTATTAGAGGTGGCAAAACGGGCGGGCACAGGCACGGGCTAAAATGGCACGGGTTAAAACGGGAACGGGCTAAACGGACAAATTATAAATCGGGCCAAACGGGCACGGGCTAAAACGAGCAAATTATAATTCAACTATTAAAAACATTCGGAACAGTCCTAAAAACCCTTTAATTCATCTTGTAAAAAAGATCAAGCATCTAAGTCTTAACTATATTTAATTATTTTTTCTTAAAAAAAAAAGTAGAGTATTAAATGAATAAAAATGCAACTAATTAAATATATCTATCAATTAATTAGAGTATTAAATAATTATGCATAAAATAGTTAACAAATGAGATAAATTAAAATTAAAATAGTTGGAATGTTTTATAGTTACCAGTGAATAGTGAATTGGTCGGAAAAAAAATGAGAGTAATTGCTTGAAAGTTGAATTATGTGATTCGAAAGCCCATCTAATAATATCTGTTTTTATCTTTTGCCTGTAAGAGCCCATCAAATAAATGCAATGGGGCAAAAAACGCCCCAAACTTTTAAAAAAGTGTCAAAAATCGCCCAAAAATTACAAATTGGGCAAGATTTGCCACCCCTAACTTTTATTATTTTTCATTTATAACCCATAAACTTTCTTTTATCACTAAACGATCTGTCGTTATAAAATCCCGTTGCTATGCACGGGTATTCGTCTAGTATATAAGAATATATATTTTGAGGCCCTGTGCGACTGCACACTTCGCACATCCTCGTATAAGACTAGTTTTTATTCGTACATAGTAGTACCACACACTTAGCCTTATGTTGTGATAATATAGTCAATCCAATACTTTTGAAAGTTTGATATTTAATAGTTGAAAATCACTAAATTCGAATTGGGCTTATGTGTTCATTTCTTTCTCTTATAGCCCTATACACAATTAGATGAATTTGTCTCTACATATTTCGACTTTGCTCGAATCTATCTTAGTCAATAGTCATTTGTCTTCATTACCCTCTATCCACTATAACATAGTGTTGTCTCTAAAGGCAATTGTTGATACATGCATATCTCGTATTATCTCAAAAATGTTTTTAACAAGATTTTGAATAGGACAAAGCCTTTGGTGGCGATTATAGTATATTGTAAAATCTGCCGATGTCATATGTTTCAGCAAACTTGTCCTCATAAACATTATTTTCAAGTACATCGTTAACATATTGTGTGATAATAAATTTTTTCGTTAGCTACGGTTTCACCCTTTTTGACAAACTAATCTACTTATCTACAGATTTGAACACACAGTTACACAAACACAAACCGGATAAAGCTCTCTTTTTAGAAGGTTGGCATGGTCAGTTTAAGGTTGTTTGTATCTAGCAAAAATTGAACCCGGGACTTTTCACGTTTTAGTAAATCATAGCCACAACTTTTTTGACACGAGTTTGCCTTTGTTAACTTACCAAAACGGCTTTTTTGCATAGCGGTACCCAACGTGTGTCTCCCCTGGTGAAATGGACATAACGGTTGAAATCTCTATTGACACATATGTGTGGGGTTTAAAAGGTGTGTTAATTTGTCTCTTCTAAAAAACACAACCCTTTTATATGGTAGTATATATTGTTTACTCATTTGATCAATTGTTTAATTTCATAGATAGCTTATTAAACTCATTAACTATTAGACATGTGCTTAATACTATTCGTTTAAATTTCTATACGAGAATATTACACGTATTACATTGCATAATCTGTTGTATTTACGTTATATTGTTGGTCATATTATATTATGAGCACAAATCATGTTTTGTTGGAATAAGAGTCAAAGTCAAAGTTGGTGGGTTGACATGTATTATTGGAATTGTGTCTTTATCAAAGTCATGGGAATTTGGTGACTAAAAAGAGCCGCCATCTCATAGTTCTCCCGTGGCAGCAACCTTTTCACAATAGTCCCGTTTGTACTCGTACAATGGTACAGTCGGTTTCAACCGATATAACGTAAAGATGCATGAGTCGTGTGCATATCACATCCCGAGAGACTGTAGCTTCGATACTTTCACAACACGTCTTTAAAGCCGAAAGTAGTAAACTCTTAAATACCTTCGAGTTTCAAGTATAAAATCGCAGAGTAAAGGTGTAGTCCATCATTTTAAACTTACAAGAAGCTAGATGGATTGTAAAAGTTTGAGCACAAGGTGTTCTGGCTTAAGCTGTTTTGTTATTTTAGCGTCACCTCAACATTTCACTTTTCACATTCACATTTTAGAATACTTTCTCATTGTTGGAGTCATTTCTATTTTTTTGGACCTATCATTTTATTTAATTTTCTATTTTTTCAAATCAACTAATTTTTCATTCATTCAATTATAATATGAAGTACGTAAAAAATATGAATAAAAAACAAAAAAAATAAGAAATGAATCACAAAAAATACAAACCAAATAAATTGACAATTTACTCACATAAATAGTCAAATATATTTTATATATTTATGTTTAGTTTTCACCAAAAGACCCACTTCCTTTTTCCTCTTCGCTGCAAACACACATAAAACACACACGCAAAGTATAAACTACACTCGTTCTTCCTCTTCGCTGCAAACACACACACTCTTCACATAACAGATATTCAAATAAGCCATTTTTTATTATTATTTTTTTTAAGAAATGCAACAGACACGGTGCCAGTATACTCACGCCGTGAATAGCGTCGGGGGATCAGTGTCGTGGCGCTGCCATGGCGGCGCCATATGGTGTGCCACATGGGAATGACACCGGGCGCAAACCATGATCTTTTTCGCTCTTAGACAACTCTGATTGATAAAAGTTAAAGAGTAAACAATAGAAACCATTTTTGTGGTTTGTCAAATTTGTCACTAATCATCTCTGATTCCGTGTCAGAAAACTATTTGCAAATATATATCATTCCTATGAGATCAATATGTCTATAAAAAACTATCCTTACTAAGGATGATTTTTGCAAAAAGTTTAGCAAAAGCCATCCATTTAGAGATATATAGTGTTGAACATTTGACCTTTTTTAGAGATGCTACTTGCCAATAGTTTTTAACAATGATGATTAGTGTCAAATTTGTCAAATCACAAAGATGGTTTTTGCACTTTTTCTCAAAAATAAATAAATAAATAAAAGAAATAAGTATAGAATACGACAATTTCTTACAATAAGATGATGCGAGAGTATAATATTTTGAGTAAATTCTTAAAAAGGGAGAAAATTTTGACCTTTTTCAAGAAAAAAAAAACGAAAATAACACCCATTCTATAAATGATCATGTGCGAATGCGCGATCTCACTAATTTGTTGACATGTGTCTAAACAAGAAGTACAATCTCAATCATTAGCACATGGGGTAGCCGTCATTCGAACATTCGCACATTTGTACCTCACGTGTTGTTTGACTTTTATAAATAAATGTGCGAACGACGGATGTGCGACTGTGTGAATGCGGCTACCCCATGTATTAATGATTGGCATTGTACTTTTTGTCTAGACACATGTCAAAAAAATAACTGAGTCATACATTCGCACTTTCACTACATGACTATTTAAAAAATGAGTGTTATTTTTGTATCTTCTTTTTGAAAAAACTCAACTATTTCTCCCTTTTTAGAATTTTCTCATATTTTTTTAAATGGTTAATTGTAGCCATTGAAATTTTTGAAAGAAAGAGAGATTACGTTATACTCTCTCTGTCCTAATTTATTTGTTCAATTTTGACTTTTAAAGTTTTTTTTTCTTTTTAATATTTTTTTTTTCAATTTTGACTTTAAATATTTTTGTTTATATTATATAGTAATTAATTAAAATTATACTAATAAAAATACATTTAAAACTCAATGCATTCATATATTTTGCATCAAATATTATATGACATAAAGAAAATAGTTAAGGTCAAAGTTAAAAAAGAAAAAGTTCGAAAAGGCAAAATCGGGCAAATAAATCGAAACATAAAGAGTAGCGTTTTAACATGTACTAGAGTCACTATAATAATCCGTCCGGCTATTCTTGCTAAAATCATTACTTTTCATTCTTCCGTGCTCTAGAAATTGCGCTCCCTATACCACTACCATGTAGTTAGGTAGGGCCGATCAATCCTAGAATCTAGGAATGAATAGGAATCCCTATCAATATCAAAATATATTACGTTTCTCTCACTCGGTAGATGTATTTGGTCAATGTATACCCATGTTTGTTTTTATGTTTACTTGTTCAAATTTGATATCAAGTTTTCTTTTTCAGTTTTAGTACTCAAACATAAATCTAACTGTTACATCAAATGACATAAAATGGTTTGTATTCGTTGAATAAGAGTTGGAAACATCAAACTCTAGACCATGTTGCTAGGTCTCGTGACTTTGTCATCTTTAGAGGCCCCCATAAAAAAGTGGTTTATAACAATTCAAATACCATATGTCAGAATTTTATGAATTTTTAGATAAAGTAGTTAACGGTGCGTTTAGTTGGAGAGAAATTCTTCATTTTTCTAAGAAATTTTTTAGGGTAAAGTGCTTTTTAGTTGGAGAGAAATCCTTCACGTTTTACGAAATTGCAAAAATGAGACCGAGACAAAAAGTAGCGCAAAAAAGCAACCAACGTTCCACATTTTCGCAAAATCGTCACTGAGAGCCATTTTCCGTTAATTTCAGCGTTAAGTGCCACATATTTGAGGGTAGTATCGTTATTTCACTGTTCATACTTATTAAATTTGCCGCCATAATCACCTATGTGCTTGGTATCAATGTGATTAGACCTCAATGGCTAAATTTGCAAAGTTATTTTCAAACATCTACCCCCATAAACCCCCCTACAACCCATATCTTCTCCACCACGACTCGCATTGACCATAGCAGAATCACAACAAGAATGCAATCAACTCAAATGTCAGAAAACACAACCATGATAACCACCACCATAACGACAACGACCAGCACCAACGCACACCAACAAACATCATCGTTTATGACCACAACAACTGTGACACATCCCCCACAACAACTCCAATGTCCACGTTGTCATTCAGAAGACACAAAGTTCTGCTACTACAACAACTACAACACATCGCAGCCGCGTCACTTTTGCCGTAGCTGTCGCAGACACTGGACCCATGGCGGCGTGCTCCGGGACATCCCTGTTGGAGGTGGAAGCCGGAAAAACAGAAAAAGAAAAAACCCCATGAACCCCACCATCACCTCGGCATATCTTACAACGTTTGATCAGCCGGAGTACCAGGACTACCAGAGTGTGATGCCGCCTCCCCAGAGCCTGCTGCCGCCTACCCAGGGCCTGCCGCCGCCTGTGGATGATGCCGGTGATGCGAATCGGTTTGTGTCGTCGTTGTTGGAGGATGTTTCTTTTGATGAAGGTGTCTGGCCATTTTTTGGCAATTAGTTAGTTTGTTTGTTGGTTTGTTAGTTTTAGTTGTGTATGTACCCCGATCTTTTGATGGTAAATGGTATGCTTGTGAATGGTAAATGAATGGTAATTCAGTAGTTATATTTACACCCACACTTGCCCATCTTGACAATCATGTTTGACTTTTGCACATGATTGTACATGCACCAAAAGACCCAGAATTGCCCAAATTGGATCTAATCGACTATCCGTGTAACCATTGACTATTCGTGTAACCACATTCAAGGTAATGCGCAGGCACAAAAATACCCAAAATTACCCAAATTGGCAATCAAGTTTGACTTCGCAAATAACATTATGGTTGACTTTTGCAAAAATGGCCAATGGTTGACAAGCAAACCATAATAAATCAACACAACAAACGCATAACATGACATTAACATTCATTCAAATTTGTTAATATAAATATCGCCTAAAAACGTTATTTATATTTTACGATCTTTGCTAAGTTTTGTTAATAACAAAGTATGAACTTTAGCTAAAAGTAAATTATCACTTTGAGTGTTTAAGTCTTGTTTAACTAATGTTTACATTTTCTTTTAAACTAAACATTGTTTTTTTATTTCTTGAATTAGAAAGTGTCTTGTCATATCATATTTATTTCTTTAAATAGAATTGTCACATCACACTTATGGCAAGTTTTGTCAATATGCATTTATGTGTTTGACTAACTTTGTAGTGACTTGCAAGTTTGGTGTTTGACTAGTGTAATGTGATGTGACATTGTTTGGTTGCTAGGATTTATGAGACAAGACCTTGTTTGGTTTGAAGAGTTATTGCATAAACCTACTGCAGACCCGGCGGTACCCTGGGGGTACACGGGCGGAACCCATTTAAGGGTTTCGCCTGATCCGCCGAGCACACAGTTTGTTGTGCTATAAATACCAAGTCATAACTTGATTTTTGGCCAACCCTTTAGGACATATATTCACATACTCTCTCAACTAACTCAGTAACCTTTTGATTTGTGATTCTCTTATGTAGCAAGGGACTTCACAAGATCATTCAAGAAGTTACAAGCTTCAACTCTAAAGTTGCAAGTCTTGGTAGCTTGGTCATGTATAAGCTTTGATAGTTTATACTTCATGTGTGTCATGTATATAGATGTAAGTGGTTAGTATTTTAGGCCTCAAAATACATAGTGTAACGGGAGTGGTTGTACCCTTGGTAAAGAACTCGACATCTAGCTTTGTGTCGGTAAAAGTGTAAGCGACGTACGGGAGTGGTTGAACCCATGTAAAAGAACTCGACATCTAGCTTAGTGTCGGTAAAAGTGTAAGCGACGAATGGGAGTGGTTGTACCCTTGTAAAAGAACTCGACATCTAGCTTTGTGTCGGTAAAAGTATAAGCGACGTGTAAGGTTTTCTCCGCCGGTGAAAGGAGCTTGTTGATTAGTGTTTATAACTCTCGAGTTGGAAACTCGGGGCGTGAATGTAGGGCAAGGAAAAAGAGTCCTTGTAGCCGAACCACGATAAACTATCGTGTTGTGGTTTGATTGTTTCTTTCTCTATCTTTGCTTATTATATGTTGTTGTTTAGTTAGAATTGTTGATCACATACAAAGCTTTTCAAAGAACCAAAACAAGTAATATTGTTCTTATATCTTTCAACATAAGTAAAGCTTTTCAAAGAACTAAACAAGCAAAGTTAGAATCATTACAAGTAAAGCTTTTCAAAGTATAAAACAAGTTAAGTTAGAATGGTTATCTACATGTAAAGTCTTTTCAAAGAATCAAACATATTAAGTTGTGTTTATATCTTTAACCAAATGTCAAGTTCTCAAAGATTATTTAAGCAAATAAGAATCAAAAAAGCGGTAAACTATTCAACCCCCCTTTTAGTTTTCCACAATTGGCATCAAGAGCTACGTTACTCAAGATCTTTAAAATAGAATGTATTTTAAAACTTGGATCGATCCATGGATTTTGAAAATCTCAAAGAAGGGCAACCTATTCAAAACCAACCGCTATTTGAAAAAGAAAACTTACTTGAATGAAAAAGTAGTTTTGAAAACTATGTGAAATCAATTGATCAAGATCTTTGGCATATTATTTCTTTTGGTAATTTCAAACCAAAGAAAACAAGTTTTTGAAAACTAAGATAATTATCTTAAAAATAACTAAAGCTAAAACAATACTTTACAAAGCTTTAGTACCAAATATGAAAGAATGTATTTTTGTCAAAAGGCTAATGATGTTTGGAAAAATATGGTAAACTTTCATCAAGAAATATGTCAAGTCAAAGATGATCAATTTGATCTTACACATGAATTAGAAGTTTTAGAAAAACTAATTGATAGACACTTAGTAGAAGTTAATACATGTGCTACTAGTTTAAATGTTTTAAATGAAGGTACAAGTGAAGATGAGTACGTGCGTTTGGATGAACCTGCTTGCATATCTTGGTGATTACTCGTGTCAAGCTCGTAGTAGTCTTGCTTGCGATTCATGGAATAACTCGGATGAAGATTTAGTCAAACATCCGGTTTGTGATTCTAAACTAGATAAAACATCAAGCAAGGTACACTTTGAAATCAAACTCTTTTGTTTTGATTAATTTATCCTAAGGTTTTCTAAACTAGAAAATGAGTCTAAACATTTGTGCAAAATGGTCCTAAAAGCTGTCTTCAAGAATGAGTCTTCAAAATCTCTTAAGAATATCTTTGAAAAGGAATCTTATTAGAAGATAAAATGTCTAAAATTAAGAGTAATGTTGAAATTAATCTAGAATGTAAATTATGTCTAGATTACAAACATGAGATTAAAATGCAAAATGAGAAAGGAAAAATTATTAGTTAAATTTGATGAAAGCTCAAAATCTCTTGAAAGATTGTTGAGGAGTCAAAGGTTGTTTAAAGATAAAACCGGATTAGGATTTAACTCAAAAGCACCATTAACTAAAAAAACAAAGCAAGTAAAATTTGTCTAACCTAGAAGAGAGATTTAGAGATAATTCTATCTCTAATAGAAACTCATGATAAAAGAATTAAGATTATCATACTCTTTGCTTTTATATGATTGTCTAACCTTCTTGGATACATGAGTTATTGAGTTTCAAAGCATGTCGTCAAACCAAGTTTTTACGCTTAATGCTTATCCGCTTGATAGCATCTCTATGCAATTTAAAAGGTACGCATTACTTAAACTTGACTTTGGTTATATCTTGTCTCTAGCATTATGTGCTCAAATATGTGTTACTTGTAATACTCTAGAGTGTCTACCTGCTATTTGTAAATAACTAAGATTAGATCCTATGCAACGAGGAATTTAGTCTTTAGTACTAGTAGGAGATATAAGGTGTTTTGGTTCTTTAACCATCTAGAGATAAACACGAAAAACTCTTGTGTGAGTCTCACTCAACTCTTGCTTACAAGTGAGCTAACTAAGAATTTCCTAAGTGTTAAAATGTCTAACACTTTTGTGTTGCTTGCAAAACAAACCTTTGTTTAACAACTTTCTCAAACATCATACTTTGAGTCTTTAATTGTGTTTTTCTTCAATCACTCCTTTATAATACTCTCACATAAAACACACAAGGTGAAATAAATCACATTAGCATACATTAGGATGTGTGAAAGAAAATGAGTTTTCAACATCTAGAATTTACACATCAAAAGTGACACTTAGTCTCATGATGTTGTACCTCTTGGACTTTTTAAAAATGAATAGAGTTCATAGTGTCTTAAGTAAGAAAACTCAAAGAGTCAAGGAATCGTTGAATATAACATTTAACGAGTAATCCCCTCCTTCTAAGATATCATCTTTGGTAGATGATGACTTAGTCGAAAGTCCAAATGATGGCAAGACAAGCATGGAGTAAAAGTACAAAATAACATCTTCTCACCTTGAGTCAAACTTTGAATCAAGTAAAATTGACATAAGTTATAAAACTTGATTTATAGGTCATAGTTGTGTCTAAACAAATTAAACAAAAACAATTTTTTTTTGGAATTTAGAATAAAACAACTAGTGAAACAAAATTGATATTTCAAAGTAATCAAGTGAGTATTGTCTCAATATTTGAAAGACTTTTTCATAATAAAAGCAAGCCACAAAAGCAAGGGATTTTAACTTAAAGACATTCCTAGTTGCTCTCTTGTTCTCAATGGTTAAGTTATTGATGACTTATCAAGAATGAGATTAGTAAATCCGTAGGTAAAACTAAACGTAGAGAAATGTTTGGAAGACTACTTGTTCTCAGAACAATTAGACTCAACATTATGTTTAGCTTTTGTCTATGTGCTCGTGTTAACGAAGATCCTTAAACAACTCGTTAGTTGAGCCTAGTTGGATACATCATAAGGTACTACACAACTAGAATTATGGTCTCCCAAAAGAACGGGAATAGAAACCATAGTGTTTGACTAATGGAATTATGTCGGTAATAAGTTGATGAGAAAAGTACAAGTGGTACTTGCACTTTTATACTTACTTACCCAATGATTCTCCAAAATGTGTAAGATTTTCAAATTTGTATCGGATGGAGAAGCACAATCAACAAGCTCCAAGCAAACTCGTGTCAACAACGGAATTTATCTCATCAACATTGGAAGCATCGACTTTGGCAACAATTCAATCCATTATGTTCTTAGTCGACATATTGAGATCCCTCATCATCGCCTTGGTAAGATTGTTCATTGAGGAACGTCTTAACTAAGAAAGTCTTCTACGTCAACTATTCCATCAACGCGTTCACAAAATCTCTTGAATGTGAAGCATTCATAATTCCTAGGCTTAGTCAAAGACTCATAAGACCTAAAACCTTAGTTTTTGAACATTAGGTTAAAACCACAAAAATCAAGACAATTCCTTTTAAGTTTTTCCCTGCAGAACCCACGGAACCTTCAGACCATATGGGCGGAACCCATTTTTTGGTTCCGCCGAACCCCAGAATGTATTATTTGAAATTTCAAAACCAAACACCCTCTTAATTCTTAACAAAAACCTTCAAACAGCATCACCCTCTCTAAAACACATATCCTCACGAATTTTAGGGCTTCTAATCCAATCTCTTCCAATCCAACTAACTTTGTAAGTATTCTAATCACAATTGCATTTTTAATCTAATCATAACATTTTTGCTTACAATCATTAACTAGAATTTTAGGGCTTTTGCATAAAACTTCATAATTCATGAAAAACTTGGTGGCTAGTCAATTATGTATTTCATTAGTTAAGAAATGTATCTTTTCATTGTTACTTTGATTTACCAAACACACCAAGTGCATTATTTTTCAAATTGCAACATGATTCATCACCACATTGTTAAAACAAATGGAAAACATCATTTAAACATCACTTGCATACTATCTCTTGAATGCTAAAGGAGATACATAAATAATATGTATTTTCGGGTACATTCAATCGAAGACACATTCAATTAGGAGAGTGTTGGTTATCTTTTGTTTTTACAACAAAATTTGCATAACAAAATGATTTAGGAATCAAAATGAGTCAAGATAACCATGTCTTCACA